>CM040433.1:98971509-99410983 GCA_022702705.1 Papilionanthe hookeriana x Papilionanthe teres
ATTTTCAAATAAAAATTTTTAAGTGAGAAAAATAAAATGTTTAAATCCTATATTTTGAAAAATATATAACTATTTCTGAATAAGATAGGAACTCAAAATTTTCATTATCCTTTACTATAGAACTTTCTAGACTTTAAGTTGATCTTATTTACAATTTTTTTTTTTTGTAAATTAGACTATTTCATTTATAGAACAAAAATTTGAACCTTCATAAAGAAACTCATTTACATAATTTACATATTAAAATTTTCTATGTGATTAAGTTTCACTTGAGGACAAGAAACATTTTAAGTTTGGGGGATTTTGATACACCTAAAAGATATAGTATTTTTATACACAATTTTATACCTATTTTTGATGATATTGCACTTTAGTGGAAGGTAATTTTATGTTTTTCTTGCAGGTATGATTAAAAAGACTGATTATGATGAATGAACAAAAAAAGGTTAAAATTGGAGCAAAAATATGAAGTGTGCAAAATTGGCCTCTGGAAACTAAGCGCCAAGGGCTCGTGCATAGCCACCACAGTTAAAAACTACAAATTAACTCAAATTTCTATTTTCAAAAGGTGTTTGAAGCAACTTTTGGTTTAAACTTTCTTAACTTCTTATGGGCGGCAAATTCGAATGAAGAGGTGCATCCTTTGGTAGATACATTGAATCTGGACATAATTTGAAGAGACACCAAAACACTTTTTGAAGAATTATTAAAATGAAGACTTAAGATCAAACTAGGAGTAGAGTTTTAAAGAGAAGTATTGGCGGGAGAAGTTGGAGAAAAGCTTGAAGTGGTTGAAGAGAAAGAGAAAACAAGAGAGTCTTCTTCTTGCCATACTTTCTTTACTTTTCCACTTTAATTTATCATAGTTTGTATTATAATTTAGAAGATTCAATACTTAGAGTTGGGTGCCAACCTTTAAGGAGTTATCTAGAGGAAAGCAAAAGTTTCAGAGGAACTTCAAGAGTCTTGTAGAGAGGACTTCAGATAAGTCTTTATGTTTGTTTTTACATTTGGTTTTTAAGTAAGACTTGTTGTGTTTTCACTATGATTTCTACTGTCAAATGAAATTATGCTTGTCTTTTCTCCATGATTTCTGAGTAGTTTTCTTTATCTTTTTCCTTTTAAATGAAAAAGTAATTAAATTATGGAAGGAAGTTGTGTGAAGTATAGGTGTTTAATGTTGGAAGTAGTTGTGATGATTCACTACTTTGCACTTCATTTACTTCTTGATTTTGTCAATTGACAAGTTAAAAGTTGTTATGAGATCATGTAAGAACCAATGCGGTATTGTATCACTCAACAATTGGAGAGAATCACATGAAATTGTATGGGTGAGAATTGTAGTCCATATGATTGAGCGCAAATAAATAGAGGGATATGCTTTTTAATGGGGAGTAAAATTAGAGGACTTTAGAGTGACAAACCAACGCCACCAATTTGGTTTGATGTTTTAAATTTTGTTATGAGATGTTAGCCTCCAGGTGGAGGGAGAAGAGGGAACTGTAGAGTGAGAGCTAGTATCTTTCCTACCTAACCCATCTACAAGATTTCAAAACTTTAGATTAACCAATGTTCTTTATAGAACCAAGTAAGGGTTAAGAATATATTTGCTCCTATTTTCAAAACACATTTAGATACTTTCACAACAAAATTCCATAATTATTACTGATTCATTAAAAGAGAAAAAATATATTTCTTCTATTTGCTTTCTTATATCATTTTAAATCTTATTAATTTTTGTTACTTAATTTACATTTTCTTAAAAGAAAATATGAAAAACAAATTTAAAGCTTTCTATCTTAAAATATACTTTACAAAATCATTTTAAGAAGTAAAAAGTTATTTTTCTGCTCTCTTTAAAATTTTAGAAATTTTACTGTGGGTTCGATATCTCTGGATTTAATCAGAAAGTCCTATATTACTTGATAAACGATAAGTATACTTGCATAGAATCTAATATTATAAAATAATTAAAATTGATTTCTTCTTTTCTTTAAAGGAAGAGATATTATCATTAAAAAGAAATATAAAGTGTAAAACGTATGCTTACATACTCAGGAATCACTTTACATCTTCTGAAATAAGTTATTTCATGATCACTCCAGCCATGTAGTTAAATTTAGGTCTTACATCTACAAGATATACAATCATGAAAATAGCTTAGGGAAATAGAAGGAATTACATCGTACCAAACAAACAACCTCAGAATCTTAGGACCAATGTTGTACAATATAATTGTGAAAAATTTTAAGAGATAGGGCAAGGACTTATGTTGTACTAGAGTGACAACCTCGAGGTCCTATGGCTTTATGTTAATTAATTATAAAGAAATTTTTAGTAGAGGTTCATCCTTTGCTTCATATTTTGGTCTTGATCATCGTCTGAAGTTGTCATCTTTTCATTTGCATCTTCAACTTTCTTATTAGAGAGCTCGATCCAAACTCCTTGCTGTGATGATTTTGCGTTTTAAATGTATGTATTGAAAAACATTTATTATTGATGGGTCGCTGAGTTTTGTTGTAGGGTCCCTCCTAAATAGGTTGTCTATTGTCCTCTACCCTAGGGTCGTTTACTTGTGTAGTAAGTAACAAAATTTTAATGTTACACAAGCAAAAAAATCTATATGGTAAAGTGCAATAAGAGAGAAAGTAGCAGCACACATTTACCACATCTGATGTCACTACTAAAGAGTTAGAATTACAAGTAAAACATGTGAATGTTACAAAAAAATTAAACAAACCCACAAGACATGATCATATGTGTATAAAAGGTCAGGTGAGACATAAATGGTAGATCAGAGCTGGGTGTAAGAATATTGATAAATGGAGAGAGCTCGGTCTCAAGACCAGTGGCCCTATAATTCTTAAGAGATATCTGTGGGCAACCAAAAACAATCTGAGCATGTGAGAGACAAGATCGAGTAGAAGGCTACCAACAAAATGACTAGGGGAGGGAAAATTTTAGCCCATGATATGACTCTCAAGTGACTTTACCAAATGTAACAACTAAAATTCCTAATTTTTTATGCATATAAAAAGTTGAAATTTAGCATACAGAATATGAGTTTTATCAAAAGAAATATATGTTTTTATTTTTTTAATCTTATATGTTTTGAAAATTAACACTTCATGTGTTAGTAGCATTATTGGATTAAAGACAACAATAACTCATGAAAGTAAGGACAACTTCTTACAAAATAATGGAGGGTAGTATTGTCAATCAAACACCCTCACAAAGTCGTCTGGTTTGGGAGATACAAGGCACTCCCATTTTCTTATTTCTATCGTTATATGCCTTTCAGATCATCGCCCACATCACCAACACCTCCAACTTAAGACTAGTTTGATTATTCATATGTAGCCACATATGAAATATCTTTAGTTGCCAAAAGGTTTTAAGCACAATTTCCAATAGGTAACTTGCAGGGAGATAACTCTTATGAACATGCTATAATTCAAAAAGTAATAGATTATATTTTAATTAAAGTTATTTTATATTTTTTTAGTGATTATCATATTTCTGAGGATGATTTTCTTCAACATACCATAATAAGCCCAGATGTTCTATGTAATGTTGTTGGCCTTGTAAAGATGCCATGAACATGGTTCTAAATTATTTTAAGTCCTCTTGGGTCATTCCCAGTTCACTTGGTCTTCCTACACTATTGAGTTGAACATCCCACATTGCATTAGGGAATATTTCATAGTTCAAATGGAGCTCAGTATTCCTGTATATGTTTGAATTATCCCTTGAGTATGGGCACTGGGTAATTTTTTAATTTTATAGTAAGGGTCACATGAACAAGCTCTTAAGGTAATATTTACGAGAATTGGGAATTTTACACTCTTACCCCTCAATTGGGTTTGAACATATAATGACACAAGACATTTTTATCACTTATATCTTCTCAATTACTCAAATGATATTAAGTGTGTTCTCTTCAAAATTTTTAGGGCCTTAGGTACTTTTAGAAAAATAAATTCAAAGGATTAAGAGACTTTCTTTCTCAAGTAATTAGAGTTCAAATTAGTGAATCATTGAACTTCTAATCCACACCCGTCTCTCGTTGATCATAAAAAATTTCACTTCTTCCCATGCCTAATAATTCAAATATTTATAATTTTATCATTTTAGAAAAGATGATGAGTGAGTTGCTTCCTTAATCACCTTTTTTGTTTTAATCACTTCAATGAGCTTACAATCACAAATTTTATCCACTATTCATCTCATTTACCTTATAAATTAATTACATGAGGACTTGAGTGAAAATGTCCTAAAATTGCCATTATGCTCTTAGAATTAATGCCCCTTATCTCTCATATTGTTACTCTAATAATCATGAGACCTTACTGATCTCTTACTCATGGACTAATTAAGATAATATAGGTGAATTTAAAACTTTTCTGATATGTCTCTATTTTTGGTAATTATTTGAACCAATAATTATATATTCTCATTGACAATTAATTTAATTATCTAAAATATGCTTTATGTCCTTATAAAAATTTTATGATGTTACTGAAGAATAGAGGACCAATTAGGGCCATGTTTTCATGATTTAGGTTTATATTTTACTTTTTAGCTTCTTAAATTATTTTTAGCAGAAAAAAATATAAAAAATAAAATTTTAAAATTTAAAATCCACTTTCATTTTTTAGTAATCTCTCTAACATCATTGAACATACCAAACTTTATTTTTTAATTTTCTGACTTATATTTTATTATAACTTTTTAAGCAAAGGGATGTGATAATCATGCGAAATTAGTGCTCTTAAGGTCAAACGTGTTCACTAACCTTGGAAAAATCAAGGAGCCTCCCTAGGAACATGATGAAAAAGCCTTAAAAATTTAATCTCATAATGATAAGTCATTATTTTTTTTTATGATTTTAATTAGCTCTGGATTACTTAATTAATTTAAAATTAAACATTGCACAAATATTTTTAAATTTAGGTTAAACTCTCCTCTATTCACTGAGGTCATGGGTACTTTTATTTTATTTTATGATTTTTCAACACCAAGATATGATTTTTTAAAGTTATATTTGATATTTTGTATTTAATCAAATCCAAAAATCCCGCTTTTCCTACTTAACTAAGTGATTGTCATGTCATCCTCGGTGTCTCCCAAAACCCACTCGTCTCTCCGATGTTGGTTGTGCTTTCCACATGTCTTGTCGCATCACCTCCTTTCTGTATTCTTGAATCATTTTGATACGTCGTCTGAACCGATCTGCACCATCTATTTTAAATACATAGGAATGCATCACATCTGTTCATTATCCATCATGGATACAAACCGAGAACTGTCCATTTTCTAGTGTTAAGATCTCACTCAATTCTTAACTAAATTAAGTCTGGTTTGTTCCTACACCATCATCTAAGTGAGACGAACATATCTATGTGGCTAGGTGGGCATGGATAGTTCATCTTCTTCATAAAAGACCCAAAAAAGACAAATTTGGGATTTTTAAGCTCCATATTTGCCCAAGAGGTGAAGTCTTGATTAGGTTGTTTGAGAAGCTTCATTGTAGCACCATGAATCTCCTCTAAGACTTGATTTCATCTATGGTTGAGCCTAGGTATGACCTACACTAACGGGTGGCTCGAGTGTGGTCTAGAGCTATGGTTGACAGTGTGGGAGGAAGGGCTTTTGATTATGGAAGTGGTTTTGAGGTATGAGGAAGCTTTTAAAGTAATTAATTTGAAGGTTTGGCAAGTTTGGTAGTGTGTCAAAAAATGACTTTGTTTCTTATGGTGAAATTAGGGTTTGATGGTGGGGAAGAGTGGCTAATGATGGAGGGGATGAGCTTTGTATGATTGTAATGGAGGTTTGGCATGATTCTGGCAGAGCTTCACTAAGGTTTAGGCACTTCTCCCCGTTGTCCATGAGGTGTTTTCATATTCATAAGCCAAGGAATGGTGGCTAGTTGACCAATTTCTAATGGGGTGAGCTACATTGGATGCGCTCAATTTTGAATCTTTCCCCATGGGATGATCTTGACCTTGGGTGTCGGCTAGGGTAAGGGTGGTTGCCATCTAACTGTGGGAAGTCAGTGGTGGGGAGAGGTGAATTCAATTGGATTGTGTTGAGTATCCAAGGGTTTAATTTGAATGGAATGAAGTTTGGCTCACTTTTGGGTTTAACTTTGGTTTGGTTCACGGGAATGCACTTGGCTCACTCCCCATGATGGCATGACTTAGTGTCCAGCGTGGGAGTTTGGGTGATCAAGTCCTAGAAATAGGGATTATGGCTACAACATGGGTTAGAGTGAGTCATGAGAGAGGGGTCATTTGATTTTTAGGGAGTCTTAATAGAGTGTCCTCCTTTACTTCTTAGTATGATTACATGTCATGGCTAATATGGCTCACAAGAGGCTTCAATGAGGATTCACGGCTTGCATGTGGCTTGGGCACCTTTAATGAAAAGGATTTTAGGAATTTTGGCATTTTATGAGGTGACATCAAGAAGTCAAAATTTAGAAAAAATTAACCATTGATTCCATGACCTATGGTGTGATTCTAAATAAATGGATATGGGGAGGCCTCACTTTGTGGATTGGGACCTCAGTTTAGTAGGCATTTAAAATGGGTTAAGAGTTTGGGTTGGGTTAAGAGCAATTGATTTTGGCTTGGCTTTGGACATGAACTTGATATGGTTTTAAATTATTAATGGTTTTGGTGGAATTTAGAATTTACCACAATAATATTTGGACATGGGCTTAGTAAATTTGGATTTGAAATTTCAGTTCAATTTTGGTGAATTTGGGATCTAGTAGATCTGGTAGCGTGTAGGTGTGTAGGGTAAGGTGAATTTATATTGTTGTCCAAGTAAGTATACATGGTGGTGTGTGACAAGTCATAAAATGTGTCCTTAAAGCTTCATGATCCTATAGGAACTCTTTTCATGAGTTTCAACATATTGGCCTCAATCAAATCAACAAAGGGTTGAGGATATGAGACCACCCTTGTGAAACTTCATAAGAGAACCACGAAGTGGCTATAACTTCTAAGTGTGGTGTGTCTCATCACTTGTCTGCTATGATAGTTAATAGAAATGTCTTATGGCTAGATCCTGAGTTCTAAGAGTAGGATTTTGAACTCACAAAAAATGAGGTTAAAAACCTTATAGGTGTAAGATAACGTTTATTTTAATTATGGGGTCTCATTTCGATAAGGGAAAGCCCTCATAATTAATTACATCTTTTGAACCATAAGCTCTAAAAAAAGACTATCTATTCATATAATAAGTTGAATTGCTAAAGATTAGGTTTTCATAATTGAAGGGTTCAAATTAGAAGAATTATGCTTCAAGGTATGGGACATACAATCTAATGATCATGCGTCATGGGAAACAGATGAGATATAGGGATTCGACTGCCTAAGATAAGGGATCTATACCCAATGCAATGTCCGAATAATCTTAGAAAATGGGTGATAATAAGTTT
Organism: Papilionanthe hookeriana x Papilionanthe teres; assembly: GCA_022702705.1. Taxonomy (NCBI): domain Eukaryota; kingdom Viridiplantae; phylum Streptophyta; class Magnoliopsida; order Asparagales; family Orchidaceae; genus Papilionanthe; species Papilionanthe hookeriana x Papilionanthe teres. Next base: position 98,978,957 of record CM040433.1, read on the forward strand.
TATTGGAATTTAAATTAACTTGATTTGAATTGAGTTTTGAAGTGAGTTTGAAGTGAAATGAAGATTCAAAAATACTTAATTTGATAGTTAAAGGTGAGTGAAAATTCTGAGCTATCGATAAAGTCAGGTAGGAAAGGATTTCGAGACGAAATTTGAAACTTTGAACTCTATAGGAATCTGTGGACGAACTAACCAAGATTTTAGGAATAACATCCCTGAACAAGTGCCCATGGCTATCCATTGTCTTAAGAACATTGCTACCTATCGACTATGAACAGTCTCATAACCAGGAATCCTCCTTGAATACCTGAGCATGGAGGATTCGTAGATTCAAATTAGTATGAAATACCTTTGTCATTAACCATGAGTAACTTCATTCTAAGTATTCCCTCTAGTCTTACATGGTAGGTTTATTGTTTTGTATTTCCTAGTCCTTAGCACTAACATGGTACCTGAACTATCCTAGGCTTCTATACTCAGACCAATCTGGTATAAATGTGTGGCACTTGGTTTGGTGTTTAAGTTAGCTAACCTAAAGTTCATATTTAGCCTATCGAGGTTCAGTTCTCCTCTTTTATCTTGGTTCATTTTAGACATTTATTTGAATTTTAATTATTGCATTAATGTCTTATTTGATTCTAAGATTTATTATACTTGTTTGAGAAATCAAGGTTTTCTATGTTTTAAATTTTGTTGTATATATATATTTTTATTTTTTATGTTTGTGAAAAAAACTAGGATGTTCTCATCCTTATTTTGTTTTATGTATTATTTATTTATTGTTTTGTTTTTAAACATATAAGTTTATGAGAATGAAATAACACATGAATTTATGAACATGATACAATGCATTAGTATTTTAACATGAAATAACACTTGAATATGAAATAACATATGAAGTATGGAATGCATGCACATTAACAGGGTAACACTTAGCATTGGATTAGACTTGGGCTAGGGTCGAACTATTTTGAGCTAAATTTTCATCTTAGGTTAACTTTTGATGTGGCTAAGGTTTTGTTTGAGATAACTGATTTGGGCCTAAACTGGCATTTAACTAGCTCGGGATAAACTGGGTTTACTTTAAGTTGGGCTAGATTGGCTTGGGTTAACCAGGTAGGTTTTAGTTTGACCTGGGTTACTAGATTGATCTGAGTTGGCTTAGTTTGATTTATCTTTGAAACAAATTGAGTTAAGTTAACTTGGATTGGCCTATGTTTGATTTAGGTTTGACTTGGGTTAAGCTGGGTTGACTCAGGTAGGCTTGGTTTTGATTTGGGTTCAACCCAAGTTAAGCTAGGTTTACCCGAGTTGCCTTAGGATTAATTTAGGTATTACTCGAGTGAGGTTTGGTTAACTCATGTTGGATTATTTTTTATTTGGGTTTGACATGTAGATAACATAGTTTGACTAGGGTTAGCTAAGGTTTAATTTTGGTTTGACACGGTTTAAGCTGGGTTGACCTTGGTTGCCTTAGATTTGGTACAAGTCTGCTTTGGGTTAGACCTAGGTTAAGTTTTTTATTTGTGTTGGTTTTAGGTTAGGTTTAGGATTTGGATCAAGTTTGGGTTGGGTCAGACCTTGGATAGGTTTTAGTTTGAGCTAGACCTGAGTTGGGATAGTTCAAGTGTTTGGGTTACGAACTAAGTTTGACCTAGTTTGATCAAGTCTGATGTTTACGTAAGATTTTGGGTAGGTGAGTAAGGATTAGGCTGAGTTTGGGTTGACATAAGTCGAGCTCAAATCAAAACCTAATTCAAGGCAATTGATTTTATTATCCAAGCGTAAAAGCAACATAAACTTTTAATAGGTCGCTTAAATTAAGAATAAAAAACCTTATTAGGAGGAGAGGAGGCTGGTCAGAGGAGGAGGCTTGTCAAAGAATTTCTTCCCACTTCTTCTTCCTTTATCAGTGACCAGTGAGCAATGATCAATGCCAAGTCAATTCCCCTTATGGAGTGTATCAGAGACCCCCTTTATATGTGAAGAAGACGGTGGTAAAACCCTCCGAGGCCATCCGATAAGGCTGTTAGCCGATGATCATGATCAATCTGGTGATTGAAAAGCCGCAGATCACCGCCAAAAAAATGGTGCCATGATTCGTAACATGATCTGTGGATGAATGGCCTGGATCACTGGCGTGTCAAGATAGTTTAACTAGGTGTGTTTTTGCCCAGGGCTGGCATAGCCACACTGAGGTACTTTCTTGTGTGGTCACACCCAGGCCTAGTGTGACCAATCTGGGCCAATGATGTGCATTTTTTAGATTCTAGCCAATATGGATGCACCGAACTATGAAATTTTTTTTTATAGGTCCTATGTGATCAAAAAATGAGGTCAACACACCTATGCAAGTTAATCTCTACCTGAGTCATCTAAGATTGGTCATCTAGTGTGACCAATTAGAAATCCTAAAGAGAATACCGAGGAGCCATTGAGAAGAGTTCATGAACAAAATCTGAGAGATAAAATAAAAGGATAGCATCAGAGGAAGTGTACCCACTAAACCCGATCCTCCTTAAAAAAATTTGGGAACAAAGGAAGTCTAACCATCACACATGGGTAAAAATGCAAACATCCATTTCAATAATAGGCTATCTGCATAATCACATCAATAAAAGAAATGATGTGATAAAATATTTTTATTCAAGAAACACTTCAAAGTAAAATATTATTCTAAAAAATTAGTTGGAGAAAAAAATATTTTACAAAGTTACTTGACACTAGTTCACTGAAGACACATCTTAGTTGAAGCAGTCTCATTTACAAAAAATCCCGCCATAACTAAACAAATTTATCTTATTTGACTCGACATGCACCAAGAATCAGGAATCTCTCCTAAACGTCCAACAATGCCTAATGATAAGTCATCACCACCACGCCTATCCTCTTCATAAGAGATACCAACTTGTGCATTTCCACACTCTGTAAGCTTTTTGCTGACTGAGTGAAGGAACTCTTGATTTCGTTTAAACAAAGAGTTAGTGATCTAGAAGATGTAAGAGGACAATCAATTGATACCTTATGTACCTCAGAAAGATTATTAAAAGATTGACCTCACCATACTTTTTTGAGAGCAGACAATGCTTACCTAGCACATGATCCACGATCACTGTCACTCTGTATGAAACCTTGTCAAGGTCTATTAAATTCTGATCATACACCATAAGAAGCATAGTAAAACAAGAAGAATTAAAAATATCAAACCTTACAAACAATAGAAAGCCTTCTCACGCACATGAGCTGATTTAACTCAAATATCATGAATAACGTTGTAGCCTCACCAAGGAGCACCAGGGACATCGACAAAAGAATGCTAAAAAATATTTAAGTAAACTGGTCTACTAAAGGTTCTTGATCTAAAGCAAAAGGTTGAGTAGTCCGATCAAAGGCTAAGCTGGTTGGCTCAATGTTCTTTTGCATTGTGCCGAGGATGGAATTTGATGACATCAACAGATCTGATAGTGGGAGAACAATTTTTTTCTCCTCACAAAAGTCTTCTAATGGGATATAATAGTCCAGAATTAAAGGTATTGAAGTAATAGAATCTAGGAACTAAAATATGTAAATAAAATGTATCTGCATCGATCCTAATGAGATATAATAGTCCAGAAGAAAACAGTAAAAGTGAAACAAACTGAGTGTAAGGAGATTTTGCGACCCATTGGACCAAATGAGTTAAGCCATATGATCCTGACTGAATAGGCTATAACAGATGCGCTAGAAGAGGAACAAGTAAATGAATGGGTTATCTATGTGTAATCAATCTGAACTGAGCCATCTGCTTTAGAAAGGCTAAATTGATGTGATATCCTATCCCATAGTGGATCTGAACCACAAAAAAATCCTATTCGGTAAAGTATCTCTGATCATCCCACAGAGATCTGAAGACTACTCACTAGGGATCAGAGAAATTTAACAAGGCTAAATCAGCTAACTGAACCTTAATGAGCTAGCTCAACTGAACGAACTGACCTCATTGATCCAATACAACTATGCTAAGCTGGCTGAGCTAGAGGGCCATTAAAAGGTAAGATTACACTTGTAAAATAATAGAAATATTCTAGTACAGAGGCATTCAAAATAGAATAAGAATATAATTTCATTATGTACTACCTCCTCATTAAACATAAGGATTATTTTATGAAGAATCAACACTATTAAAAACTTTTCCTTAATGTTCATCTTTCTCTCCTCACTTGCGTTATATTTTATGGGTGTGATTCATCAATAATATCATATTCAACTATTCATATATGTATGTACAGATACATATATCTATCTATACATACATATGTATTTAGATACATACCTATATATAAAAATATACATACATATATGTACATGTTGATATATACATATATACAGAAATATACATACATATATGTACATGTGGATATAAACATGTACATGTCCACGTAGTTGTTTGTATATATATTGAAATGAATGGCTAGAGTGTATTATATGAGCCTTCAACCACTCTTAATGAGCTAAAAATTTGAGTACTACCTTCTTAAGACCAACTATGCCTGAGGGGATTCAAATCTCCGACCTGGGGGGTCTTACACTGAGGATGCTAACCAACAGAGCAATGAAACTTTTAAAATGGACCATGGACTTTGATCCTGCATAAGAACCACCTATTATACCTGTTTGGTACACACTCCCCAATCTTAAACTTCCTTACTATAATCATGAAGTCCTTTACACTATTGGTTACTTCTTGGGACAGCCTTTAAAGGTGGACATTTGCCAATCTCACCACGACTTCTAAAGCAAGGGTATTAGTGGAAAGGGACATCACCCTCCTACCCAATGAAGCTTTATGGCTGGGTACAACTACAATGGCTACTAGCAGCCTTTAATTGTGGAACATCAACCTTTGTACTGCAAACATTGTATCATGTTTGGTCATTAAGTAGAACATTGCTACAGACTCCTCCCAGATTTGAGAGCATTCAAACAACCCCCTAAGAATCACTCCAACCCAATCCTCTTCCCAAAGCACGAGGACAATCATTTGTAACTACTGAGGTACCCATTATTGAAGCTGTCGTTCCAATAGAGGAGGAGGTAGCAGACCCATTAGTCAGAAACGAACCCCTTTTCCATCCAGCTTTAGTGCCAAATCTAATTCCCAAGGCACCAGGAAAACCAGCTGTAGCTCATGTGGAAACTATTATAGCAGATGTCATTCCAATAGAGGATGAAGTGGAAGACCCACCAAACTATCAGGAACCCAATTCTCACTCAATTATATTACCTGAGGCAGGGAATATCCCTACTCAATCTACTGAGGACATGTTAGAACCAATTCTGTTAAAGGAACAAAATCTTCCTACTCAACCTACAGATGGCCCATCTGTTGCTGTCCTGGAGAGTTCTGAAGTGGGTGCCACTTTTATCTCTCCTGTGTCCCCTACAGTTGACATGGTGGAGGTAAGACTGAGGGTATGGCTCACCAGTTAGAAGAGGAGTGGTCAGTACAAATACATAGAAGAAGAAGAAAAGATGTGTTAGACCTAAGGCACCCGTCACAGAGAAACATAATTGGTATGGATGGTCCCTCTGAATTTTTAAAGACTTCCCTCCCTAGGCTTACTACGGCAGGGAAATCCTTACACCATGATTAACATACTTTGTTGGAATATTAGTGGTGTTTCTAGTCCTGGCACCCTTAGTAGAATCTTCCAACTCAACAAGACACATAAATTTTGGATCATTGCTCTATTAGAACCTTTGGTGCACAAAAATATTCAAAAGTATGAGAAAAAATTAAGGGTTACCCATTCTACTCAATAACAAAACATGGGTCTTTTGTAGGAAGGAACTAAAGTGCAAACTGCTTATTGATAGTCACTAATTTTTACATCTGGAATTTTAGATTGATACTTTCTTAGGCATTGCTACATTTGTTTATGCTGGTAGCTCTTCCACTGATAAAGCTAAACTTCAGACAGATTTACAGGCCCAACTAATTTCTACAGGTGTCAATTGAATTGTGGGTGGAGACTTCAAGAAGATTAAAGACCCTAGTGAAAAAATGGGGGGAGAACTCCTAACTTGCATAATTTGTTACAGTTCTCCAATAATATTACTCCAGCTGGTTTATTTTAGGATTTAGTGGCTTCCCTTTCACCTATAAAAGAGGAAAATTTCATGAAAGATTAGATAGATTTCTGGTAAACAGTAGCTGGATGGAGAATTTCCCTATTACTCAAGTTCATCATCTTCCCAGGACCACTTCAGACCATTCTCCATTACTCCTAAAGATTTCATTCTACACCAAGAAACAACCTTCACCCTTCAGATTCCTTAATGTCTGGGCTGAGCATATGGAGTTCCTTAATGTTGTGAAGTCAAGTGTCGCGATTCAACTTGCAGTTGGAAATCCTCTTATCAGATTGTGGAGGTTACACAAAAACCTTACTTTTTATTTAAAGAAGTGGAACAAGGAGAGCTTTGGGAATGTTTTTCAACAAGTTCAACTTGCTGAACAAAGAGTGGTTTCCCTGGAACAAGAACAAATTTTAGGAGTGGATAATAACACAGAATTGAGGGAAGCTCAGACAACACTCCTATAGGCTATTGATGTGGAGGCAAAATTTTTACAACAAAAAGCTGCCCTCAGTAAATACAATTATGGAGACAGAAACTCAAAATACTTCCATGCTATGATTAAATACAGAAGACAAATCAATGCAATCCTCTTTATTAAAGATGTTCAGGGAAACTAGATTTCAGACTACCAACACATTGCTCAAGATGTTGTTTATCACTTTCAGTATCTTTTGTATGCACCTTCTGTTACTTCCTCTAACATCCTATCTATTGTTTTTAATGATGAAAATGCCTATACTCAACAATTAAATCTCTCAGCACCACCTGATGAAGCTAAAATCCTTGATGCTTTGAATATGCTTGATGGCAATAAAACTGCTGGACCTGATGGCTTCACTGCAGTATTCTATAGAAAGGCCTGGGACATAGTCAAAAGAGATGTAATTGCTGCCATTCATTCATTTTTTAGTGGACATGATCTACCCAACTACTTCTCAGCTACCACCACTGTGTTGATCCCCAAAGATAATAAGAAATCTACTTAGCATGACTTTAGACCCATTAGTTTAACAAGCTCCTTGTCCAAAATTATTAGCAAGATACTGGTCAGAAGACCTCAGGCTCACCTTCACAGGCTTATTAGCCCCAACCAGTCTGCCTTAGTTCAGGGGAGAATTATCTCTGATAATATTCTATTAGCACAAGAGCTGCTTCTTGATCTTGATAAACCTTGTAGAGGGCAAAATTTAATTCTTAAACTTGATCTGAAAAAGGCATATGTATCCATTAGTTGGAACTTCATTCATAAGGTGTTGGAAGCTAGGGGTTTCAACCTTCATTTCTGCAGTCTTAATCAGAGATGGCTCTCTAGCACTAAATACAGTATCCTTATTAATGGTTCTAGCCATGGTTTCTTCCCTACAAGTAGAGGCATCAAACAAGGATATCCCTTATCCACAACTATATTTATCCTGACATTTGACTATTTTTCAAGAATACTAAACAATCTGCATTTTACTCACCCTACATGTGCTTCCATCATAGTTCCACTCCCATAATAAGTTACCTTGCATATGCTGATGCTGTGATTGTCTTTACTAATGGTAGTAAACAAACAGTTAAAAAGAACATGAATGCTCTAGAACACTTGAAGGAGGTGGCTGGACTGGAATTAAACAAGAACAAATGTCAGTTATTTATAGGTAAAAAACTGCCTGTTAGGAGTAAAGCTTGGCTGCAGGCTTTTACAGATTTTTCTACTTCTGTCTCCCCTTTGAAATATCTTGGGATTTAATTGGTCAAAGGCAGGCAAAAACAAACACAATATGATGAAGTGGTTAACAAAATCATCTCCTCTATCGATTGTTGGACTAACATTTTCTTATCCTATGGGGGAAGACTCACTTTGCTGAGAAGTATATTATCCACCTTCCCACTTTATACTCTCCAAATGATTAGGATGAAAAAGAGCACTTAGAAATTATTAGCCACCACCTTTAATAAATTTCTCTAGGAAGGTCAACACACTCAAAGGCACTGGGCAATGTGGGACAAGCTTTGTAAACCTGTGGCTGCTGGAGGATTGGGCTTTAAGAGCTTTGAATAGATGAGCAATGTATTCTACTGTAAGCAATGGATTAAATTTAGGAAAAGGGACACTCTTTGGTCTCACTTTTTGTGGAACAAGTATTGCAGGAAGTTGCACCCCAATTTAGTTACAGCTAAGATTGGTGACTTCAAACATTGGAAAAGCTTATTAAAAATTAGAGATGAAGCCAACATTTTATTTTGCTGGGAAGTTGGGGAAGGAAAGATCAGCTTTTGGCATGACATTTGGTTAAATGATTCGACTCTTCCTCCTATTTCTCCCTCTGATGTTGATCCCTTCCTCCTAGTATTTGACTTTTAGCAAGGACAACGGTGGAATGTTCAAGCCCTTAGAGTTGTGGTGCTAGATGATGTTATATAGGAAATCATTTCTATCCCTATAGATCATTCTCGACCTGATAAACTGTACACCAAAAACCCTCCAAGTCAATAACTAAGTGCTTATATTCAATAAAAGGCATCTACGTGGTCTAATATTAATTGGGGTAATGCCATTTGGGATCAAAAGCTCACTCCCTCTATGTCTTTTTTCAACTGGAGTCTCTTCAGCAGTTTTTTACTAGTGGATGATATTCTTAAAATAAAGGGTCTAAGAAGTGCTCCCAGATGTTGGCTATGTAGGTCCCATGAAGAAACTGTACAAAACTCATTTCTTGAATGCCCTCTATCATAGAAGGTGTGGCAATCTACGCTTGCCTCACTACAACTTAGCCATTTACTATTTAACTAGAGATCATTACTACATTGTTGGATTGATTGGAAGGAGAACATGCTGTCCCATATAACTTTGATTCTATTTTGGTTTATCTGGATGGCCAGGAACAAGGCTAAGTACAACTGTGTTATTAGCTGTGCCAGACAAATTATAGTAAATTGATGTAGTTATCTCCATAAGTTAAAGCTTGCCAAGGATAATTACAAGAAGCCGACTGCAGGGATTCCCTTGTTCACCGGTCTACCGATGCGGACTTTTATATTGCAAGAACTTATGAACTCATATATATATATATATATATATATATATATATATATATATATATATAATGATTTTGTAAAGTCCAAACTTCAACGCAAGTATACGTATCGTATCAAGTAATACAGAGCTCTAATGGAGTCCTGGTCATCGACCCCACAGGGAAGGCACGATTCTTATAATAGATAATGTAATACTGAAATCCAATACTCAAATTGCAATTAAAGTTTAAGTTTACTTCTACTAACAAGATGTAGAAAATAGTAACAATTAAGCAAACAACAATAACTTCTAAAATCTTTAAAACAAAATTAACTAACACACACTCTAAGCTTGTATTTGAAAGGTTTTGATACATATGAAAAGTATCTTTCCTCTTGCAACGAGTGCATGATGTGTGAATGATATGGAATGATTATTTATTGTATTGTGCCAAATAGGAGCATAAATATTTCTTTACCCTCAGAAGAGTACCCCCTCTTCCAAGTATAAAAAGAACATTGACATATCCTATGTTCAATCACTAAATCTAAGGCTAGGCTGAAAGGATACTGACTGTCACTACGGAGCTCCCACTTACCCTTCACCTGAAGGCTAACCTTCGAGTTTAGTTACTAATCTTAGGACCAAATTGGGGATCTCAGTCTGTCACCCTGAAACCTCTAATTTAAAGTCTATCAAAACACATTTCCCTATTTATTTACACTCAATTCCCTTGAACTACATAATTCATCCATGGACATTGAATGGATTCTTCATTATTGTTGTAGGACACTCAATCCTTTGGAGTAAATGTACAACAACAGATTTTAACAATTCAATTGGCTAGATCGAAAAGTAAATTAAGTTCGAAATGAAAAACCATCACAATTTCTTCAATACTTTAAAAACACTTCAAATCCACATCATCACATCATCACATCTTTATGCAAGAAGAAAGACAAAGGAGACTACTCAGAATTCATAGAGAAGACACAAAAAAACATGGATTTTATATATAAAAGAAAAGTCATACAAACCACAAAAGCAAATACAACTTTTCTTTTTCTCTTCCCCAGATCAAATCCCTTGAAGTTCCTTTGAATCCTTTTCTCTCTTCTTTGCAACACTCAATTCCCTCTTTAGAATTGAAAGGAAGAAGTAATCTCTCACATTACTCCTTCTCCTTCACTCCTTAGAGAAGAATCCCTCTCAAATCTTCACTTCTACTCTCTTATCTTCCAAGCTCTAACTCTAAACACACTCAAGCTTCCTAAACTCCACTTTTTTCGTCCAAAAACAATTAATTATATGTTAGAAACGAATTACAAAGAGTTTCCTTAAGCATCCCTTCAAAAAGTCGCCAAAACTCTTCAAATCGGGTGCTGGCGGTGCTCTATCGTCTAATTATTTTCTTGAGCTCTCAGGAAAATGGCGCCAGTGGCGCCCATTCTGGCGCTGGCGATGCCAGAAGTTGTTTTTCTCCATTTTGCTCTTTTTCACTCTGAATTCATTCCTTTTCGCTTCTTTTCGCTCCAATCACATAAAATCATCATACCTGCAACAAATCATTAAAAATACCTTTCTTTAAAGTGCAATATCACCAAAAATGGGTAAAATTATATAGCAAAAACAGTATATATTTTTGGAACATCAAAATCCTCAAAACTTAACTATTACTTGTCCTCAAGTAATCCTTTTACTACATAAATATATAACTCAAGAAAATGTACTTTTCACCTGTAAGACACTAAAATTTTTCATTCAAAGGAATATATTGGTGAGACTTTTAGAAAGGAATTCAGTAACTCAGGTCAACACTATAAGTATAAGAATACTCAGCAATCAAGTCTATGGGTTCTAGTCTTCTATTTATTTCAAGATAAACCATAATTTGTCACATTAAGAGTGCTTTGAAAGACTATGTGAAAAAGGAGTTCATGCAAACTTCATCAGAATGTCAGCCAATACTTTAAATATAAATTCAGAAATAAAATTTAGTTCTCCCTTTAGGGTGACTCAAGTGAAGCCAATTTTTTATTAGACGTCTCCTCAAGCTTCTCATCATAAATATTTGTTTTTCTTTTTCTTTTCTTTTTCTCTCTCTCTTTTTTGAGTTTGTTTTCCAATCCTTCTTTTCTTTTCTTTCCTTTTTCTGTTTTTTTAATGAGGATTACTATATTTGGATAGCCTTTAATGATTTTGAACTTCACTCTTCTCTTTCTAAAGTTCAAAATTTAAACACCTCCTTACTTTATAATTAGGTACGAGCTTTATTATTCATCATAAAGTCGCGATCTCTTCTTAACACATAATACTTTAAGTCTCTTAACATTTCAAAAATACAGTTTTCTTTACTTTAAATAGTTAACTATAATCAAATTCTTTCATACAAATTATCTTACCTCTATAAAATTAACCTTTATTACTAAAAACTTTCATCCAATCCTTCCATAATATTTAACTGGAATAAAAAGTTTTAGTTATCTAAAGTGAGGTTCAATTGTCAGAAGTTAAGCTAATAATTTTTGAAAATATAATAATTGAGAACAAATAAGAGTTAATATTTTTCTACCCTCCCCCAAACTTAAAATTTTCAATATATTTGAAATAGTAGAGAGTAAAATAAACTAACCTTTTTGTGTCGGGATCTTGAAATCTTCAAAAGCTATCTGGTATTAGTCAAAATTTACAACTAGCAGGTATGAAATAGTTAATAACAGTGATATTAAATTTTTAAACATTTGCAGGGTAAAGAGATATTAACTTTAAATATCTAAACATCCAACAAAACACCACAACTACTAAAAAAGCTATCACATCACTAAAAAGTTCATTCAACAATTTTCAACTTTTCATTACAACATAAGAATAAATCAACAGGTTTACACATCACATGGAAAGAAAATAACTATTACATCGAAAAAATACAACACAACAAGAAAAAAAGAAACAAAAACAGACAAACTACCACTCTTCATCATCAGTTTCATTAGCAGGGTCAGCAGGATCAGGTCTATACGGTGTATAGCTGGGGCAAGTAGGGAATATCACATCAGTCTCCCCCCTCATGAGTCTGACCTGGGCATCTTGATAGGAAATATTAAACTCAACTCTTCTTCTCATATAATCTTCATTCACATCACTTCTAGCCTCAAACACATCCATCCTACCATGGATTCTATCCATACTAACACACTGTAATCTCAACTGCTTCATAATATCAAACAAAGTAGGGGGCTCAGACGTAGATAGAATGTTATAGCTCGTGGTAGGAATACAATACTCCTACTCTCATCTCGTGCTCCCACATGAGACTCATAAGTATGAATGATAGTCCTGGTAATGGGTCTCAGGGGTATAGCTACCTCTTCAAAACTGTTGAACTCTACTCCAGACTGTACACACAGGGCATGAACTAGGGCATGATGCCCTAATCCTCCAGTGGTCTCTCCTCTAGCAATAGACTGAATGTTCTTGAAGACAATAACTCCAATATCAATCTTCTTCATATTCCAAATACAGTAGTTCAAAATTGCTCTATCCCTTATAACTTCACTATGGTGATAAGAAGGTAACAGTCTTGCAGAGATGAAATAGTGCCAAATTTTAGATGCAACGTTTAACTTAGAAGCAGGGAAGTTAATTATCTATTTTTGACTTACTTTCTATTCCCCTTTTCCGTCTGTCAGAAAAGCAATCACTTCCTTCAAATTTTCTTCTAAGGTATCACAATTTTTATATTCACATACAAAAGGTTCCCTAGTCTGATAAAATGCATTGATACGCTGAGGGGTGAATTCAACAATTTTTCCTCTAACTAGCACATATTCTGTCTCAGTCTAGGGCACATTTGCATAGAACTCTCTCATAACACCCAAAACAACATTTGCAATAAAATAACAAAATCTTTTCTAGTTTATCTCGGTAATTAACCGTTCAACAGATCCACTAGGATTGTCAAAAGCTATATCCTGAATACACTTCTTATTGTAAAGGTAAGAATTCAAACAAAATTGCACCTTGACATTGACAAATCTTTCTTCATCATAATCAAATTTTCTTTCCCTTTACTCATCCTTGGAGCCATTTGAATTTCTTAAAATTACAATAAAATTCTAATAAATTCTAAATTCACAATATAACAAACTCCAAATACTATTCTAAACAAGTAAGAGAAAATTTCATCATAGGAAATCCCTAAATTCTTTAAAAATGCCAAAATTCCAATCTAAGAAAGAAATTCCTATGGTGAAAATAAAAAATGTTTAACTCAAAGTGAAGCTCTTACCAAGAGAAGTGTAGATCAGGTCTCGAAAAGCCTTGAAATCACTACAAATCCAAGTTCTAGCAAGCCCTAGGTTTTCAAAGTCATGAAAATGGAGGAGGAAGACAAAAACAATGGAAAAAATCACGGGTCCCAGGGTCAAAATAGCAAAATAAATGGGGTTTTGCCTTTTTCTATACTCGGGCGCTGGCGGCGCTCTATTTTCTTAAATTGGCTAAAGTCTCTGGATTTGGACACCGGCGGTGCCCATTCTGGCGCCGGTGGCGCTAGTGCAAAAATTGTTTTGGGTCCGAAATTTTTTTCGTAGTTTCAATCATTTCGTCCTCCACAATGACATTTAATACTTCATTAAATCCATAAATTTTTAAGCTTTTTCAAGTTTAAAAATCTTAAATTAGTTTATTTTCCTAGATCCGTTGAATTTATTTCTCGTTTTTATTTCACGTTTAGATGGCACCCAAATCTAAGCGAGGAAAGGAATGAGAAAATTTTGATCGTACCAAGTTCATCACTGCTGCTGCACACTTCCGATAAAATGATTTTGCTACGACTCAAATATTTATTTTGCAGTGAAGTTTTTATAATCCCGAAGGAAGAATTGAAGAAACAATCGATGCACTCAACTAGCAACGATTATGCTATTTCACTGCTATTGTCGTTATCCTAGTGGTTAGAGAATTTTATGCTAATTTCGTGGATGCGGAGGAATACAAGATTTTCATTCGAGGAGTTGGAGTAGGATTCACTCCTGAACGCATCAACATTTTCTATGGCCTACCGCCAAAAATAGAGTGTTATTACTCAGGTTTATCTCCATCTGAGGGAGATTTGGATATGATCATTGCCTACTTGACTGATAGTACTGGAGCTTGGAAGACTCAAAATAGAAAAATGGTAAATTTTTCATCTTCTAAGCTTAATGGTGCTTCCAAGGCTTGACACTACTTTATTTCTGCTCGTCTCCTTCCATCCAATCATCTGAGTGAAGTTACTAGAGATAGAGCTATTCTAAGCTACTGCATTCAAGAGAGGAAGTCTATTGATGTAGATTTATGATTTTATAGAGGCTACTGCTCGTTCTAGCACATCTATTGGATTTGGTTTTCCATCTCTGATCTATTCTCTATGTCAAAGTGTTGGAATAGTTATTGAGCTTTCTGAGGAAAAGCTCAAGTCGACAAAGTCTATAGGAAGAGATAGCGTTAGCATTTATGATCGACTGCGAGGTAAGAGTTCTACTGTACCTGCTGGTTCATTACCTACTTCAAGTAGAGCTTCTACTTCTAGACCATCTACTTCAGCTGAGCCATCATCTACTTTTTGGGAAACCATGCATGATCAGTTCATAGAGCAACAACATGAGTTATTCTTAACTCACTACAGAGTAGATACGATAGATAAGAAGATTGATCATCTTTCTGAGTATACACAAATAAAGAGTGATTTTGATGCTGAGTATTCAGAGTCTTCAGTGAGATTTCTGAAGGGTGAGCATGATGTTCAATTCCCTACTTGTCCTAGATTTTCATCCTATGTTGATCCTAAGGATATGGAGTTCTCTTTTGGTGGTGGTGATGATGATGAAGATACAGAGAGTGATTAGTAGCTTGACTTATCTCTAGAGATTGTTGATTCTGTTTTTAGTGTGTTTCCTGTTTCTTGTGTTGTTTATTGTGATGTTTTTTGTGAACTTTTTATGTTAAAATTGTTTTTAGATTATCTAATGTGTGTTTAAGACTGAGATGTGAATGAATTTCTATAAAAGTTTATTTCTGTTTCAGCCTACTGTTTAGTGTTCATGAATAGTTAGTAAATTTACATGTTCTAAAAAAATAATATTTTTAGAAATTAACTCCTGCTATGCAAAACTTTTGTATATATGGTTAAAAATTTCTATTATATTCATATTGAAGCATGTGTAGAAGTAGAAGTTAGTTTTTCCTTACTACATCATTATTGTACTTAGATTGATTCCTATTTATTTCTTTCTCTCATGCTTTAGAAAATTTCATAATTCATATTTATACTAAAGCTGAAGTTTAGGGGAAGGAAAAATATCTATCAAATTTAAATAATATTTGTCCTTAAAGAACTAATATTTTCTTTAAAAAATATATTAACATAACATAAGGAATGAAAAATCTATTTAAGATTACCTAAATTTTTAAATTTATAAATAATTTAGTAAACTTAACAAAAATTTAAAAAATTTTGGTTGATTTTAAGAATATAATTAATTAGCTTAAAGAATAATAAGATGAAAAATTTTCTATTTATTGTAAAGAGAATTGTATTTTTGAAATACTAAGAAATCAAGATTATTGCTTGAAAAAGAAAATATTAAAATAAGTTTTGAAAAATAATAAATTATTAATGTCATATTTATTAAGTAAGAATGTATAAGTTTTTGAAAATAAGTTAAGGATAGTGAGGTTCAAAATCATTAACAGGCTATCCAAAAATAGTATTCCTCACTTTAAAAAAAAGGGGATTGAAAAACAATCCAGAAAAAAAAGAAGAAAAGAAGAAAAAAAGAAGAAGGAAAAAAAGTGAGGAGAAGCTTGAGGAAATGCCTAATAAAAAATTGTCTTCACTTGAATTATCTTATAGTAAGAAAACTAATTACATTTTTAACTTAATTTCTATGTACATATATTTTTACAAGAAAAATATTTCATGAAAATCTTCTTCTTGTAAATATTCTATGTAACCTTGATATGATAAACTACAATTATTGTTGAAATAAATAAAAAAAATTGGAAGTCTTATGATTTGGTAGTTAAATGTTCTTAAATTCTTAAAATTAAACTTAATTAGTGAAATTTTGTTAATGATTTGCCAAAGCATTTATAAAACCAAAAATTATAAGGAATCTTAAATATTTTAACTTTATTCCAAATATTATCTATTTTATATAATTAAAAGGGTTACTTGAGAACAAGTAACGTTTAAGTTTGGGGGAATTTAATCTACCTAAAAAAAACCCATTTTTATGCCTTATTTATGATTCAATTCTTAAGGATATTATGCTTTAATGAATGGTATTTCATGTTTTTGGATGTAGATGATTAAAAAAAAGTCCAAGAAAGAAAAGAAGGAAAAAGGAGCAAAAAGGAGCAAAAATGGAGCTTATGAAGCAAAACTTTGGAATTATTGGCCTAGCGCCTAAGCGCCAGAGTCCGGCGCCTAAGCACCAGTTCGATGCAGATGTTGTTAAAATTTTTTGATGACTTTAGGCAGTTATTTTGACGGTGTTAAGTAGTTATTGGAGCTTCTAGAAGACTATAAGTTACTCGTAATATATAGGACATGTGATACAATGTATTTAGACACAAGGAAAAGGTCTGGATCTCGAAGAGGTGCGACCCAAAGCGAAGAGGTGCGAATTACCTGGTCACGGAGTCTGGCGCCTAGGCGCCAGATCCCAGTGCCTAGGCGCGACGGTTACCTTATAGAAGATACATTGAATTTGGATGAATTTTGAAGAGGTGCCTTAAGCAACCCCTGGTCAAATTCAGAGCTCTATAAATAGGAGCCCATTCTATAGAGAAAATTGCACCAAAACCCCTCTCTTAGTACACATACCCATTTTAACATCTTCTCTCTCATCTCTAGTTTTATTTAATCTCCTTCATACTTAGGGTGCCACTTTATTTTGTATCTAGTGAGTTTATTTTGAGTGTTTATTGTGTGTTATTGTTGTTGGAGTCTTTCATCATTGCTTTGGAGTCAGTAGAAGTTAGCGAATCTCTTGAAGGAACACTTCAGATAAGTATTTGTACTTTGGTTCAAAGTTTTATAAATATGTTTTGTTGTGTTATTTCAATGAGTTCTGAGTAGTTGGTTATCTTTCTCCTTTCAACTATGAAAAGATTATAAATTAAATAAATTTTGTAGGAGAATTAAATATAAAATATTTTAAAACATTGTGATGATATTAATACCTGATCTTAGTTTACTTTTTAAATTGTCCATTTAATTTGTTAAAACCTGTTGAAGAATTTTGAGACCTATCCGGAGATAAATTCTTAACTAGTAGATATCACATGAATCCTTAGGTAATTGCAGGCTATACGCAGATTGTTTAAGGTAAAGTGCAAATAAATAGGAAGATATTATTTATTGGGCTTAAAATTAATTAGTTTTTAGAGTGACAGACTAAATTCTAATAATTTGGTTTATAGAAAGGTAACGGGTCACTGGTAGGGTCGGCCATAGCCACCCTTAGACATCTAGTAGTGTGAGCCTAGATTAACCCATTCTACTAATAAAACATCCTGAGCCTAACTATAGATTAGTCAATGTTCTTTGCACTTGGACCAAAGGGTAAAGGATAGGAATGCTTCTATTTGGCACAATATCATAATCTTAATTCCCTACAAAAGATAATTAATCTATAATTCTTGGATTAGTTGAAAAAGGATAAAGTCGTTTTTATAATTGCATTGAATTTTAATTACTGCTTACTTTCTTTTAGTAAAAATTATTAGTTAATTAAATTTGAATATATATATATATATATATATATATATATATATATATATATATATATAAGAATATAAGAGTATATATAAATTGCTTTCAAAAATTTCAAAATATTACTTATATCTCTTACTTTTTATTTCACTATCCTTGTGGGATTGATAAATAGGACTCAACTAGAGCCCTGTATTACTTGAACGATACGTATACTTGCGTTTAAAATTGTGACTTTTACAATAATAAAATCTAAATATAAAACAATAAAAGTAAACTCGCACATCAAGTTATTGAAGCCATTTGCTAGAAATTAAATATTCTAAAAGTGGTATCAAATTCTTGTATTTTAAAGCATATTTAAAGTCGCATCACATCAGATATCAGGAAGGCTTATGACGCCATTAACTGGGATTTCATACTCCAGGTTCTTTATGCCAGGGGATTCACTGATGACTTTTGCAATCTGATCCATAGATGGCTAAGCAGCAATTCTCATTCCATTCTTATAAATGGGTTCAGCTGGGGACCTTTTGTTGCTTCCAGGGGACTTAAGCAAGGGGATCCCCTCTCCCCTACTCTTTTCATATTAGGAATTGATTATTTCTCCCTTCAGCTGAACAACCTACATACTCCCAACAATTCTATCAGGTACCATCACAAATCTAACATTCCTTTAACCCATCTTATCTATGCAGATGATGTGATGATCTTCTCCAATGCCACAAAGAATGCAGTCAAAAAAATCTACAATTGTATTCAACTGTTCCAAAATCATTCTGGTTTATCATTCAATAATGCAAAATGCCATATAATCTTCCCCAGCAAACTCTCTCAGGAAATGAAGAATTGGATTCTTACCCACATTGGTTTATCAAGCACCCAACTGCCTTTGAAATACCTGGGGGTGCAACTAACTGCTGGCAGAACCAATCAAAACCATTTTGATGAGATTCTGAATAAGATCAGTAACTACCTCTCAAATTGGACTCATATTTATTTATCATATGGTGGAAGACTTACCTTGCTCAAAAGCATCCTCACCACTCTCCCTTCCTATGTGATGCAAATTACTACCATGAAGAAAAGCACCCAGGTGCAATTTGAGAGGGCTTTTAACCTGTTCCTTTGGTCGGGCCAAAGAACTCAGATCCATTGGGCTTCCTAGCAAAATTGGCTAAACCAATGTGGGTAAGTGAACTGGGTTTTCAAGGGATCAACGAGATCATTTAGATGAATCTCTCTAAACTTTGGATCAATTTCAGGACTTAGAGCTCTCTTTGGGCTAACTTCTTATTTGGTAAATACTGCAAGCATTCCCATCCTTCCCTGGTGACCAGAAAACTAGGGGATTCTAAGCTTTGGGAGCAATGTTAAAGAACAGGCAGCAGGTTGAGCAGAGGTATCTTTGGAACCTTAGTATAGGGGAGCTCATTTTTTGGTTAGATCACTGGTGCCTACAGGATTAGTTGCAAACTTGCACCACCCATATCAAATTGAATCTTCAGGTGTCTAAATGCTGGACTGGGGATGGCTGGTCCCTACCTTACCTCCATTCCATCTTGCAAACTCTTTCAGTCAGAAAAATTGCCTCAATTTAGTTCAACAGAACCAAACCTGATTCCATTGTTTGGAATGCTCTTAAGTATCATAGCCTCTCTAAAGCTATCTATACTCAACTCTTCCAATGGGAGTCAGTCCCATGGGGAGATTTAATCTGGAACAGGTACCTTTCCCCTTCTATGATCATTTTCTGCTGGAGAATTTTTAAAAATTTCCTCCCCACTGATGATATCCTCAAACTGAAAGGATTAAGAGGTCCTTCTTGCTGCAGCCTTTTCATAAGGCTGAAGAATCTATCCCCCACCTATTTTTTTCTTGTAGTTTCTCCCAAAAAGTATGGAGCCATATGGTGGAGAATTTATTTATCAGTACTTTCCACCTCCAGTGGCACAATCTATTCAATTGCTGGTTTGAGTGCCACAAATTGGGAGTTGGGGCTCTACCTATGCTCATTGCTTGGTTCATTTGGATGGCTAGAAACAAGGCCATCTTTGAGGGTAGTTACCAACTGATAAGGAAGTGGCTAGAAACTATCTCTCCTGCTCTACAAACTCATGAGAGTTAAAAAGTTACCTCACATCTGCTTCACCACCAATCATCAAGTTCTACATCCTCCCAAAATTATTAAAGTTTTCTGGCATCCCCCTAACCATACTCATCTCAAAGTCAATACTGATGGAAGTTACAGTGAAGGAGTAGCTGGAATGGGGGGCCTTTTCAGGACTCATAGGGGGACTGCCTTCTGTTTCTTCAATCTCCTCTCATTGCTGAGGATGCATTGGAAGATGAGTTAATTGCAGCTTATTGGGCCATTAACTTGGCCTTGAAGTTCCAGTGGACCTACCTAATAGTAGAAGGGGATTCTCAGGTGATGTTCCAACTGCTCAACTCAAACCACTCTACTTCTTGGCATCTTTCAAAGTGGGTTGACAGAATTCAACATATGAGAGCACAGATTGAGGTAAAATTTCAGTTCATTTTTAAGGAAGGTAATAAGCTAGCAAATTGGTTAGCTAGATAAGGTGCCCTCACTTCCAATGTGGTTCTCTCTACCTCTCCCCCTCTCCAATTAAAGATGCTGATGGAGGGGGATCTTCTAGCTGCCCTCCATCTCAGATTACAAACCAACTGAGGCTTTTGTGTCTTGTTTGTTTTTCTTTAGTTTTTTTTGGAGAATCTTACTTGTAATTATATATATATATATATATATATATATATATATATATATATATATATATACACACACCAAAAAACATTCCTAAGAGGAAAGCAATATATTAATATAAGTCATAAAAGTACAATTACAAAATCCTAAGATGAGAAAGACACAACTTGTCTCCATGCAACAGAAATGCTAAGGGTGATATCAATTACAATAGATTCAGTATAGTTTCTCATGCAGGCTAGCCAGTGAGAAGAACCATGCCCTTCCCTGGGAGTATGCAAAAACTAAATCCTGGAAGACTGGTTATAAGGAGTCTATCTACTTAGCCATCTACAGATACGCCAAGGAGGAGCTGTAAAAACTTGATACAGTTAAGGGAGTCAGTTTCCACCAAGAGAGGATCCCACCTGCACTGGGGAGCACTGAGTAAAGTCCAATATATAGCAATAATTTCAGTATCCAAAGCATCCAAAGATACAGTAGGGGAGGAGAATAAGAACAACAATTCTCTTAAGGTTTTCTAAAAATTCCACCAAAGCCAGCTGTCTTCTTACTAAAACTACCATCTGTGTTAGATTTCACCCAAGATGTTGGAGGAAGGGTCCATAGGATAAGTGTGGGACTAACCCTTGACAGATAGGAGTGGGCTGGTCTTCAAGTGGTACAGATGTTTAGGAACTGATGATGTTGAATTAGCTTCTGGATATAAGAAAGGAAGTTAACTACTACATAGTTTGCCATAAGGGCCTTACTCTCATACTTACATTAATTCCTGGCCATCCATAAGAACCAAGAAACTAGACAAGGAATCACTAAAAGTTTTGATTTATGCCAGTCATCCCAACAATCAAAGAAAAAGAACCAGCTCAGTTGAAGAGTTTCTAGATTCATCTTGTTCAGGAGGCTACCTCAAACTTCCTGAGAAAAATCACAAGCAAAGAACTTATGATCCAATGATTCCTCAGCTTCATGATAAAGATAACAATTCGATGATACCCTCAAACCTTTAAGCTTTAGAATATCATCAGTAGGAAGAAGTAGTTGCCATAATCTCCAACAGAAAAAAGACATAGATGGGGTTAATAATTTCCCCTAGATGGCAGGGCCCCATTCCAAGTGATTCCAGTCAAAGAATTTTTGATACATAAAGGTAGAGAGCTTTTAGAAGTGACTGTTCCTGGTGATTTGTTTATTTTTTTGTCCAAGACAGATGGAAGTTTGTTGTACCAGTTGAGATGATCAGTGGTGAGAATTGTGTTTTGCAGTATACAATTTCACTGGTTATCTCACAAAAACTCCTTGACTTGACTGTTATAATTAGGATGGGGCTGGGTACATGAAAGCTTCTCCCCATTCCACATCGACTGGTCTAACCATAAATTGATCTGTCCCTCCCCTCGCTCCCATATGAACAGATCTTCAACTTGGTTTCTAATTGACATATGCTTGGTTCATAGCTTAGTGTCACCCAGCTTAGGAATGACAAGAGAAAGGTGAACATTTTTACAATACTTCCCCTTCATGAAAATTGCCCAAAGACAGTCTTGTGCTCTAAATTCGATCCATAGTTTGCAAAGATTAATTAAACTTAAATGTGTAAAGCTTTTGAACCCCAGTCCACCTGCATAAAGAGGCTTGCACAACTTTTGCTATGGGAGCCAATGGAATTACTTCTGTTGTCCAGCTCGCAAAAATCTGTGAAAAATCTTGCCCAGAAGGACCTGAGTGCTTTCTTCATAGTGAACATCTAGAGATCATAGGAGGGAATAACAGTAAATTACTTCTCAGTAGTGTAATTCCTTCCCCCATTTAATAAGAAAGAATTTATACAACATTTGAGTTGAGTCTTCATCTTATCAATGATCACATTGAATTGTGTCTGTTTGGTTCTACCTTTAATAAACTGAACACCAAGATATTTAATGGGAAGAGCAGCTTGGGTGAAACCAGTATGTTAGAAATCCAATGCTTAAGATGAGGATTAACATTGGTCCTTGCAAAGAACTGACATTTCTACAGATTTAGCTCCATACCAGAAGCAAGTTGAAAATGTTTG
Source organism: Papilionanthe hookeriana x Papilionanthe teres (assembly GCA_022702705.1). Classification (NCBI taxonomy): domain Eukaryota; kingdom Viridiplantae; phylum Streptophyta; class Magnoliopsida; order Asparagales; family Orchidaceae; genus Papilionanthe; species Papilionanthe hookeriana x Papilionanthe teres. The sequence continues at coordinate 99,001,626 of CM040433.1, forward strand.
AGTACCTGATAGACAGCTTGAACAGTAGGTTTGGAGGCTTTTGAAAATATGTTTAGGTCAGTAGCATAAGATAGATGACTGATAATCAAGTTATATTTGTGGTGGTAAGCTAGATGTGGAGATTTAGCAAATAGATCATCCAACAACCTAGAAATGTAATCAAAGGCTAGAATAAATATAGTTGGAGAGAGGGGGTCACCTTTCATAATACCCCTAGTGGCACTGAAGAAGCCATGAATTTTACTATTCACCATTACAGAATGTGCATTACATTTAAGCCATTTCCCAATCAATTGAATCAGTTCAGGTTGGAAGCCTCTTGCTGAAAGAGTGTCTAGGAAGAAATCCAAACTGATAGTATCATATGCCTTATTAATATCTAATATGTAAATCACATTATGTCCTTTGCATTTTTTGTCTAAGTCAAATAATAGCCAGTAGAATGTTATCAGAGATTGTCCTTCATTTCACAAAAGCAGCTTGATTAGCTTTGATAAGATGCTGCAGGTGAGGTTGATGTCTGTAAACTAAAATTTTTCTAATCAACTTGGGGATGACAGTGGTTAGGCTAATGGGTCTAAAGACTCCCCAAGTCTGTCTAAGTTTGTTTTTGGGATCAAAATGATTGTACATACAGAAAAATATTTGGGAGGATCAACAACTTGAAAGAAGCATTGAATAGCCTTGATCACATCCTTGTTAATCGTAGACCAGCTTGCTTTATAGAATGGGGAAGTGAATCCATCAGGACCAACTACTTTGTTCCCATTAATGGAATCTAAGGTAGATTTGATTTCAGCTTCCAAAGGCACCTGATATAAGTTCAACTCCTAAAAATAATTTTGACAGTCCTAGAAAAGAATATTCTGAATAGGAGTTTTAAAGGACTGCCTGTTGGTAAAAAGTGTTTTAAAATGATTCACAGCATCCTCAGATTTTTCATCAGAAACTATAATCTTGACCCCATCAGAGTTAGTAATAGAAAGAATCATGTTACATTTCCTTCTGTAATCAATGTAGGCATGATATAAGCTGGTATTCTTGTCCCTATCGTGAAGTTTATTAATAGTAGCCTTTTGCTTAAGAAAGACTTCTTGTATATGATATGAGAGAGTAGCTTCTCATTTTCTAGGTGCAAATCAACTTCTGAATTATTACCCAGTAGACAACCAGCCTACATGCTAGAAACAACCTCTTCAGTTGCTTTAATGTTATCATGCACCTTACCAAATGTATCCCAATTCCATGATCTGAAAGTGAGCAGCAGTCTTCTTTTGCAAATTCCAAATATTAAGCCATGGATTTGCCTCTAGATCAGACACCCAAAACCTGTCAAGTTCAGAGAGGAAATCAGGATGGAGCATTGTTGATAGAATACAGAAGGGGCCTATGATCAGAACCTGCCATAGAAAGATGAGTAATTAGAGTATAAGGAAAAGTCTGGAGCCACATGGAATTCACCAGCATTCTATCTAGCCTTTCATAGATATTCCCCCTTCTCTAAGTGAACTAAAGACCCAAATATCACAAGCCAGAAAGAACAACATCAGTTAAGAACTTATTAAATCTGGCCATAGAAGAGGACAAGGGAAGATTGCCTCCTCTCTTCTCAGATCCAGAAGTGAGGCAATTGAAATCTCCTCCCAGAATCCAAAAAGATTTAATGGAGAGGCTAAGCCACATTAAATCCTTCCATACTCCTACTAATTCCCAAGGGAGAATTGAATATGTATGAACTGAGAATAATTTTTAAATAATGACCATTACAATTCAGATCTAGCAAAAATCCAAATTTTAATATTCATATTAGCAAATATATATGTATGTATGTATGTATTTCAAAAAAGGAACTTCTATTAACCACAAAATCAAGTTAAAATTTTTAGATAGGGGACATATAAAAGGTACACATGTAACAAAAAAAATTAGAGATGGAAATGGACTGGAGGACACAAAAAATAGTTTGACTCACTACCATATTTTGCAAGCCAGTTGGTTGATTTGTTGTCTGATACACCTAAAATATATAGTATTTTTATGCACATTTTTATACCTATTTTTGATGATATTACACTTTAATGGAAGATATTTTATATTTTTCTTGCAGGTAAAATGAAAATGAGTAATTATGATGAAAGGAGCAAAATTGGATCAAATTTGGAGCAAAAAAATGAAAAATGAAAAATGAAAATTTGGGCGTTGGCGGCTAAGCGCCGTTGGGCCGGCGCTTAGTCGCCACAGTTAAAAATCGAGTTTAATTTGAATTTGGAACCATTTTCAAAGGGGATGGGATTCAAATCTTGGTGAAAACTTCCATAACTTCCTTTGGGCAGCAAGTTTGAATGAAGGGGTGCATTCTTTGGTGGATACATCGAATCTGGAAACATTTTGAAGAGACACCAAGGCACCTTTTGGTTTTATTTTTAAAGAGAGTATTAGAAAAAAAAAAAGAGAGCTCTTCCTTTGCATTTTGAAGGGTTCTTCCATTGCATTTTTATAGAGTTTATATTTTAGTTTTAATTAGGAGTAGGAGTAGAGAGTAGAAAAAAGAAAAAGGTAGGATTGAAGCCTTCTTCTTTCCACTACTTTTCTTTCCTTTAGTTTAGTTTGGTTTTTATTGAAGTCTGAAGTCTGTATTCTGAGTCATCGGAGTTTGGAGACTTGCTCTGAGGAGTAGTTTCGTGAAGAGTCAAAGTTTCAGAGGAACTTCCCGAGTCTTGTGAAGAGGATTTTCAGATAAGTGTTTACTTTTATTCTTTCATTTAGTTTTTAATTAATACTTGTTTTGGTTTGTTGTTTTTCTTATGGTTTTTAATTTCAAATCAATGTGTTTTTGTATTTTCTCAATGCATTCTGAGTAGTTTACTTTATATTTTTCTTTCTTAAATGAAGAAGTAAGTAATTCATAACACATAATTACTTCTATAACACATTAAGTAATAACTTCAGTATTACTAGGAAGTGTTCCCTGAGGCCTATTGCTAAGTGAGTTAACAATTTATCTCAATTGATTCTCAGTACTTCTATATGCAGAACTTTAACTATATTATTGATTCCCCATCTGTAACACCACTTTTTTAATGAAAACTTCCTCTCCTTAATTTGTTGGATACTGTTAAAACTAGGAGGATAAGAAGTTCTATAGTTATTATTGCTTTTATTGTTCTATTTTCCCAATGTGTTTGATTGGTTGTGCCCACATTGCTAATTTCCACCACCCAAATTACTACTCCAATTAAAGTTTGGATGGTTTTTCTAACCTAGCTTATAATAGTTAGAATATGGGTTAATAAGTCTATTATTAATTTCATTTAAATTTTCATATGAAGGTTGAGATCCAACTATTTGTGCTAATGAGTTTTCCTCGATCACATGAAGTGTTTGAGGAAATTTTATTCCAAAATGGACTAACTTCCTAGATATCGTAACAACTTAAGATGCTAAAATAAAAATAGCATCATTATCATGAGCACTGCTACTTTCTTAAGATATACTCTTTCAGAGGGCCATTGAAAATTGTTAGTAGTTATATCTTCTATTAATTCATAAGCTTCATCAAATGGTTTTGACATGAAGGAACTTCAACAGCAGCATCCATAATAGATATAAGGGATCTTACTAATACATTATAAAATTTTTGAATAATTAACTAGTCTACCAAAGCATGATGTAGAAACTTCCTAAGGAATTATTTAAATAATTCTTAAGCTTCGTATATTGACTCACCTTAACATTGAGTAAAAGAAGTAGTATCATTTCTAAGCTTAGCAGTTTTTGAAGGTGAAAGGTACATAGAAGTATTTTTTATTCTAAGTCTCCTTAAGTTCTGATAAATCTTGGTGCTAATGAATTTAAACACATCGTAACTTTATCCAATAAATAAAAATAATTAATTCTAAGACTCATAGTGTAGTTTGATACGTCATCATACATAAATGTAACACACAGTTCTTGAAAACTTGCAAAGTGTAAATTTAGATTGTCAGATGGTGTTCTCCTAAACTAATTGTTTTGTACCATTTGTATTATATCAGGTTTAGCTTCAAATGAGTGAGCCGCTACAGCATTGGTTTGTACACTTTAGTGAATTTCATCTGCTGTAGGGTTTTAATAGTCCCTTAAAGGCTTTTGTATATGATGATGATCATTTTTTAACAGTTTGAATATCGATGTTATTATGTTATGTGTTCTCCATTTCATAAAATTTGTGAAGTTCTTTTCTTTTTGGAATTTTTCTTATGGTTCATTCTAATGAGAATCGTATGGTACTAAACCTTCAGATCCTAAAGTACGCATACAAAAGTAAAGTTTAAGAAATCAAAACTAAAACAAAACAAAACAGTTAAATATAGAAATTAAAATTAAATTTTTTAATTTTTCATTTTTTTTAGTTTTTGATTTTTTATTTTATTCCTTTAATTTTAAAATATTTTGAACACAGTAAACAAACACTTATATTTTTAAGCAACACTATGATCTACCTAAACAAAGTTTTTTAGTTCAAATAAATTTTTGTAAAAAAAAGTTCCATCATATTCTTCGATTCTTCATTTTGTTGTTTCTTCTTCTCCGACAATGGTGCAAAAAACTTGACCCAACCCTCAATTACCTAAATATTTAAATTTTAAAAGATGATAGAAACATGACCCAATATATTTTTACAACTAGTGTGTATAATAAACATGTTATATAATTCAGAGTTTAATTAAAGGTTTAAACACTGGGGTACTACGCAAATACACGTATCGTTTATAGTATTATAGGATTTTCTTTAAAACCCCATTATCATTCTAAAGGGAAGGTGAATGAAATAAGAAACTATTTTTTATCACTAAGTAAACTCTACTTAACTCTAGAAAATAATTAAAGAAATATGATATCAAGTTCAGGTGTAAAACACGTTACTAAACTCCTACAGATTTTATTTCAAAGCTAAAGGTAAATACGAAGATTTTATACTAGTTTAATAAAGAAGAGTCAAATATATATAAAAGTTATTTCTCATTGCAAAGAGGTAATAATCAGTTTAGAAATCAAATGTTTAAAAGTTAAAATGTAGTTTTGTGCCAAATATGAGTATATCTATTTTTTACCCTAAACCAAGCTCATAAAGAACATTGAATAACTTAAAGTAAGTTCCTAATTGATATGGTTGTGCTGGGTAGGTTTTAGCCTGTCACTTCCAGATTACCCGCTGTGCCCTCTCTATAATACTAACCAGGCCTCAATTTCTAAACTCTAGATTGAATTGGTAAAGGTTCTAGCCTGTCACCCAAGAATCACTAATTCTACGCGCACCAAAACTTATCTTCTTATCTATTTACATCAAGCCATGGATTATCTTTATACCCACAAAATTAATGTGACTTTCACCATTTGAGGAACACATAACCCTTCCCAGTCTTTATGTATTCACATTAGATTTTAACATTCAAATTAGCCAGATTGAGGATGTAAATGTAGAACGAAACAATGAATCATCACAAGTATGGACTAAGAGAAATATTAAATAATTCAATTCCTCAACATGATTACTTCTTATTTCAAGGAAAAAGATAAAGAAGACTTTTTTTACTTATAATTAATGATGATAACACAACAAAAATGATTTATAAAAATCCAAGTTTGCATAATAAAACTAAAATTAAACAAAAATACAATATACATATGTTAAGTTTTTTCCCTAAGAAAATCCTTTGTAGTTCCTTTGCTGGTTTCATCCTTCAATAAACACACAAAAGTAGACACTAAAAAGACTCTCACTCACACACCCACACATAAGACTCACTTTAAAGACTCACACCAAGAATAGACTCCATAAGCTCTCTTTTTCGGCCAGCCAATGGCTCTATTAAATAGTGTTCTTAAAATCACCAAAATACACTTTAAGAACCTCTTCAAATTTCATCCAAATTAAATTTCAAAAGGTCTAAACCATATTTGATGTCTAGTCGCCGACTGTGACACCTAGTCACCAGCCTTCTAGAAGCACCTGGTAACTACCTGGCGCCTAGGCATCCTATGCGATGCCTAGGTGCTAGGTCAAATTTTGTTCCCTAGCTTCATTTGACGTAATTTTGCTCTATTTTGCTGCTTTTCCTCTTAAACTCTATTTCTTGTATCTGAAATAAAAAAACACATAAAATACCTTTCATTAAAGCGTAATATCCTTAAAAATGAGCATAAAATGTACACATAAAAGTAGGTAATTTTAAGTCGTGTCAGCGCGTAAGGAATTAGTGTGCTTGATACATTGTAAGATATGACAAGGAGAGTTTTCAATCCTATTGAGAGATTTCAAAAGAAAGGGAGATTCCATTTCCACAGGTTAGGATGTCCAATGATTAACGGTACCCAATTTGATGGCCTAAAAAATAATAACTTCAGCTTCTGATGCATCTAGGAAACTACAAGGGAGTAGAAATAAAGTAAATGTTTGCCTGTATGATCTCTGAACACACCGCCAATTCCAAGTCCATTATAAGAGAAGCTACCGTCAGTGTTAGCTTTTATAGAGGGTAAAGAGGCCTGTTCCAAGACACTTTAATGATAAAATATCTGGGTGAGCAGTTGGTCTCCTTAATAATACGATGCTAGGATACTTCTTGTGCTTTATGAGTTTGATGAGGAATGACTTGTAGTTAAAAGTTACCTTCATCATAGTTGGTGATAAACCCTATAATTTCAGTTGGTTCTTAGTCAGCTATATGAAACAAACAAGGATGAAAGGTATAGTACCTACTTTAGCTTGATTCTAATTGGTACAACAGACAGTCACTGTTGTTTTTCAAACAACAATGTGTTTAGCTCTAAATCCTTGATTAATTCCAACAAGAAGTTCTGAGAAAATTGACAATCAATAAAGATGTGGGCAGTAGATTCCTCAGTTGTCTTGCATAACGAGCACCTGGAGGGGCCTCTTAAGCATTTCAATTTGAGAATATCATCTGTGGGCAGTAGTTTATTAAAGATTCTCCAACATATACAAGACATGGAAGGTGTAAGGAATTTGTTCAACTCATAATCACACCAAGTTACATGTTTCCAATGATATATTTGAACAAAGGGATGATATCATTTGCATAGATAAGGTGACTTCCTACCAAACTGGACCCATGGGGATACCTACTATAGCAATTATTCAGAAGTGCTCTATCCAGCAGTCTTGACAAATAGCTTAGAGCAAGGATGAAGATTGTTGGTGAGAGTGGATCCCCTTGGTGTAAGCCCCTGGTGGCAGAGAAATAGCTATGACACCTCCCATTGATGAGCATAGAATGACCATTGCATTTTTTCCACCTGGAGATGAGAATGGAAAAGTTAGTGGGAAAGTCTCTGACCTTCAAATTTTTCAAGATAAAATCTCATTTTATGGTGTTATAAGACTTCTTTAAATAATCTTGATAGATTAAATTCCCCCTCTGCAAGGTTTATCAATATCAATGGGCAGATCCTCTGCTAATAAAGCATTTTCAGCGGTTCATCTTCCTTTGACAAAAGCTTCTTGGATGGGACTAGTTAAATGAACAAGGTGAGGTTCAAGCCCGACGACAATGATCTTGCTGATGATTTTGCTTATGACATTAATAAGGATAATAGTCCTAAAATGGCTCCACTTATTATTTTTCGTTGTTTTAGGGATGAGCACAATGTTATAAGAGCAAAAATAATTGGGGAGGTGCTACCCCTAGAAAAGGCACAGTACTACCTTGATCACATTCCCTTTGATAATCTTCAAGGTTTTCTTATAAAGATTAGATAAAATTCCATCAGAAACTGTTGTCCTGCCACTATCAATGGTATTTAATGCATCAAATTTTGTCATCTGAAGGAATTTCAACAAGTGTCAATTGCTTAGTGTAAGAGTGATCCTGCTAAAATAAAAGTTTGATCAATCTGAAATCTGTTAGAAGAAGTATTGGTCAATAAATGTTGGAAAAAAAACCATAGCATCCTGGGCAATGTCACCGACATCATGCAATCATCTCCCATGAGTGTTCCAGATACTATGTGTAACATTGCACTTCCTTTTATACTTGATTCAAGCACGATAATATCTTGTATTTCTGTCCCATCTAAATTTTTTACTGTGTGAGGCCTTCTATCTTAGAAAACTTTCCTATCAGGAAACAGCAGTAAGGAGCTTCTCATTTTCTTCCAATAAGATGGCTTCATCCACAATATCAACAGCTGCAACACTCTTCAGAGCCACCAAGTACTTCTCAACTTGTTCAACCATATTGAAAACTTTTCCAAAGGTAAACCAGTTTCACTATTTGAGTGCTTTACCAACATTCATCTACAAATTCCAAAGTTTAACCAGGGGTTAGGGTGTTCAATGTCATTCCAACTAACTGTGATAATGTGAATAAAATCAGGATGATCAGACCACATATTCTGATGTCTGAAGGAAGTGTTCCCATAGAAGGAGTGGCGACAATTAAAATGAGAAGAGGCCTGTAATCTGAGGTGGTAAGACTGAGGTCAGAAATAGTAGTATGCAGATAGTTTTGGAACCATAGGTCGTTGACTAGGAACTTATCCAGCCTTTTCTGGATCTGCCCTTTTCTCCAAGTGAAATGTGGGCCCTAAAATCCTAAATAAAAAATTCCAACAAACTGGATTTATCATTAATATATGTTACTTTAGATAGATTAGGAGGCCTTCTACCAAGTTTTTCATAAGGGGATGCAATGCAATTGAAATCACTCCCACCCAACCAATCGAAAGCCATATAGACGCTGATATGATCTAATTTAGTGAAAAATTTAGCTTTAGCACTTTTAGTACATCTTGCATAGATGTTTGTACCACGACCAATATTGCCAGCCATGACAAAAGAGAAATGAACAAATTGGGAATGGTTGATGAGGATAAACCAGGTGGAAAGCCAGATCTTATTGTAGGTATTAACTAAATGAAAAATCCCATAGAATTTTTTTTGGATCTTTTTAGAATGTTTATGAACCAATGGTTCTAAAACAGTAATGTACCAACATTTTTGTTTCCGATTGAGATGTTGAAGCCTTTTAATGGAGTGGGAGTGGAAAATACCCCTGATATTCCAGCAAAGTAAATTAATAAAAATAGAAAATTTTTAAAAACCTGTAGAAAATTTTATTAATCACAAAAGAAAAGTAGAAAAGGGTAGATGATTAGGACCCTCTAAAAAACCAAAAAAAAAAAAAAATTGCATGCCCCTTGGGTCCCAATCATCTGGAGTACAACTCACAAAACATTCCTCCAAATAAGTTACATGTATACACCAAATTTTTACTAAAATAGGAAAAAATATGAGATTGATGACTTATGTTGTCTATTGATATGTAACTTTATACAAAGTAATCATTTTTATAGTCAAAAAATTCATGATTAGATGTACATTGTCTCTGTATTCGGCTCCTCCTCAACCAACCCTTGTGCATATACTTTAAATAAAAAACAAGTGCCTTCCTTTTGAAGACCAGAGATGACACATTTCATTGATCCAAAAGTTGGTAGTTTTAGGATGGAGAGTATAAAGTATCTTGGCCAATAAATTATCTCGATTAGTAAATTATGATAACATAATATAAAATTGTAATACCACACAAGAAAAATTAACATGAAAGGAGAAAAACATCGATAGAGTAGTGAGCTAATAATTTCCTTTAGTACATCTAAATCTAGCATATATAATCAAAATAATTTGGTTGATCAACTTTAAACATAACTCCATTAATATATGCATAGTCAGCATCAAGAAGCAAAATAGTCCCAAATAACTAAAAATTAAGAGAATTTAATCCACAGTAGCGAATAATATAGCATAGCTTGTCTCTTATACAACACAGACTGATTACAATAATACAATAACCTAATCACAAATTCCGTGAAAGGACCAGGTCTTATCACAAGCGTTTAGGAAAAATGCCAGATTAGCCAAAGGATAACACCACTAGTTTTGAAATCATAGATAGTAGAGAATGTTAGTAAGCAAGTCCATAGTATAAATACAAAACATAAATAAAAGAGTAGCATAGTCTTTTAACATATATAAACACCTAATATAACACATCCTCACCTCAAAAAAGATGAGAACCAACCATTTAATTGCAATTAATGCACACCCAATAAATTAAATTCATTATTTAGGCCAAGATGGAAGATGGGAAACAAAGGGACAACCCCCTTGTCAAAAGGGAGTAGCTACCACCACCCAAACTTCAAAGCTCACTCCAAGAAACCCAAATAGTTGAAGAGGAATACACCAATGTATAGATCCAGGTGAAGGAAGGGAATCAGTAGAGAATCCTCTCCAAAATGGGAGTAGTTGTAACCACTGAACTCCAAAACACCCAGCTAAATACTCTCTAAAACCAGATAACCCAATTAGCAGAAGATTTAGCTAACAATGATTAGGTGCTCTAAATCAGAATCATTGGGGAGTTGCCACAAAACCCATAAACTCAACATAACTTCTGCTATTTGGAACTAGCATAAACCTCTTAGCAACTTAGGTAACACACTTTGAAACCAAACCTCGGATATATTGTTATCACCATGAAGCAACAAATAAACCTCTCATCAACTAATATACCCCTTGGTTAATGTTAGCACCATAAAGCAACAAATAAATATAGTAATTACAAGTAGCGTCAAAATGATTTTTTTTGTGATTCCATAGCTAAATTCTCTAGATAGTCTGTAGATTTACTAGTTTCTGTAGGGTATAATTCTGAATGGTAATGACAGATTTAACTAGTTCGAGAATTCTAAGCATTTCAACATCCAAAAGCCAAGGGATGGATTTACCATTCAATATTTCCAATAACATATATGAATCCACCTCTAAATGAATGTATCCCAATCTTAATTTAAGAGAAATAGACACTGATATCAGAACTACATAAGCTTCAGTAGCTGAAGCACAATCTGTAACACAAGATGTAGAAAAATAACATAAATGAGCGCCAGAGGATGATCTGAAGAACACCTCCCACCCCAGCATTATTGTTTATAAAAATCTCATCAGTATTAACCTTAATCCATGGAAAAGTAGGTTTCCACCACCACAAGAGAGAAATTTTCGGCCTCTTTGCCATTGGTATGTACAACCAGATTCATAACCAACAAGAAAATTATGATCCAACACAAGGAATTCCCCAATTTTATAAATATATGCTGATATATTAGATAACACTTTTCCCATTTAATATTAATCTCCTCATGTTTAAATATATTTTAAAATCTCGTAGGAAATTTATTAATCACAAAGCAAAAGTACAAAAGGTAGATGATTAGGCCCTTCTAAAAATCCAAAAAAAGTACATTACACACCCATATGGTTTCAATCATCTTATATACAACTCACACAAAAATTCCCCAAAAAAGTTATATGTATACCCAAAATTTTTATCAAAATAAAAAAAAAGATGAGATTGATGATTTAAGTTGTGCACTAATATGTAATTTGAGGCAAAATATCATTGATATAGTCAAAACAATTATTGATTCAGTTCACATTTCTCAATGTTGAGCTCCTCTTCAACTAAACCTTGTGCATATCCTTCAAATCAGAACTCTTCACCATTTCAACTCTATCCTTCTTAATGGAAGGGCTCTTGGCTTTTATATTGCATCTACGGGATTGAAACTAGGGGATCCACTCTCCCCAACTCTCTTCATCTTGGCAATGGACTACCTATCCAAACTTTTGGATAGTACAATGTCATCTAACTCTGCCACCAGGTTTCACCATGGGTCTAACTTTTCAATCAGCCACCTCCTGTAAGTAGATGATTTTATTCTATTTTTAAGGGCCACCAAAATTGTTGTCAAGAAATTTATGCAATGTTTGAAGATCTTCCAGCTGTGTTCTGATATGAATTTCAACACCACAAAATGCAACATGTTTTATCGCTGTAGAACTCAAGATAACTTCAAGCAGTGGATACAAGAGTTCACTACGTTTCCCACTGCTGCTACCCCCTTCAAATATCTGGGTGTAACTCTTATCAATGGCAGGGTTAATGACCTGAGCCGCGCTTAACACAGTAATGTTTGCTTCAAAAAGATAGACAAAAACTTTGACTTAATTTATAAATAGCGGCTAGTGTATAAAATTAATATTTTATAATTTAGTAAATATTTTTACACACTAGGGGTACTACGCAAGTATACGTATCATTTTAATTAATATAGGGTTTTTAAACAAAGACCCCAGTATCAATCCCACGGGGAAGATTTATAGAAATAAATTTTCTATGAAGTGAAAGCGAAATAAAATAGTAAAAATATTTTTATTTTATCTTTTAATTTGATTATAAATTACTATTAATTTACTAGATGCAAATAAAGAAAATAATAATAAGATAATGATTTTATGAATTCTATATAAAATAAACAACTTTCATTCCTTCAATTAATCTAAGATTTTTAAGATAATTTAATATTCATTGCGAGAATTTGATTTATGGTATTCTGCCAAATAGAAGCATTCCTATTCTTTACCCTTTGATCCAGGCGCAAAGAACATTGACTAATTTACAGAATAGGTCCGGATGTATTGTTAGTAGAATGAGTTAATCTAGGCTCACACTTCTAGATGTCCAAGGGTGGCTATGGTCGGCCCTACTAGTGACCATTTCCTAGTATATAAATCAAATTATAAGAATTTAGTCTGTCACTCTAAAAACTTATCAATTCTACGCCCTTTAAATATTATCTTCCTATTTATTTGCACTTCACCATGAATAGCCCGCACATGGCCTTCGACTACCCAAGGATTCATGTGACATTTACAAATTAAGAGTTCTTCTCCTTCAAGGTCTCAAAACTCTTCAACAGGTTTTAACAATTCAAACGGCCAATTTAAAAAGTAAAGTAAGATCAGGTATTAATGTAATAACAATATTTTGAAAAATATTTTGAATTTTAATTCTCCATCGAATCTTTATATTATCTTATCTATCTCTTCATAATTGAAGTAAGAAAGTAACTAACTACTCAGAACACATTGAAAATAAATAACAAAACATGATAATTAAACTTTGAATCAAATATAAAAATATACTTATCTCAAATATTTCTTCTACAAATCTTCTGATTCCTACTGACTTCACAGTGTAATGAACTCCAGATAAAATAAATTGAAAATAAACTCACTAAACTAAACAAAAGTGGCCATAAATTTCTCTCTCTAATTCTCTCTCTAAGGATGAGAGATCCTAAAGTAGATAAGAGAAAGGGGTACAATGGGAGGGGCACATTTTCTGAAAAAAATGGACCTCTATTTATAGGCTTCAAGAGTTGCCTTGAGGCATCTCTTCAAAACATGTCCACATTCAATGAATCTTCTAGAAGGTCGGTCTGGCGCCTAGGCGCCGGAATCTGGCGCCTAGGCGCCGGACACCGCGTCCAGTTCGTCGCACCTCTTCACTTTGGCTCACACCTCTTCACCATTAAAACTATTTTGGAGCATCCAAATGCAATGTATCACATGTCCTATTATCAAGGAACAACTGCCATCCTTCTAGAATGTCCAATAACCGCTCACTCCGTCAAAATAACTGATCAAACGTTGTCAAAAACTTGACAGTTTTCGTATCAAGTCTGGCGCTTAGACGCCAGTTTCTGGCGCCTAGGCGCCAGGCCATATTTTTTATACTTTTGGTAATTTGCTCCATTTTTGCTCCTTTTTGCTCCTTTTTCCTTCTTAGACCTTTTTACATTACATACATCCAAAAACACAAAAAATACCTTTCATTAAAGCATAATATCCTTAGAAATTATTAAGAATTAAGACATAAAGAAATATGTATTTTTTTATAGATCAAAATCCCCCAAACTTAAATGTTACTTGTCCTCAAGTAACTCTTTTTACTACATAAAACATAACTTTTGGAAATAAAAGATAAATATTTAAGATTCCTTATAATTTTTTATTTTATAAAGTCTTTAGTAAATTATTACCCAATTTCACTAACTAGGTTTAATTTTAAGAATTTAAAGAATATTTAACTACCAAATCATAAGATTTCAAACTTTTCATTCACTTTGAAAATAATAGAAGTCTATTGTATTAAGCTTTCATAGATTATTTACAAGAAAAAGATCTTCTTGAAAAATCTTTTCCAAATAAATATTTATGTATAAAAATCAAGTAAAATATGTAACTAGTTTTCTTCCTATAAGATAATTCAAGTGAAGCCAATTTTTGATTAGGCATTTCCTCAAGCTTCTCCTCTCTATCTCTTTATATATATATATATATATATATAGGATTACTATATCTGGATTGCCTGTTAATGGTTTTGAACTTCACTATCCTTAACTTATATTTTCAAAACTTATACATTTCCACTTAATTATTATAACATAAATAAAAATTCAAAAAGAATTCCAATCTTTTCTTTTTCAAGTGATAATTTTTTATTACTTAATAATTTTAAAATTCTATTATTTCTACCATGAATAGAAAAATTCTTTATCTCATTCTTCTTTAAGTTAAATAATTCTATTCTTAAAATCAATCAAAGTTAGTAAAATTTTGGTTAATTTTACTAAATTGTTTATAATTTCAAAAATAAAAGTGATCTCAAATAAATTCTTCATTCCTTAAGTTATGTTAAAAAAGTTTTTCTATTTTTAAGAAAATATTAGTTCTTTAAGGACAAATAAAATTTAATTTTGAATAGATTTTCCCTTCCCCCAAACTTAAGTTGTAGTATACTATGATAATTTGAAAGTATGAGTGAAAGAAAATCATCAGAATTTTTAATAAGTATGTAAAAACAATCTTAAAATGAAAAATTAACTTCTAATCATGCTTTTATGAATAATTAAGATAAAATTGAAGCATGTATATAGAAGGGTAAGCAGCTAATTGATGATGATATTAAATTTGAAACAAAATTAAAACAGAGCAAAATAATTAATTACTAAACATTAAACTAAAATAACATATAAGTTAATTCTAAATTCAGTCTCAACACAACAGAATCCTAACACTAAACAGTCAACATACATCAAATACAAAACTAAGAAACAATCCAAATAAAACAAACTAACAGAGTATCACATCAAAGAATTCGATAACTACTAATCACTAGCTGTAGCCTCATCATCATCTTCATCACCAAAGAAAAATTCTACGTCCTTAGGATCTACAAATGGTGTGAAACTAGGAAAAGTAGGAAAGCTAACATCATGTTCACCCTTCAGAAATCTGACTAGGGCTTCATCATACTCAGCATCGTAATTACTCTTCCTCTGGGTATAATCAGATAAATAATCTAATTTTCTATCAATAGTATCAATCCTGCAGTGAGTTTGAAATAACTCCTACTGTTGCTCTAAAAACTGATCATGCATTGATTCCCAAAAATCTAATGGTGGCTCGGTAGAAGTAGAGGGTCTAGAAGTAGAAGGTCTACCCGAAGTATGTGCAGAAGTAGAAGGAGCGGTTGATCTCTTCCCTCGAAGACGATCATAGATACTAATACTCTCCTGCCCAATTGGCTTAGTAGACTTTAGCTTCTCCTCAGAAATATCAGCAGTGACTCCATTACTAACATATATTGAGTAGATCAGAGATGGAAATCCTAATCCAACAAAAGTGCTGGACCTCGCAGTAGACTCCACAGAATCATAAATAATGCTCCCGACATCAATAGGCTTCCTCTCCTAAATGTAGTAATTTAAGATCACTTGATCTCTAGTCACTTCACTCAGGTGGTTGGAAGGTAACAATCTTGCATAAATAAAGTAGTGACATGCTTTAGATACACCATTTAATTCAGAGGATTTGAAGTTTACCCTCTTTCCGTTTGTCATCTTCCAAGATCCAGTACCGTTAGTCAGATAAGCAATAATCATATCCAAATCTCCCTCAGATGGTGATAATCCAGAATAATAGCACTCAATAGTCGGTGGTAGGCCATAAAATATGTTGATTCTTTCTAGACTAAATCCTACTCTGATACCTCTAAAAAAGACTTCATAATCCTCGGCATCCAGAAAATTTGCATAAAATTCTCGAACAATCGGGATAACGATAATGACGAGTAAAATAACAAAATCGTTGCCAGTTGTGCGCAACAATAGTGTTTTCGATCATTTCTCCAGGATGGTAGAAACTTTGTTCAGAAATGAACTTTCTGGATGTCGCAAATTCATGGAAACGAAAATGCGCAGCCGTAGTAGAGAATTTGCTGCTATCAAAGTTATCTCGTGTCTTCCCGCGTTTAGATTTTAGAGCCATCTAAACATGAAATAAAACAATAACAAATTTAGGAATCAAAGATTTAAACTCTTTCTAAGTTTATAAAACTTAAAATAAGTTTAGAAATCCAAAGAAATCACTAAAAATTGAATATTTTTTCAAATTTTCGGTTCTTAGCAAATCTTAGGGAAATCTATGGTGAAATTCAAAAATAAATGGTTTAAAGTGTAGATCTGACCTTGAGACGAAGAAATCGAGTGGTTTCTCGCTCAAATCCTTGATGTTTTGACTCAAAATGGATCTAGAGGATGTATTTTTGCAAAAATGGGGAAGAAGATGAAGCTTAGGCGTCAAAAATGGCTTTTGGAGTTTATTCAAGTAAATTTTCGGGTACAAGCCGAACTGGCGCCTAGGCGCCAGACTCGTCTTTCACAAAATTTTTTTTTAAAATTTATTTTTCCACCAAAATTCATAAATTCAACTTCCAATTACTCATATCAGAGTAGAGCTTCAGTTTCTAACTTCCACAACATTTTTCAAAAATTTATAAAAATTAAATAATAAATCCACCAATCAAACATAAGGTTTTCAATCAAACTCACTAATTTCCATTTATAATCTTCAATTTTGACTCAATACATTCCAGATAAGTACTACATTTGATTCAAGTTCCTAATACACACTCAATCATAACAATTTCAAAGCAAAAATAACACACATTGAACATGAAAGCAAATACACAAACAAACACAATCGATTCTCTAAATCGATACAACGACTCAACAAACCATAATAACTATCTCATTACCAGAATATTCTAATCTTCACAAGGGAAATTGTGTATTCCACTTGGAAAGAATACTAACGCTCTCGGAAAATCCGTAGCCGTCTTTTCATCAATCCACTTGTTCTTCGCATACATTTCAACTTGACCATCTTGATAAGCCGCAAAATGATCAAATTGAAGTTTCATTTGCCATTCTAGATGTTCAACTTGATGAAACATCTCATGAATGTGATCTCCAATCCTTTTAAAATCTTCTTCAAACTTATCCAAACGACTAGAAATTTTCTCTAAACTTACAGCGATGAAACCATTGAAGTAGGGTTGAGGATCCCTTGAGACCTTGTCCCTAGCCTCTTCTCCATGATTTCTCCTTTCCATTTCTTTAAAAATTTCTCAAATCTCTCAAGAAGAAAGTGTAAGGGATGTAATTTTGATTGCTTGATGGTTAGGGAAGAAGATGGGTTGATTTAAAGGGGAAAATTGTGTGAAAAACTGAAAATTTTTAGTTTTTGCACGACCCAGTAACCGTGGCGCTTAGGTGCCAAATCTGGTGCCTAGGCGCCGGACCTATTGACACATAGTTGATTCTGGCGCTTAGGCGCCGAATTCTGGGGCCTAGGCACCGGAACTATGTTCAACTCAATTTCGCCTAATCGTCAAATTTTCAAAATTTTGTTCTCCAAGATAGGTAAATTATACTGATAAGAGTAATTTAGACTCGATAACTCACATTGTAAACTATCATAATGAAGGTTAACTTGATCTCCTTTTTACTCATATTTAAAATAGAGTGATCCCATTTTTAATTTCTACATACTTCAAAATAATTTTCAGCCTAAGTCAACCGAGACTTATGAGCATCAAATTTTTCTAAAGTAATATAAAATTAATTAAGATCGAGGCATAACCTTTCATCAAAACACAAAAACACAAGATAATTATGGGTTGCCTCCCACAAAGTGCTTGGTTTAACGTCGTCAGCCCGACTTAAGTAAATCTTTAATCAGGTTGACTCAATTCATAAGCCTCTTTATAAATCTTCTTATTATCTTCCAAATAAGGCTTCAATCTTAATCCATTTACTTTAAAAATTTTTCCAGTTTTGGGATCTTTAATATCCACAGCTCCATAATGGTATACTTTCTCAACTAAATAAGGTCTAATCCATTTAGATCTTAATTTTCCAGGAAAAAGTCTTAAACGAGAATTAAACAGTAATACTTTTTGTCCAGGCTCAAAAATTTTTCCTGAAATTTTCTTATCATGCAACATCTTCATTTTCTCTTTATAAATTCTTGCATTGTCATACGATTCGTTTCTAATTTCTTCCATCTCATTTAGTTGCAATAATCATTTTTCTCCTGCTTTATTCAAATTAAAATTAAACTCCTTTATCGCCAAATAAGCTTTATGTTCAAGTTCTATAGGTAAGTGACAATGTTTACCATAAATTAACCGGTAAGGTGACATTCCGATTGATGTTTTATAAGCTGTTCTTTAAGCCCATAATGCAGAATCAAGTCTATCAACCCAATCAGTTCTTTTAGGATTAACAGTCTTTTCTAAAATTCTTTTAATTTCTTTGTTTGATACTGTCGGCATATTTTTAGGTTTGTGTGTTTTGAAAAGGGGATCGCCTAACAGAAATTGTGCTGCGAATTTTTAATTTAATTTAAATAAATAATTAGAAAAGTATTATTTGATTTTGAAAATAATTTTAAATTTGAAAATTTTAAGATATGAAATCAAACTGATCTCACATCCCGAATAGTTTATATAAACGAGCACCGCATCACAAATCGTGTATCTATCTAGAAGAATATACACACTTCGTTTGGTGATGGGGCTCGATTAAATAAACTAGAAGATTTGTGACATCCGTTTGGTCTGCGAACCAATTTTATAAGCCGACAAATTCCCTCGCTTAATATGAAAGCATTAAACGGGGTTTATATTACTCAGGTTCTTGAAAATTCCCTATAAGGGCAAGCCCACTATAGTTAATTACATCTTAAGTGACGGAAATCACCTAAGAAAACTCTCGATAATAATCAATAATTCTGCTCTCAAGAATTTTAAAGTTTAAGTTTTCAAAGGATTTAATTTTGGAATTTCAGTAGGGAATGGATCAAGTTTGGAACATTTTGTTTTGGGAATTTAAAGGAAGAAAAGTAGGAGAAATTACAGATTCGAAGCGAACTTCGGTAATTTCCCGCCTATCCTATTGTTTGGCTTAGATTTAGGAAAGTCCTAATGTTTATTTAATGTTTTGATCTTGCCAATTTTAATTAATTAGGACTTATATTCGTATGACATGATCATACAAATAGCCTCGAAGATGTGAGGGTTTATGTCGTATCGGACGACTACCTCGGAGTCCTAAGACCGGTTAGGGCTTAATTTGCTATGCAAATGCCTAACGAAGAGTTGAGGATTTATGTTGCACTAGGCAAACTACCTCGAAATCCTATGGCTTAGTTATTTAATTCTAAGAAAGTTTTGCTTAAGTAAACTCAGGCTTTGCTGATGACGATGGCCGTGCTGCCCACCATGCTCCGAGCTCCTTGTTGTTGCAGAGGTTTAGTTATAGAAGTCATAAGTCAGGAGATGAGAGAAGTGTTTTGGTTTAGAGAAAATCTTAATTTCCAAGTGTTTTTTATATTTTATTTAAAACAAATCTTAAAGTTGATCATAACAACACCGGTTAAGATCCCACGGTTCCATCCTTCCGGCATCGTTATTTTTATCGGATTCACTTAGTCCAGATGAATTTGCTAAACTCAACTAAATGAGTTCCACACTTTCATTTAGACCGTGGGAAATCCCGTTAGCAACACGTAGGTTACATCATCCGAGGTATTCCCGATCATCCAACAGGACGTTTTAATTTAGTTGTAATTGTAGTTTTGTGTTACGTTTGTGATTAAATTTTGAGTTGTTTTATATTTTGAAATGTTGTGGCGGTGAATTTTATCTTGCAATGACTTTTAATTTAGTTTTGGTTTCAGTTTTAGGGACTATCCTAAAGGTGTGGGTTTTCATGCAACAGTTGTTTATCATGCAAGAAAAGTAAGTGCGATGCGATTAAATAAATTACAATAAAATAAAAGCGTACCTGGAGGGTCTTCCCGTCATCCCAAGCTGCACTTAAAACACAATTAGAATATTTAAGCAAGTTCCTAGGTAAAGCTAAGGGAAGGGTTATGGTTTTCTACCAAATTCCTAATCCTATAGCTAGTCATTTCCTATGACGTCTAGGTTCTTGTGTTTTGGTTTGAGGACGATTTTCTTCATCAAAGAATAATTAAGTTCAATTTTTCTTTTAAGTATCCTATCATATTGAGGAAGTGCTTAAGGAGGATCTTAAACATCTTTTCAATATTGATAGGATTGTTTTAAGTCCAAATGGATTTAATTAATCAGGTGAAGTAATTGTCCGAGGTTTAGTTTTGTTATCTTGCTCAGTGAACTAGGACATTTGAATATCCTATAAGTGAAGTAACACTTCATTTAATGTTCTGTTTAGGAGTTATGACAATAAAAGCTTTCGAGGGCAAATGGTGTTCAATTGGTTTATGATTTAGTTTAATTTCAGTTATCGGATTTAAATTTGGAATAGTGTTCAAGTTGCTCTATATTTAATTTCTTTATGTCTTAGGTGATGTTATTTTTTTAATTCAATTTAATTTAATTTTAATTTAATTTGATTTAGTTTAGCTTCAATTTTAATTTAATTTAATTTAATTTAATTATTTATTATTTTTTTAAATTTAATTTTATTTAATTAATTTAATTTAATTTTAATTAAATTTAATTCAATTTAATTTAATTTGTTCAATTTAATTTAATTTAATTTATTTGATTTAATTTAATTTAAATTAATTTAATTTGTTTGATTTAATTTAATTTAATCTTTAATTTAATTTTATTTTTAATTTTAATTTAATTGAAAATTTAAAAGAGTTTAATAATTTAACTTTTAATTTAATTTAATGATTAAGTCTTTTAACATTTTAAAACTTAAATTTGAATTATCATTTCAATTAGGAATTAAATATTATTGAGATGATTAATTTAGGGATTCTTAAATTAAAGAACAAATCTCTTCCTAATAATATCCCTATTTAATAATTCCAACTTTATTATTCTTCCAAATTTAATCAATTATTTAATTAAGGTTTATTTCACTTATTTTAAATTATTTAATAGGTTTCCACCCTTTAAATATTTAAATTTCAATCATCCAAATCAGATTAAGATCAAATATTTTACTCTTTAATTTTATTAAACCTAAAGTTTTAATTAAGGGTTAAAATTTTAATTACCACTTTTGCCCTTCAAGCTTAATAATTTCATAACTCACTAAATTGATCTTAAATGAACTTGAAATTTTTATGTGACTTCACTCATGTGCCAATAAAGACATGAGAGGAGAAAATGTGATTTTTCTGTATTTAATTTATTTATGTAATTATTTTTGGTAGAAAATAGGGATTTCCAAGGAAAATTTAATAACATGACCAAGGGAAAGTTTCTGTCCTTAAGAAAATTATGGGACATTCCTAATGACTAGAGAACCACTTGGACCAATTTTGGTGATTTTTTTTATTATATTATTTTTATTATAATTATTTTAAGTTTTAGAGTATTAATTAATTTAAAAAATAAAATAAAGGTTGAAAAATGAATTTTATATTTTTCAAAAATCTCTCTGATATCAAGGAAATCAGAGAATCCATTTTTACAATTTTCTAATTTTTATTTGATTTATTAGAATTATTTTAGTGAAAATGCTAAAAAATACATTTTTTTTTAATTTTAAAATTATCTTAGGGCTTTAAAATTTAATATCTCACCAAATAGGCCTAAGAAAAATATGGGGTTTGTTCCTAAGTGCTTAAAATTCAAAATGTGACATTTTGGTGAATTTTATTATTTTTGTGATTTTTATTATTTTTTATTATTAAAATATTAAAATAATACCAAAAAATCAACTTTTCTGGAAAATTGAAATTTTAATTTTCTTAAATTCCCCTGATATCAGAAAGGCTCCAAAACTAATTTGGTGAATTTTTGAAAAGTATTTTGAAAGTTATGAATTTTTAAAGTTTAAATTGGCTAAATGACTTAATCAACCCATTTAGTAGGGCTAACCAAGTCCAATTGACTTCAAATTTTTATTGTGGGTTCCTCTGATCCTAAAGGTCAGTGGAGAATTGATTTCAAGTCAATTTGATGTATGATTAGCTCTAATTAATTAGGGACCTATTTTGGGTGTTTAAGCCAAGTAGGGTTATTTTAAATAAATTAATTCAAAACCTATTTTTCCTAGGGTCCTCTGGTCATAAGAGACATCACCAAATTTTCCTAGAATTTATTTCACAACATGTTAATTATTGGATTTAAAATACTCAAAATAGTAACATGAATTTGAAAAATCAATAACTTCTCATAGGGATGGCCTCTGACTTTGGAAAATTCAGGGAATGTTCCCAAATTCAGAGGCTTCCCAATTTCCTATATGCATGGAGAATTAAAATAATGCAGAGGGGAAATAAATCATTAAAAATAAAATACTTGATGAAATTAAATGATTTCTTTTCCACATTATTCTCCTCTGTTCACTGAGCAAGAGGGTATTTTTATTTTATTTTTCTGATTTTTCTACACAAAGTTATGGATTTTTGAAGTTTAGGGAATTAAATAAATCAGAAAATACCCTAATTTTCTATTTATCCACGCGGCGCCGTGTCAACCTCGGCAGCTCCGAACGCACACGCGTTGCCTTCTGATTTGGCGCCGCCATCCGACTCAGCGCTCCAGGGGCCCGCTGTGTCGTTCCATCTCCTGATCCGGCGCGATCCTGGCCGTCCGTCCGCGCGTGTATTAAATGAACGACATCCGTTCATCGTCCCCAAGCGTCCTCACCCGAGAGCCGTCCACACTAAATCCCTAATATCTCACTCAATACTCAATGGATTTTCGTGTTCTTATGCTCTATGGATTCTTCTTGAAGAGACGAATACATCTATACGGTGATCATGCATTGAAATTAAAGCATTTGAAATGGAGAATCTCCAGAAGCTCGAGATGAAGAGTTAGCTCACACCTTTGCTCAGAGAAGTGTGGCTTCAATCTGAGGGTTGTGTCACCTTCGATTGGATCCCGACGAAGCTCCGGATGAAGTCTCCCGGTCCGGTGAATCGCTCTAGCTATGAAAGTGACCACGACCGATCACAAAGCTTGGAGGCCGGAACAACCGGGTGGCCCTGGAGATGGGGCTTTCGATGGGAAACTTCTCCTCTTGGTCCAGTGAAGGTGTAGGACCAATAAATTTGAGGATTGGCTCATCGTGGCAAAGTGTCCTGGTTTTGGGTGAAATTTCAGCTGAGAAATCGGATTCGTCGATGGGGATTAGGGCAAATCGACACCGGGGATCAACTCGCTCTAAGTATGGAGTAGGGTTTGGAACAATTTTGGCGAGTTTCAGCAAGGTTTGTGCAACTCTCCTTTCATGGCCGTGAGGGAGTCGGGCTTAAATAGAGGTGGCTGGAGAGCCTCGCAGGGATGGCCACGGGTCGGGATCACTGCTCCGGGCATGGGAAGAACGGCCATGGTGGCCATTGGGCATGGGGCAGCTCAGCAAGGTGGAATTCCAAAGTTGGCTCACATGTGAGCTCTCGGGTGTGGTGTTTTCCGGCGACCTGGTGGCTGGCCGGCCAGGCATTGGTCACCATCTTGTTCAGGTGGGTCAGGGCTGGAGGTTTGTGCAGTCAATTGGCAAATGCCATGTGTAAAAGGCTTGGATTAGAATGGAATGGGAGAGGGCTCATTTTGCTCAAATTGGTCAACCCACCCCTTTGGGCTAGGTGCATCACCCAAGGCTTGGTTTAGGCTGAAGGAAAAGTGATTTGGCTCAGCATAATCAGTAGGGTCAAGTCACCATCCAAGCACAATTAGGCATAAGCATGGTTAAGGGGAATCATGGGAGTGGTTAATCACCTTTAGGAATTAAGGAAAGAGTCTCCTCCTTTTGCCCAAAATGGTATGGTGACATGTAAAAAGGCTCTCATGGCTTCTATGTGGCTCATGCATGGCTTCATGGCTCACCTTTGGCTTGGGAAAAGTTAAGTCAATTTCATGGAAATGGATTTAAGAAAATTTTGGTATTTTGATGGGAATTTGTATGGGGCTTAATTTGGAATGGCTTCATGATGAGTTTTGAAACTTAGGGATTGATTTAATTGAGGGTATGATGAGAAGAATTTGTCATATGGGCTTTGGATTGATTTTAGCCCTTTGGATTTTGGTGAAGATGGGCTTTAGGAAGGTTTCATGTAAGTGGGCTTTTAAGTTTTAAAATGAATTCATGGATGGGAATTTTGTAAAATTTTGGGCCAAATAATTATTGGGTTTGGTTTAGGGATATGTCATGAGTGATTTGAAATGAGTTTGGAATGATTTGGGTTTGAATTGGGTTGGATTTGAGCTTCTTTGGTGAATGGGCCAATATAGGTCAAATTGGGCTAACTTGGGCCAATGTTGGGCTAGGGTTGAAATTGATGTAAAATAAATGTTGGTAAATGTTTATGGATGTGTTTCAAAGAGGTTTTGGCTTTGGTTGGGCTTTGATTTTGGGGTTTGGGCTTATTTGGGTTAGGTTTGAGTTTAGGACAAAATTGGGCCTTTTAGCTTTGGGTTGAATTTGAGTGGGGTTTGGGTCTAAATTTTGAGTAAATCATGTTAGTGTTTTGCTTGTGGGAATGTTAAGGAAGGTTTAGAAAATATTTGGGGTTAATTGGAGTTGAATTGGGTGAGTTTGGGTTAGGTTTGGGTCATGGGTCCAAATTGGGCTTTAAGGCCAAAAGTGAAATTGGATCCAAATGTAAATCAAATTGGACTTGGATTTGGTCTAGATTGGTGTTGGGAATGTTGAATTGAAGTTTAGAATTGAATTGGACCAGGATTTGGGTCAATTGGGTAGGTTTGGTTTGACATTGGGCTCACTTAGGGTTAAAATGGGTCAAATTTGGGGTTTTGACAAACGTGGGGTAAATTGACAAAATTGGCCCATGGAGTAGTTGAACAAAATGAAATTGGGAATATTTGAGATTTTCTGAAATTTTCTGGGAATTTTCTGAATTTTTGGATTTTTGGGTCAAGAGGGGTATTTTGGGTATTTGGAGGGTATTGGGAGGTATTTTTGGAATTTTTGGTTTTTTTGGCTATGAATGATCAATTTGAGTGATGTGGAATGTTTTGGATTGATTTTGGGGAATTTTGAGTGATTTGGAAATTTTGGAGGATTTTAAGGGTATTTGGGTAGGCTAGGCGGGTGTAGGGTCCCGGGGGTCAAAAATTGAAAATTTGGAAAATTGAAGATTGGGTGAATATAAGTGGAATAAAATCATTTTGGTTGAGCCTTGAAGCCATATCAAGCCCACATGAGCCATAAAGGGACTCATTTGAGGCATTCACTATGTTGTTCCTAACCCTCTTAGCCAAGGGCTTAGGGGTTAAGGACCACCCATGTGAATCACTTTCATGAGTCAGTAGATCAAGTTGGGTATAGTTGTGGTTTTAAAAGGTGTGTGAAAGTGTAGTGTATAGGTGTAGTGTGTGTGTAAGTCAGCCCTTCACCAGACCAGGCCACCCAGGGTAGTCCTAAGGCCAAAGAGCCCTATAAGAACTCATCCTTTAAACTTCCACATTTGATTTCAACCCTCTAGGTGATTAGGGGTCTACAGTCAAGTTTGTGGAGTTTGCAGGGAGTTAAGAAGTGGTTTGAGTTTCTAAGTGGTGGGTCCCAATTCTAATCCTCCAAGATAGTCAAAGGAAAAGCCTAAGGCTAGATCCTAAGTACTAAAGAGAAGAAGAGAAGACCTCATCAAAAATGTGGTCAACAAATGGACCCCCAATAGGTGTGGTGAGCTGACGGAGCACACTGCGCGTATTGGTGTTGACCGAAGCGATCAACAAAACCAACACAAACGTCCAAGTGACAAACTTAGGACAAAGTAGAAGAGTTTCCGCTGGGGAGTGTCAAGTATATCTCTGAGACTGGAGATCCCTGAACTCTCGCTGGGGAAAGGAAAAGGAGGTGAATCCCAAATCACATGACATGGGGGAATTTTGATTTAGATTTTATTTTGTTTTAGTTTAATTTTTGATGTGTGAGCTTAGATTTTAGTTTGGAGTTTCAATTTAGATTGAAGTTTTGTCAAAATTAATTTGAAGGGATTTGAACTTGAAATGAAAATTAGAATTTTGTGGTTTTAGATGTAACATCTTCAACCTCAAAAGAAAATTGAATTGATTGGATTGAATCATTACAATGAGGAGAGATCTCAGAGCAATGCGGTATTGGATGTAAAATCCTTAACCTCAAGAGTTCGATTTTGATGTATTTCATTGCGATAGGGAAAGAATCCTAAAGCAATGCAGTCTCGGATGTAAAATCCTCAACCCCAAAAGTTTGAATTTGATTTTGATGTATTTCATTGTGATAGGGAAAGAATCCTAAAGCAATGCAGTCTCGGATGTAAAATCCTCAACCCCAAGAATTTGATTTTGATGTGTTTCATTGCGATAGGGAAAGAATCCTAAAGCAATGCAGTCTCGGATGTAAAATCCTCAACCCCAAGAATTTGATTTTGATGTATTTCATTGCGATAGGGAAAGAATCCTAAAGCAATGCAGTCTCGGATGTAAAATTCTCAACCCCAAAAGTTTGAATTTGATGTATTTCATTGCGATAGGGAAAGGATCCTAAAGCAATGCAGTCTCGGATGTAAAATCCTCAACTCCAAAAGTTTGAATTTGATGTATTTCATTGCGATAGGGAAAGAATCCTAAAGCAATGCAGTCTCGGATGTAAAATCCTCAACTCCAAAAGTTTGAATTTGATGTATTTTTTTGCGATAGGGAAAGGATCCTAAAGCAATGCAGTCTCGGATGTAAAATCCTCAACTCCAAAAGTTTGAATTTGATGTATTTCATTGCGATAGGGAAAGGATCCTAAAGCAATGCAGTCTCGGATGTAAAATCCTCAACTCCAAAAGTTTGAATTTGATGTATTTCATTGCGATAGGGAAAGGATCCTAAAGCAATGCAGTCTCGGATGTAAAATCCTCAACTCCAAAAGTTTGAATTTGATGTATTTCATTGCGATAGGGAAAGAATCTTAAAGCAATGTAGTCTCGGATGTAAAATCCTTAACTCCAAAAGTTTGAATTTGATGTATTTCATTGTGATAGGGAAAGGATCCTAAAGCAATGCAGTCTCGGATGTAAAATCCTCAACTCCAAAAGTTTGAATTTGATGTATTTCATTGCGATAGGGAAAGGATCCTAAAGCAATGCAGTCTCGGTTGTAGAATCCTCAACTCCAAAAGTTTGATTTGAATAGCCATTGACTTTGCAAAGATTTGTAGTGTTGATTTGAAAAGTGTGGAATTTTAGTGTTTCGAGAATTTCATGAAAGTTGTAAAAGACTTTCATGAAGGAAATAGATTAGGAGGGAATATGTAGATGTTACATACCCCGTTCAAAAGAGTTGATCGGAAGTCACTGGTTTGGATTGGATATGATCCCTCGCCATCAGATTCGATCCGTGTCAATGGAATCAACCGCTTTCATCCCAGACAAGGGAGATAATAGAACGGATTGGATTTCAGATTTGGAAGGTTGAGTTTGAATTTGATTGAGATTTGATTTGAAATTTGGAAATATTGTATTTGAAATTTGATTTAAAATTTGATTTGAAATTTGTGTTCATTTTGTCTGTCCTTTAACGATTCAAATTTATTTTATCGTTTATTTAATGTTCATGTGAATTTGGTGTTCGTCATTTTTAGATTTTTACGGAAAGTTTTCTTTTATTCTCTTTTTTTATTTCTTTTCTGTTCATTGTTCGAAGTTCATTTAACTTTAATGGCGTTTCCCAGTCAATTTGCACAAAAGAGGTGAAGGCCAAAAATGTGACATGATCACTTTCATTCCAATCATGTCGAAGATACATCATACGACTCGATCTGGAATACATCTCATACAATCCATGTAGACTCAAAAATGACTATGTATGATCTTTGTCGATCCATCCAAAAAGGTATCTATCAAAAATCCATGTCTGAATAGTGGGGTACATGGTCAATAACATCACCTTCCAAGCCATCCTTGGCAAGGATGCCGTATGGATGTACGTTGGAGGTGTGATATTTTCCATGCAACTCACAGCTCGTAAGGCCGGAGGCTCTCTAGCTCCGGGTCCGGGCTGGAAGTGGTAAGGTGTCTTCCCGTCGTCCATCCTTCCGAAAGTAACCGAGATCCGCTTCACCGGTACTCCCGGTATGCAATGTTTAGCGACATCCGCTCCGTTGCCCTTCGGCATCATGATGGAACCTACCGGTAATGGTATCTTTACCGGCCCTCGGAACTCACTCGGGCTCGCTATCCGGAGGTCGGATCCGAACATGATATTACACTCGTTCGTAAAAGAAACCGTGCGGAAAGGTCCGACAAAGTCGTGGTGATCTATGTGCGGGGGTATGCGATCACCCTTCTTGTAAATGTTAATGATGCAACCGTTGGGTATGCAATCGCTGGCAGTACCCTCCATGTTATCATTCTCTTTACCATCCTTTTAATGACCAATGACATTGGATCCACCTGGCCATGACGGAGTATTCCCGGTGGGTTTCCCTTCCTGTCTTATGCGAAGTTGTAGCAGCATCCGCATTGTATTGTGATTCTCCCTTTCACTGGCATCCATCTCCGGGGTTCTGAGTAAGTGTTTTCTCTTAGGCGGCCCGCTCGGCCCATTCTTTTCAAATCCCGGATGCAGTCCACGATTTTTTGTTGTTCGTATTCTGAGAACACGTCTGTATGTAGCTCGAGGCCCTTTAGTATATTGATCCTTCTGCCTCTGATTCTCTCGAAGTATTCAAAAGTTTTCTTTTCGACATTCTGCATTCTTTCCAGCTCGTATTCTGGAATAATCCGCAAATGGCGGGGCCCGGTGACATATTGTGGGATATATGGCTCAATCCCTTCACGTTCTCCCGCATACCTCGGCTCCTCGGGGATGATGTCCGTCGGGACATCCTCCGGGTTGCTTCGCAACAAGGTTATGCATTACTGGTGGTTCTATCTGGTGGCGTGGTAGCCTTCTTTCTTCTGATCTTCTTGAGATTTCCCTGGTCCCTTCTGTTATCCTAGGAGCTGGCCTCCTTTCTTCCGGTACCTGGTGAACTGGCGTCCTTGAAGTATATGTACTGGCAGTAGCAACTGCCTCGTCGCGCTGGTCCGCTGCTAGTTTGGTTAACATCTTGCGGATACGGTGATTTTTATTTCTTCGCTGAGTTGCTGTGAGAGTAGCTCTTCGTACTTCCTGAGTTTCTGTGGGCGCGGCGCTGACAAGCCTGCCCTCTGCTGTAGCGACTACAGACTTGATTTTCTTGTCTTCTTCAGGTGTTTGTTTTCCTTTTCTTGCTGCTGGATTGGTGGCTTGGACCACCCACTTTCATTACTGTCTGACTGGGCAGTTCCTCTCGGTCAACTAGGACCCAGTCACTTTCTTCATATTACAGGCCTGCTGGTGCAAAGTCCGAGTCAATCTCGATTACTGCTCCATCTTTCACCCTCTTTTCGTCGATTGCAAGGCTTACGCCATTTCTAAAGTTCAGGACCAACCGCCCGTTCGACATTTCCTCGCAAAAGACAAGGAAAAGGATCGGGGCTGTACTAAGAACAAGAACATTAAGAAAATGTTTATTAAAGACAGCTTTTTTATTACTTTTTGTATTTTTAAATTTAACGTGAATGAAGTGAGATAAGATCGGGAAAGAGATTTTGATGTGGAAGAGAAAACAAGGAAAGCTTTATTATCATGATTTTATTTATTTTAGCACATTTTTATTATTTTTTGGGTTCGGACCCGATCATAAGTAACTACTTCGCCCGTGCTTCTAGGGATGAAGAATTCATTTCTTCGAAACATCGAGTAGCGTAATACTTCTTCAAGTATCGTCCGTTGATTGGAAGCATATGTCGTTCTCCTCGGCAATTCACTAGGCCGGTAAGAGCCTCCCGAGTAGACTGCCTCAACCACAAACGGCCCTTCCTAAGTGGGTTCAAATTTTCCTCCTGTCTTGCGGTGTGCAAGAATAGGTCTCTTGAGAATGAGAACTAAGTCACCAACTTTGAAGGTTCTTGGGCGGACCAGTTTGTCATGGGCTTGAACCATCTTAGCTTGGTACAGTTCTAAATTCTACTGCGCTGCAAGTCTTTTCCCTTCCAGGCTTTCTAATTCCTCTAGTCGTAATTTGGCATTCTCTTTTGTCGTGATTTTGTTTGCAATCGCAATTCGAGTGAAGGAAGCCGAACCTCTAAAGGTAACATCTGCCTCGGACCCATACACCGGAGCGTAAGGTGTAGCTTGAGTAGGAGTTCTGAAGGTTGTCCGGTAGGCCCATAAGGCTTCTAATAACTTCTCGTGCCAATTTCTCTTATTATCGTCCAAAGTTTTCTTTAAAATTTGAACGAGAGTTTTATTAAAAGCCTCAGCCAGGCCATTTGCTCTTGGGTAGTAAATTGTTGAATATCGCCAGTCGATTCCGTGTCTCGTGACAAAGTTGTTGATTTGCGTGCTTCTGAATGCTGATCCATTATCTGAGATGATCCTGCGCGGCACTCCGAAACGGTAGACAACTTGGTTCTTGAAAACCGTAGCACGTGGTGTGCTTTCACTTCTCTAAGTGGAACCGCCTCGCCCACTTGGAGAAGTAATCCGTAGCCGCAAGAATGAAGCGATGTCCTTTTGAAGACGGTGGTTCTATTGGACCCACTATATCTGTGCCCCAACATTCAAATGGCCACGATGCAATTGTCGGATGTAACACATTTGGAGGTTGGTGTAGAACCACTCCGTGCACTTGGCATTGGTGACAGCTCTTGGCGATTTTCATGCGATCGGTCATCATCGAGGGCCAGTAGTACCCTAGTCTTTTATTTTTTATTTTCATCTTCGGACCCGACTGGTGAGCGCCACAGAGTCCTGAATGCACCTCTTTAACGATTTCACGGGCCTCAGACCCGCTTAGGCATCTTAGCCACATTTGATCGAAAGACCTTCTGTATAATGTGTTGTTCATTAATGAGTAGGACAAAGTTCTTTTCTGGATCTGATGGGCTAACGACCTATCGTCTGGTAGTTTTCCTGTTTGTAGGTAGTCTATTAATGGTTGTCGCCAATCTTCTGTGTTTTTCGTCATCGTTGCAACCGATTCTTTTTCTTTTTCGATTTGTGTATTGTGTCTATGTCGAGCCGTGATAGGACCCGACGTCCGTGAACCGACACTTCCATCGATTCATCTTGCAAACAAGCAAATTCTTTTGCAAGACGGGCTAACGCATCCGTTAAGGCATTTTCTTTCTCGGGAATTTTGTAGATTGTCATATTCGGAATCGTTCCAACAACTTGTATGGCATACCTGGAAGTATTGCTCGAGTCTTGGTTTTAAAATTCAGCATCGTCCGGCGATCCGTTGAATGATTAACTACGAATCCCCGTAGATGTTGATGTCTATTATCCCCATTCGAATAGTTAATTCCGAGTCTCGTTATGAGGGCTTCGTATTACGCTTCATTGTTTGTACACGGCTACGTTAAGTGGTAGGAGTATCTTAACATCCCCCGCTCCGGTGTTATAAAGATTAGTCCGATTCCCGCCTTACCGGGCACTATCACTTGCGATTCTTCGTCTTTGTGTGTCGAAGATGCTCCGTCGAAATATAATTCCCAACGTCAATCATCGTGGTCTTCTAAGCTCATTATTTGTTCGTCCGGCAAGTCGTCATCGAGAGGAGATTCGCCGGCAGAGGGTGTGCTGCGAGGAAGTCTGCTAGGACTTATCCCTTTACTACACGAAGAGGCACGAAAGTTATATCGAATTGCAATAATATCATTGACCATCTGGCAAGTCTGCCGGAAAGCTTTGGACGAGTCATCAAGTATTGCAATGGATTAAATTTCGAGATCGAGTTGACCTTATGAGAAAGCATGTAGTGTCTGAGCTTTTGAGCGGCGAAGATCAGGGCCAAACAATGCTTTCAATTGCTGGATACCTTATTTCCGTCGGAAGTAAACGACGGCTTAGGTAGTAAAGAGCATTTTCTTTAACCTCATCATTGACCTGGGCTAACAGGGCTCCGAGAGAGTATTCTAAAGCCGCGGTATAAAGTATCGACGGTCTACCCGAGACCGGGGCTGCTAAGACAGGAGGTGTCATTAGATATTGCTTAATGTCCTCGAAGGCCTTCGGCATTTCTCTTCCCAAATAAATTTGGTGTCCTTTTTAACTAGTGCCGAGAAAGGCCGACACCTACTCGACAAGTTTGAGATAAAGCGTCGAAGATATGCCGGTTTCCTTGAAAAGTTCGTAGTTGCTTTAAGGTTTTGGGAGGCGGCATTTCTAAGATAGCTTTAATCTTTTCCGGGTCGATTTCAATTCCACGATGTCGGACAACGAATCCTAAGAATTTCCCGGAGGTGACGCCGAAGGCGCATTTTAAGGGATTCATCTTAAGGTTAAATTGTCTTAATCGTTCGAAAACAATTCTCAAATAATATCGGTGGTTGTCCTTTACTTTGCTTTTGATCACTACATTGTCCACGTAGCATTCGACTTGATTGTGGATGAGATCATCAAAAATTCTTGTCATCGCTCTCTGGTATGTTGCTCCTGCGTTCTTCGATCCGAATGGCATCACCGTGTAGCAATATACTCCAATCGGCGTTCGAATGTTGTAAGTTTTTCATCTTCCGGAGCCATTTTTATCCGGTTGTATCCCGAAGATCCATCCATGAATGAGAATATTTCATGTGTCGAAGCAATGTCGATCATTAATTCTGGGATCGGTAGAGGGAATTCATCCTTTGGACATGCCTTATTTAAATCTCTAAAATCCACACAAATTCTGATCAGACCATTCTTCTTTCTGACTGGCACCACATTGGCTAACCAAGTCGGGTATTGTTCTTCACGGACAAATTTAACGTCTATTAGCTTTTTAACTTCAGCTATGACTTGTTGTTTGATTTCTAGACACATTCTTCTGGGACCTTGTCTGACTGGGACAGAAGTAGGATCCACTCCTAGCTTATGGACTGCGACCTCTGGAGCTAATCCTGGCATCTCATCGTAGCTCCAAGCAAAACAGTCTTTAAATTCCATTAATAACTTGATTATTTCATCGGAGTCTTCTTTATTGAGTAAGGAGCTAACAAAGGTAGGTCTAGGCTCTTCGCTAGTACCTAAGTTAACTTCCGTTAACTCATCTATTGTAGATTTAATCTCTTCATCGAATTCCGGTGGAGGGTCTCCAATTTGTAAATCTTCAAATTCTTCTGTAGTTTCCATGCAGTTTTCATTAGACTCGCAAGTGACAACCAAGCAAAATTCAGCATCGTCAACTGGTCCTACTGTGTCGAATCCGAGACCATGTTTTGAATTGGGTGGACGACCGGAGTTATTCCATAATTTTTCAAAATGTTGTGATTGACCTTTTGTCCATTGTCGAGGTAAGAAACCACGCTGAATTAAATTTTGAACACAGGGAGAGTACCACTCAAAAAGTAATTCCATTAATTCGATGAAGTGACATCTTCAAATTGTACATTATTTTCAGTTTTGGAGGAAGGAGCACCACGGTAGAATTTGATTGGCTTTGCACTGCCGCTACGTACCTCTTTGACAACCATACCCTCGATCTTATTAGAATAGATCGGGGTCAGGGTCATAGTATGTACATAATGGTTAATCTTCTCGTACATCGATTTATATTCTTCATTCTTTTCATCTTCGAGCGGGATCCTGAATTGCGGCTTCTTCCGACTTATTGTCGCTGCTTCTTGTTTGATCTCTTTTTCTTCTTCGAACTCGTCTTCCCAATCAACATTGATGGCTGGTTTCCTCTGTCCAACCGTCCTAACGTCTCTACCACGACCTCGTCCCCGGCCTCGACCTCGGATGCGAGTTGTGGAGAAACCTTCACCATCTCGCCGTAAGGGAGTGGTGAGTGACCGTTGGACTAGAACTTCAGGTTCTTCGTCATCCCGAATTCTCTTTGCTTCATTCGTTATGGTACCTCTGGAGAAGATTGTTTTCTTCGGAGGTGCATAATAAGCCGCATCTTCATGGGTTCCAATTTCATGTACGGAGAATGGTTGTAAGTCACCTTTGATGCACTCGTTCCCCTCCATCGTAGTATTTGATGCATCGATGTAGAGATGATGGTACCATCGGGTTTTCATGTATCCATGGTCGGCCCAAGTAGAGCGTTGAACGACGTTTCGAATCAATTATGTGAAATTTCGCGGTTGTCTTTGCTAAGTCACCGGTCTTCATTAGCGGTGTTATTGATCCGAGGGCTCTTTCTCCTTTCTCGGTTGAATCCTCTTAATAACATTTTGTTCGCTTCAAGCTCGCGAGCATCAATTTCCAAATATGCTAGCGTTCGAAGATTCATTATGTTGATTGATGCTCCTGGATCCACCAATACTCTGGAGAGTGTAAACTTTCCAATTGTAACTAAAATGTATAATGGTCGGTTGTGGTTTGCTGTCCCAAGTAGTAGATCATTGTCCGTGAAGGTGACACCTCGCTGTTCCTTTAACGAACAAACCTCATCTAAGGAATCTCCGGCCATTTGAGCTAAGCAAATTTCTGGATCAAGTAAGGCCTTGATGAGAGCTTCTCTCATCTCCTTTGATAAGATGAGGGCGTCGTAGATGCTCAGTTTGGCCGGTAGTTTCCTAAGATGGGCTAGCACGTTGTAGTCTACTTTATTTCCGTGTGTCTCGGCTTCTTCTCGAATGGGTATTTCTTCTGCCGGGGTTGGTTCTTCCTGAACAACCACCTGCTTTCCTTTGTCCTTTGGACCCATTCTCAAAGGTAGAACTCTTCCACTCCTCAAGTTTACTTCTGTAATCTCTTCTGACTCTAGTGTTGAGTTTGTTGACGTCTCTTCCTGAATCAGAATGACAGGTTCTTCTGGATTAGCTTCGGAGTCTGAAGGCTCTAACTCTATTGTGACTGGAGCTCCTCGAAACTCGCAAATAGATTCGTTGCTTGTTGAACTCTCGTAGCCTCCTTGATGGATGTCTTCTTCGTCATTGCGATCGTCGAGATTGTGTATGATTTGAGAATTGTCATTGGTATCGAAATCGATGTCCGGATTGTCGCTAGTTACGTAATCTTTAGAAACAGTCAAAACGTAGCCAACGCCATAACCCTTATCATTATAAGATCCCACCGGAGTGAGTAGATAATCATACAGAGTCAGAGGTTCGAGGGATTTCTCCCCCGAATCCGAAACAACTATCCTAGGATAAGCAGCCCCTAGCCTTGCCTTAGGAGCCTCAGTCTTCTCTTCTTCATCAATTTTCTTCTTTTCTTCAATCGTCTCCTGTTGAGGTGGTTCTTCTATCGCAAGTGACAATGTCGACTTGACAGGTTTCGAACTCTGAATTGAGGCTCGCACCGAAGCGGTTTGGATGTGATCCAAAATCTTTTTTGAAGACCTTGTCCAAGCGGTAGTCCATCCATCGTCAGTCGCATAGGGATCTATCGGAACGATGAGATCCCTCGAGACAACATTGACGGAACCTCCTTTCTGGGTTTCCTTCATGTACTCCTTCGGGATTGTTATATTCCCTTTCCGAAGGTTGTCGTTGAGCCAACTTTTGAAGGTAATACAATCTTCTATCTTGTGTCCAAGCATCCGGTGGTAAGGGCAAAAGTTGGGATCACTTTTTTTGTTGACTTCGTCTGGTCTCTGTAGCTATGGCAGTTGGAAATCCGGAGTCTTCATCGACTACGGAACATTTTCGGCATCGCCTCATTCTTGAATGGATATTCCCGCTCGAAGCTCCCTTAATGTACGTTGCGGACGAGGCGGTTGTTCATACCGTCGAGATGACCGATAGCTGGGTCGGGGTTGCTCGGTAATTCCGTCGAGGTTGCTGCGGCCGTTCGGACGATATTTGTATCGGTTGCTTACCTTTGTCGACTGCTGCAACGATCCCGGATTTCTTTTCAAAAGTCTTCACAGGCTTTTGCTTGTCTGTCTTGTCGGTGAAACTTTATTGCTTCGCCTCCTCTTGCAAGCTTCCGGCCTTGCTTAACAACTTCTCGAAAGTCTTAATAGTAAATCCCTTGAGGAGAAGTGCTATCGAGCCGTGAATGCTCTTAAGTAAGATGCCGACTGCATACTGTTCTTGTAGTTGTGGCTCACACTTCATACTTAGGTTCCTCCATCGAAGTATGTAATCCACCAAAGTTTCGTTCGGCTTCTGCTTCTCTACCACTAAATCACCTATAGTGATATGGTGCCGAGCTCCGCAAATCGCTCGATGAAGAGGTTCTCTAGTTCCGAGAACGTCTTCACCGAACCATTCGGTAATTCCGCATACCAATCAAAGGCGATCCCCGACGAGTCGCCGACGAATTGTCGGAAGAGTAATGCATCGCTTCCGCCGCATTGCAACAACCGGCACGAAAATGTGCAACATGCCGTCGGGGTTCCCGGCTCCATCAAAGGTCTTGAACGGAGGTGGTAAGAAGCCTTTTGGATATTGGACAGCGTCGAATTCTTCAGGGTAAGGTCTACCCGTCCGAATGGATGTCCCGCTTTTTGATTGTGCTAAGGCTTCTCGCACCTGCTGTTCCAACAAGCTCTTGATATCCTTTTCTGGAATCATGCTTTATGTTGTACCTTTCTTTAACTGATCATCCCCGTTGATGGACGTAATCTCCTTTCCTCCGTCAACGATGTGAATGACCTCTGGGGGTGTCTCTCTTTGGGGTTGCACTTGACTTTGGAGAGTGGCTAGGGCTGCGCCCATCTCTTCCATCCTCTTCGCCATTCTGGGCGATCGTATCGTCTTTCTCTTGAAGCCGCCTCCTCATTACTTCCGGCTCCTCTCTTCACGCGTGCCGCAGGAGCACCTTGTGAAGCTGACGAAGCTCTTGTTTCGACCATGTTAATTTCTGCATACTCGTCATCCATGAATTCTGACGAATCTATCTCATCTCCGAATTTCTCTTCTCTTTCCTTTGCTAATCGTCGAATATCAGTCCTCAACTTTTCCATAGCATCCTCTAGCGGTCCTTTCTGCGCATCCTTGCAGTTGTCGTGTGATGGCTGTCGGGTTCCCTTCTCATGAGTCCCCTTCACTACGATCTTTCTTCGGATTCAAGTCTCCTGACGAGACTTTCCTTTTCAGGCTGTTGTTTCAATCTTAACTGTCCAGTAGTGGGACGCCACACCATCCTTCTAGCAGCAGAAGGTCTAGGACCGGATGGTCTGTCAGCCAAATGCTGGAAGGTGGTATCCTCCCTAATCTGTAACCCTGAAACAATGACAGGCGGACTAGCCTTCATCCTTTTATTTGGCTTTTCTGTAATGATGGCAGGTTCTACTCATGGCCCAAGACGGTATTTGACTGGCACCCGCCCTATCCTTCTTAGAATCTCCGATACGGGGCACTTTTCTTTCTTTGCTAACTTCTCAATCACAGTCTGTAGTCGGGCAAATGGTGTAATCCTAGCCCTTTTCTTTCTGCTGTCGCTGTAGTATGCGGGTCGAGGTAACGTAGAAACAATTCTGCGAACATCTTCCTCTTCAGCTGCGGTGGAAAGGGGATGGAATCTACTTCCTTCCAAAAGGGGTGTATCTTCAGGCAATGGTATGTATTCAGGTAATGGTGTGTACTCGTGGATTTCTTCTAAGAAAGCGACTTCAGCAGCTACGGCCTTCCCGGCGGTCTTCCTACTTCGTTCCTTCTTCGGGTCCGTGTTAGTGATGGAATTCTTGAGCTGGACCCGA
Organism: Papilionanthe hookeriana x Papilionanthe teres; assembly: GCA_022702705.1. Lineage (NCBI taxonomy): Eukaryota > Viridiplantae > Streptophyta > Magnoliopsida > Asparagales > Orchidaceae > Papilionanthe > Papilionanthe hookeriana x Papilionanthe teres. The sequence goes on from CM040433.1 coordinate 99,039,501, forward strand.
TTTCAAAAACGAAGGTCTCACAGGAAGGTCCGTACCCTCCATGGTAACGAGTTCACCATAGTTCCGGATTTCCTTCCCCTTTAATTTGGCGATGCTGGGTAGGTGCAGAGACAACTAGACCAGTGGGGGTAAGCAACAACGGTCCTCCTGCGGACAAGCAGTACTTCTCTCAGCTGGAATCTGTTGCAGGGGAGGAAACTCTTGAGTCGACCTAAGGTCGAACTCGATCGGCGGCTTCTTAGTTTCGGATACTTTGTTTGTCGGCGCGAAAAGGGCAACATCGGTGATCTTGACATTTGTGTTCTCGAATCCTTGTCCAAACCGGATGATCCCATTGTCGGGCGACTCATCCTTGTAAACAGCGAAGTCCAGTCCATTGGTGAAGGAGAAAATCAGCTTTGGGGCTTCCATTTCGCGAGGTAGATTCGATTGTCGATCCCAAGTTATGCTTCTTCTCATAAGGACGAAAAGAAAGGAATCGAAAAGAGTCCGAACACATTCTTGTTCATGTATTTATAAGAAGGAGTTATTTGTTAAAAGAGTCATTCATTAGAGGGTTTGTTTATTTAGAACGGAATGTTCAAAGGTGTAGAGAAGGTAATGAATCCGATTCGTAGTTGGAAAGGAAAAGAAAGTCTTATGCAAGACTTCTCGACTCGAAGGAACGCTCCTAAACTAACACCTATCGGGGGTCCACCCCACCTCGAAATGAGGTAAAAGGATCTCGGAACCTCTCTATTTAGGGGTGTCTAAACAGGTGGCTCCTAAATCCAAGAGAATGTTGGCTATACTCGTTCAAGGTAGAAATGAACATAGTATTCCAACGGAAAGAAGGGTAGCTTGATCCACAAGGGACATGGATACACTACCGATTTTTGAAAGCAGAATTGCCTGATTAAAATGGAGAGAGGAATTTGTCCCCAGCGGAGTCGCCAGAAGTTGTCGGCATATTTTTAGGTTTGTGTGTTTTGAAAAGGGGATCGCCTAACATAAATTGTGCGGCGAATTTTTAATTTAATTTAAATAAATAATTTGAAAAGTAGTATTTGATTTTGAAAATAATTTTAAATTTGAAAATTTTAAGATATGAAATCAAACTCGATCTCACATCCCGAATAGTTTATATAAACGAGCACCGCATCACAAACCGTGTATCTATCTCGAAGAATATACACACTCGTTTGGTGATGGGGCTTCGATTAAATAAACTAGAAGATTTGTCACATCCGTTTGGTCCGCGAACCAATTTTATAAGCCGACAAATTCCCTCGCTTAATATGAAAGCATTAAACAGGGTTTATATTACCTGGGTTCTTGAAAATTCCCTATAAGGGCAAGCCCCTATAGTTAATTACATCTTAAGTGACGGAAATCACCTAAGAAAACTCTCGATAATAATCAATAATTCTGCTCTCAAGAATTTCAAAGTTTAAGTTTTCAAAGGATTTAATTTTGGAATTTCAGTAGGGAATGGATCAAGTTTGGAACATTTTGTTTTGGGAATTCAAAGGAAGAAAAGTAGGAGAAATTATAGATTCGAAGCGAACTTCGGTAATTTCCCGACTATCCTATTGTTTGGCTTAGATTTAGGAAAGTCCTAATTTTTATTTAATGTTTTGATCTTGCCAATTTTAATTAATTAGGACTTATATTCGTATGACATGATCATACAAATAACCTCGAAGATGTGAGGGTTTATGTCGTATCGGACGACTACCTCGGAGTCCTAAGACCGGTTAGGGCTTAATTTGCTATGCAAATGCCTAACGAAGAGTTGAGGATTTATGTTGCACTAGGCAAACTACCTCGAAATCCTATGTCTTAGTTATTTAATTCTAAGAAAGTTTTGCTGAAGTAAACTCAGGCTTTACTGATGACGATGGCCGTGCTGCCCACCATGCTCCGAGCTCCTTGTTGTTGCAGAGGTTTAGTTATAGAAGTCATAAGTCAGGAGATGAGAGAAGTGTTTTGGTTTAGAGAAAATCTTAATTTCCAAGTGTTTTTTATATTTTATTTAAAACAAATCTTAAAGTTGATCATAACAACACCGGTTAAGATCCCACGGCTCCATCCTTCCGCATCGTTATTTTTATCGGATTCACTTAGTCCAGATGAATTTGCTAAACTCAACTAAATGAGTTCCACACTTTCATTTAGACCGTGGGAAATCCCGTTAGCAACACGTAGGTTACATCATCCGAGGTATTCCCGATCATCCAACATGACGTTTTAATTTAGTTGTAATTGTAGTTTTGTGTTCGTTTGTGATTAAATTTCGAGTTGTTTTATATTTTGAAATGTTGTGGCGGTGAATTTTATCTTGCAATGACTTTTAATTTAGTTTTGGTTTCAGTTTTAGGGACTATCCCAAAGGTGTGGGTTTTCATGCAACAGTTGTTTATCATGCAAGAAAAGTAAGTGCGATGCGATTAAATAAATTGCAATAAGGTAAATTGCAATAAAATAAAAGCGTACCTGGAGGGTCTTCCCGTCATCCCAAGCTGCACTTAAAATACAATTAGAATATTTAAGCAAGTTCCTAGGTAAAGCTAAGGGAAGGGTTATGGTTTTCTACCAAATTCCTAATCCTATAGCTAGTCATTTCCTATGACGTCTGAGTTCTTGTGTTTTAGTTCGAGGACGATTTTCTTCATCAAAGAATAATTAAGTTCAATTGTTCTTTTAAGTATCCTATCATATTGAGGAAGTGCTTAAGGAGGATCTTAAACATCTTTTCAATATTGATAGGATTGTTTTAAGTCCAAATGGATTTAATTAATCAGGTGAAGTAATCGTCCGAGGTTTAGTTTTGTTATCTTGCTCAGTGAACTAGGACATTTGAATATCCTATAAGTGAAGTAACACTTCATTTAATGTTCTGTTTAGGAGTTATGACAATAAAAGCTTTCGAGGGCAAATGGTGTTCAAGTGGTTTATGATTTAGTTTAATTTCAGTTATCGGATTTAAATTTGGAATAGTGTTCAAGTTGCTCTATATTTAATTTCTTTATGTCTTAGGTGATTTTATTTTTTTAATTCAATTTAATTTAATTTTAATTTAATTTGATTTAGTTTAGCTTCAATTTTAATTTAATTTATTTAATTTAATTTAATTTAATTTAATTTAATTTAATTTAATTTAATTTAATTATTTATTATTATTTTTTTAATTTAATTTTATTTAATTAATTTAATTTAATTTTAATTAAATTTAATTCAATTTAATTTAATTTGTTCAATTTAATTTAATTTAATTTATTTGATTTAATTTAATTTAACTTAATTTAATTTGTTTGATTTAATTTAATTTAATCTTTAATTTAATTTTATTTTTAATTTTAATTTAATTGAAAATTTAAAAGAGTTTAATAATTTAACTTTTAATTTAATTTAATGATTAAGTCTTTTAACATTTTAAAACTTAAATTTGAATTATCATTTCAATTAGGAATTAAATATTATTGAGATGATTAATTTAGGGATTCTTAAATTAAAGAACAAATCTCTTCCTAATAATATCCCTATTTTATAATTCCAACTTTATTATTCTTCCAAATTTAATCAATTATTTAATTAAGGTTTATTTCACTTATTTTAAATTATTTAATAAGTTTCTACCCTTTAAATATTTAAATTTCAATCATCCAAATCAGATTAAGATCAAATATTTTACTCTTTAATTTTATTAAACCTAAAGTTTTAATTAAGGGTTAAAATTTTAATTACCACTTTTGCCCTTCAAGCTTAATAATTTCATAACTCCCTAAATTGAGCTTAAATGAACTTGAAATTTTTATGTGACTTCACTCATGTGCCAATAAAGACATGAGAGGAGAAAATGTGATTTTTCTGTATTTAATTTATTTATGTAATTATTTTTGGTAGAAAATAGGGATTTCTAAGGAAAATTTAATAACATGACCAAGGGAAAGTTTCTATCCTTAAGAAAATTATGGGACATTCCTAATGACCAGAGGACCACTTGGACCAATTTTGGTGATTTTTTTGATTATATTATTTTTATTATAATTATTTTAAGTTTTGGAGTATTAATTAATTTAAAAAATAAAATAAAGGTTGAAAAATGAATTTTATATTTTTCAAAACTCTCTCTGATATCAAGGAAATCAGAGAATCAATTTTTACAATTTTCTGATTTTTCTTTGATTTATTAGAATTATTTTAGTGAAAATGCTAAAAAATACATTTTTTTTTTAATTTTAAAATTTCCTTAGGGCTTTAAAATTCAATATCTCACCAAATAGGCCTAAGAAAAATATGGGGTTTGTTCCTAAGTGCTTAAAATTCAAAATGTGACATTTTGGTGAATTTTATTATTTTTGTGATTTTTATTATTTTTTATTATTAAAATATTAAAATAATACCAAAAAATCAACTTTTCTGGAAAATTGAAATTTTAATTTTCTTAAATCCTCCTGATATCAGAGAGGCTCCAAAACCAATTTGGTGAATTTTTGAAAAGTATTTTGAAAGTTATGAATTTTTAAAGTTTAAATTGGCTAAATGACTTAATCAACCCATTTAGTAGGGCTAACCAAGTCCAATTGACTTCAAATTTTTATTGTGGGTTCCTCTGATCCTAAAGGTCAGTGGAGAATTGATTTCAAGTCACTTTGATGTATGATTAGCTCTAATTAATTAGGGACCTATTTTGGGTGTTTAAGCCAATTAGGGTTATTTTAAATGAATCAATTCAAAACCTATTTTTTATAGGGTCCTCTGGTCATAAGAGACATCTCCAAATTTTCCTAGAATTTATTTCACAACATGTTAATTATTGGATTTAAAATACTCAAAACAGTAACATGAATTTGAAAAATCAATAACATCTTATAGGGATGGCCTCTGACTTTGGAAAATTCAGGGAATGTTCCCAAATTTAGAGGCTTCAAAAGCCCTATGGTCTCATGCCATGGTGAATTTCCTATATGCATGGAAAATTAAAACAATGCAGAGGGGAAATAAATCATTAAAAATAAAATACTTGATGAAATTAAATGATTTCTTTTCCACATTATTCTCCTCTGTTCACTGAGCAATAGGGTATTTTTATTTTATTTTTCTGATTTTTCTACACAAAGTTATGGATTTTCGAAGTTTAGTGGAATTAAATAAATCGAGAAAATACCCTAATTTTTTATTTATCCACGCGGCGCCGCGTCAACCTCGGCAGCTCCGAACGCACACGCGTCGCCTTCTGATTTGGCACCGCCATCCGACTCAGCGCTCCAGGGGCCCGCTGTGTCGTTCCATCTCCTGATCCGGCGCGATCTTAGCCGTTCGTCCGCGCGTGTATTAAATGAACGGCATCCTTTCATCGTCCCCAAGCGTCCTCACCCGAGAGCCGTCCACACTAAATCCCTAATATCTCACTCAATACTCAATGGATTTTCGTGTTCTTATTCTCTATGGATTCGTCTTGAAGAGACGAATACATCTATACGGTGATCATGCATTGAAATTAAAGCATTGGAAATGGAGAATCTCCAGAAGCTCGGGATGAAGAATTAGCTCATACCTTTGCTCGGAGAAGTGTGGCTTCAATCCGAGGGTTATGTCACCTTCGATTGGATCCCGCAAGCTCTAGATGAAGTCTCCCGGTCTCGGTGAATTGCTCTAGCTATGAAAGTGACCACGTCCGATCACAAAGCTTGGAGGCTGGAACAACCGGGTGGCCTCGGAGATGGGGCTTTCGAGTGGGAAACTTCTCCTCTTGGTCCAGTGAAGGTGTAGGACCAATAAATTCGAGGATTGGCTCACTGTGGCAAAGTGTCCCGGTTTTGGGTGAAATTTCGGCTGAGAAATTGGATTCTGTCGGTGTGAATTAGGGCAAATCGACACCTGGGATCAACTCGCTCTAAGTATGGAGTAGGTTTTGGAACAATTTTGGCGCAGTTTCGGCAAGGTTTCGCAACTCTCCTTTCATGGCCGTGAGGGGTCGGGCTTAAATAGAGGTGGTCGGAGAGCCTCGCAGGGATGGCCACGGGTTGGGATCACGCTGCTCCGGGCATGGGAAGAACGACCATGGTGGCCATTGGGCATGGGGCAGCTCAACGAGGTGGAATTCCAAAGTCGGCTCACATGTGAGCTCTCGGGTGTGGTGTTTTCCGCGACACTAGTGGCCGGCCGACTGTGCATTGGTCACCATCTTGTTCGAGTGGGTCGTGGCTGGAGGTTTGTGCAGTCAATTGGCAAATGCCATGTGTAAAAGGCTTGGATTAGAATGGAATGGGAGAGGGCTCATTTTGGCTCAAATTGGTCAACCCATCCCTTTGGGCTAGGTGCACCACCCAAGTCTTGGTTTAGGCTGAAGGAAAAGTGATTTGGCTCTGCATAATCAGGTAGGGTCAAGTCACCATCCAAGCACAATTAGGCAAAAGCATGGTTAGGGGAATCATGGGAGTGGTTAATCACCTTTAGGAATTAAGGAAAGAGTCTCCTCCTTTTGCCCAAAATGGCATGGTGACATGTAAAAAGGCTCTCATGGCTTCCATGTGGCTCATGCATGGCTTCATGGCTCACCTTTGGCTTGGGAAAAGTTAAGTCAATTTCATGGAAATGGATTTAAGAAAATTTTGGTATTTTGATGGGAATTTGTATGTGGGCTTAATTTGGAATGGTTTCATGATGAGTTTTGAAACTTAGGGATTGATTTAATTGAGGGTATGATGAGAAGAATTTGTCATATGGGCTTTGGATTGATTTTAGCCCTTTGGATTTTGGTGAAGATGGGCTTTAGGAAGGTTTCATGTAAGTGGGCTTTTAAGTTTCAAAATGAATTAATGGATGGGAATTTGGTAGAATTTTGGGCCAAATAATTATTGGGTTTGGTTTAGGGATATGTCATGAGTCATTTGAAATGAGTTTGGAATGATTTGGGTTTGAATTGGGTTGGATTTGGGCTTCTTTGGTGAATGGGCCAATATAGGTCAAATTGGGCTAACTTGGGCGAATGTTGGGCTAGGGTTGAAATTGATGTAAAATAAATGTTGGGAAATGTTTATGGGAGTGTTTCAAAGAGGTTTTGGCTTTGGTTGGGCTTTGATTTTGGGGTTTGGGCTTATTTGGGTTAGGTTTGAGTTTAGAACAAAATTGGGCCTTTTAGCTTTGGGTTGAATTTGAGTGGGGTTTGGGTCTAAATTTTGGGTAAATCATGTTAGTGTTTTTCTTGTGGGAATGTTAAGGAAGGTTTAGAAAAGATTTGGGGTTAATTGGAGTTGAATTGGGTGAGTTTGGGTTAGGTTTGGGTCATGGGTCCAAATTGGGCTTTAAGGCCAAAAGTGAAATTGGATCCAAATGTCAATCAAATTGGACTTTGATTTGGTCTATATTGGTGTTGGGAATGTTGAATTGAAGTTTAGAATTGAATTGGACCAGGATTTTGGTCAATTGGGTAGGTTTGGTTTGACATTGGGCTCACTTAGGGTTAAAATGGGTCAAATTGGGGGTTTTGACAAAAGTGGGGTAAATTGACAAAATTGGCCCATGGTGTAGTTGAACAAAATAAAATTGGGAATATTTGGGATTTTCTGGAATTTTCTGGGAATGTTCTGAATTTTTGGAGTTTTGGGTCAAGAGGGGTATTTTGGGTATTTGGAGGGTATTGGGAGGTATTTTTGGAATTTTTGGTATTTTTGGCCATGAATGATCAATTTGAGTGATGTGGAATGTTTGGGATTGATTTTGGGGAATTTTGAGTGATTTGGAAAATTTTGGAGGATTTCAAGGGTATTTGGGTAGGCTAGGCGGGTGTAGGGTCCCGGGGGTTAAAAATTGAAAATTTGTGAAATTGAAAATTTGTGAAATTGAAAATTTGTGAAATTGAAGTGGAATAAAATCATTTTGGTTGAGCCTTGAAGCCATATCAAGCCCACATGAGCCATAAAGGGACTCATTTGAGGCATTCACTTTGTTGTTCCTAACCCTCTTAGCCAAGGGCTTAGGGGTTAAGGACCACCCATGTGAATCACTTTCATGAGTCAGGAGATCAAGTTGGGTATAGGTGTGGTTTTAGGAGGTGTGTGAAAGTGTAGTGTATAGGTGTAGTGTGTGTGTAAGTCAGCCCTTCACCAGATCAGGCCACCCAGGGTAGTCCTAAGGCCAAAGAGCCCTATAGGAACTCATCCTTTAAACTTCCACATTTGATTTTAACCCTCTAGCTGATTAGGGGTCTACAGTCAAGTATGTGGAGTTTGCAGGGAGTTAAGAAGTGGTTTGAGTTTCTAAGTGGTGGGTCCCAATTCTAATCCTCTAAGATAGTCAAAGGAAAAGCCTAAGGCTAGATCCTAAGTACTAAAGAGAAGAAGAGAAGACCTCATCAAAAATGAGGTCAACAGATACTTCAGCCATTCCACTTGTTTGAGGGTGATAAGCAGTTGCAATTCTATGTTTGATTCCAAATTTTTGTAGTAATGATTGAATTCTTATATTCCTGAAATGACTTCCACTATCAGTGATAATTATCTTAGGCATTCCAAATCTTGAAATTTTCAATTTCTTTAAAAATTTTGAAACACTTTTGGAATCACAGTTTGGTAAAGTAATAGCTTCAATCCACTTTCAAACATAATCAACTGCTAATAAAATATAAATTTTTCCAGATGATGGAACAAATGATCCCATAAAGTCTAATCCCCATATATCAAAAATTTCAACTTCCAATATATAGTTTAAAGGCATTTCATCTTTCCTAGATATATTTCCCATCCTTTAACATCGATCACATGTTTTCACATATTGTCTCACATCTTTAAATAAGGAAGGCCATAAAGATCAAGAATTTAAAATTTTAAATGCAGTTTTATCTATGCCAAAGTGTCCTCCAAAATCAGAATCATGACATTTTTTAATAATAGCAAAAGTTTTCTCATAAGGTACATATCTTCTAATCATAGAATCTTTACCAATTTTAAATAAATAAGGTTCTTCCCAAATATAAGATTTAGCATCATATTTAAATTTCTTAATAAATTTGTTATCCAAGTCATAAGGCAAAATATTGCTAACTAAATAATTAACAATATCAGCATACCACGGTGTTTTGTATCTTTGAATAACATATAAAGATTCATCAGGGAATTTCTCATTTATATTTTCTTCCAAAATAATATCATTTTTAATTCTAGACAAATGATTAGCAATTTGGTTTTCAGTTCTATTTCAATCTACTATTTGAAATTCAAATTCTTGTAGAAGTAAAACCCATCTTATAAGTCGAGGTTTAGAATCCTTCTTAGATATTAGATATTTAATAGCAGAATGATCAGTATGAACTATCGATTAAGTAACAAGAAGATAAGGTTTAAATTTATCAAAGGCATATACTATAGCTAGAAGCTCTTTCTCAGTGGTAGTGTAATTTCTTTGTGTTTCAGTGAGAGTTTTACTAGCATAATATACAACTTTGAAAATTTTCTCATATTTTTGTCCTAATACAGCTCCAATTGCAAAATCACTTGCATCACACATTAATTTAAAAGATTTATTCCAGTCAGGTGCAACAATAATAGGTGCAGTTATAAATTTTATTTTTAGAATATTAAAAGCATTAATACATTCTTCATTAAATTCAAATTGTGCATCTTTTTCTAATAAATGAAAAATTGGTTTAGCAATTTTAGAAAAAACCTTTATATATCTTCTATAAAATCCAGCATGACCTAGAAAACTTCTCACATTAGTAACAGTAGTAGGTGGTTGCAATTCAACAATAATTTTCACTTTTGCTTGATCTACTTCCATCCCTTTTCGTGATACTTTTTGTCCAAGTACAATGCCTTCTGTGACCATGAATTGATGTTTTTCCCAGTTATGAACTAAGTTTGTTTCTTCGCATCTTTTGAGAACTTTGGCTATGTTTTCCAAATAAGATTCAAAAGAAATTCCAAAGACTGAAAAATCGTCCATGAATATTTCAATTCCTTTGTCAATCAAATCGGAAAATATTGACATCATACATCTTTGAAAAGTTGCGGTGTGCATTACATAAACCAAAAGGCATTCTTCTAAAAGCAAATGTTCCATAAGGACTTGTAAAAGTTGTCTTTTCTTGGTCCTTAGGAGCAATAAGTAATCGATGATAACTAGAATATCCATCCGTAAAACGTAAATATGAGTGTCCTAGCTAATTTATCGAGCATTTGATTCAAGAAAGGTAAAGGAAAATGATCCTTTCTAGTGGCTTTATTTAATTTCCTATAGTCGATACAAATTCGCCATCCAAGTAACTTGTCTTGTAGGAATAAGTTCATTTTTATCATTAACAATGACGGTTACACCTCCTTTCTTCGAACACAATGAATATGACTTACCTATCGACTATCCAAAATAGGATAAATAATACCAGCATCTAACCACTTAATAATTTCTTTTTTAACAACCTCTTTCATGATAGGATTTAATCTTCTTTGCGATTCTATAGTAGGTTTAAAATTTTCTTCCATTAAAATTCTATGCTTATTCCTCTTATATCAGCAATAGTCCAACTAAAAGCTTTCTTATAATTCTTTAACACACCTAGTAATTTTTCTTCATGATCTTTACTCAGTTCAGAAGAAATAATAATAGGTAAAGTTAACGAATTTCTAAGAAACGCATATTTTAAATGTGAAGGTAACATTTTTAATTCCAGTTCAGGTGCTTTTTTAATTGAGGGTAAAAGTATATCATTTTGAGTTATGTCCAAAGTTTCCCAATTATCTTTAATAAAATGAGTTTCTTCTTTTTCTACTACTTCTTCTTCATCAGTTAAAAATTCAAATTTTTCTTCAGAAATAACTTTACATTTTTCTTGATAATGTTTTTCAATTAAATAATCAATTATATCCATTCGATAACATTTCTCTTTATTAGGGTACTTCATTGATTTAAGAACATTGAATTTAATTTCTTGATCATTGACTCTCATGGTTAATTCTCCTTTTTGCACATCAATCATAGCTCGTCCGGTAGCTAGAAAAGGTCTTCCTAAAATAATAGGTATCTCTTTATCTTCTTCTATGTCAAGTACTATGAAATCTACAGGGAAGATAAATTTATCCACTTTAACAAGGACATCCTCTATAACTCCTTTAGGATAAGTGATAGATCTATCAGCTAACTTAAGAGTTACAGTAGTGGGAGTAATATCTCCTAAATCCAATATTCGAAAGATAGAATATGGCATGAGATTAATACTTGCTCCTAAATCACATAAAGCTTTTCCACAAAATTTTTCTCCAATAACACAGGGTATAGTGAAACATCTAGGATCCTTAAGCTTTTCAGGTAATTTCTTTTGAATTATTACACTGCATTCTTCACTTAATGCAACAGTTTTAAAAGCTTCAAATTTTCATTTTTTGCTTAAAATATCCATCATAAATTTTGCGTAAGTTGGCATTTGTTCCAAAGCTTCAACAAAAGGTATGTTAATAAGTAAGTTTCTTAAAAATTTCAAAGAACTTAGAAAATTGATGATCAAGTTTCGCCGTTTAAGTCTTTGAGGAAAAGGTGGTGGTGGTTTTTCAACTTCCACATTAACAGGTATAACAGTCTGATCTTGACTAGGAGAGAGAGTTTCTTTAGGTTTTTCAATCTCTTCAACCTCAATCTCTTTTTCAATTTCATTCTGCAATTTTTCTTTTAATTCCTTTCCACTTCTAAGTTGCACAGCTTTAACTTGTTCATGTTCTTTTCCAGTTTCCTTTGGATTGATTTCAACATTACTAGGAAGTGTTCCTACAGGTTTGTTATTAATTAAAGTAGCAATTTGCCCCCATTTGATTTTCAATATTACGAATAACAGTATTTTGATTTTGTAATTGATTATTCATTTGCATAATTAATTCTTCTATTGATAACTTTTTTTGTTGATTATTAAACCCAGGAGGTTTATAATTTGAATTAACTTGATTATTCCAATTTTCAGTGGGATGAGAATGATTATTACCCTTATTTCAGTTAAAATTAGGATGATTTTTCCACCCAGGATTATAATAATTTGAATAAGGATTATTTTTACTTGCAATAGCTTGTAAAGTTTCAATAGTTTGAGAATCTTCAATATTAGCAGAGTTATTATGCAAAATATTAATTGCAAAATTATCTAATTTCTTACACATTGCTACAACTTGTGAAGCTAGGATAGAAAAGGCTTCATTATCTTGAATACTGGCCATCTTTTTAGGGTTAATCCTTTCGGAAGGCCATTGAAAATTATTATTAGTCATTTCTTCAATTAAAGTGTAAGCTTCTTCAAATGATTTAGACATTAAAGAACCTCCAGCAGCATCATCAATAATTGATTTTAAAGATCCAATTAATCCATTATAAAATGTTTGAATAATCAACCAATTAGGTAAAGCATGATGAGGACATTTTCTTAATAGTTCTTTAAATCTTTCCCAAGTTTCATATATTGTCTCCCCATCAAATTGACTAAATGAAGTAATATCATTTCTTAATTTAGCAATTTTAGAAGGAGGAAAATAATTAGCAAGGAATTTTTATGCCATTTCAGCCCATGTTTTAATAGAACCAGTCGCTAATGAGTTTAACCACATCTTTGCTTTATCTCGTAAAGAAAAAAGAAAGAGTCTAAGTCTAATGGCATCATCAAAAACATTGTTATATTTAAAGGTAGCACAAAGTTCTAAAAAACTAACAAGATGTAAATTTTGATCCTCATTTGGTGATCCATCAAATTGATTGTTTTGCACCATTTGAATAATAGACGGTTTAAGTTCAAAAGAATTAGAATCTATAGTGGGTATTTGAATACTACTATGAAGTTCATCAACTGTAGGGTTAGCATAATCCCTTAATGGTTTATAAACATTTTAATCATTAAGTTCAATTGGATTTTGTAAAGTAGCCAATTCTTGAAATTTTTGAATTTGTTTTCCCTTTTTAATTTTTCTAATTGTTCTTTCCAATTCAGAATCTAAAGGTATTAATCCTTCAGAACCAAATCATTGCATAAAATAAGTAATAAATATAAAGTTTAACTATTCTATTTCTTTCTTCTTTACTTCCGTTCGATCCCCGGCAAAGGCGCCAAAAACTTGACCCGAGCCACGCTTAACGCAGTAATGTTTGCTTCCAAAAGATAGCAAAAAACTTTGACTTAATTTATAAATAGCAGCTAGTGTATAAAATTAATATTATATAATTTAGTAAATATTTTTACACACTAGCGGTACTAAGCAAGTATACGTATCTTTTCAAGTAATATAGGGTTTTTAAACAAAGACCCCAGTATCGATCCCACAGGGAAGATTTATAGAAATAAATTTTCTATGAAGTGAAAGCGAAATAAAATAGTAAAAATATTTTTATTTTATCTTTTAATTTAATTATAAATTACTATTACTTTACTAGATGCAAATAAAGAAAACAATAATAAGATAATGATTTTATGAATTATATATAAAATAAACAACTTTCTTTCCTTCAATTAATCTAAGATTTTTAAGATAATTTAATATTCGTTGGAGAATTTGATTTATGGTATTGTGCCAAATAGAAGCATTTCTATTCTTTACCCTTTGATCCAGGCGCAAAGAACATTGACTAATTTACGTAAAAGGTCCGGATGTATTGTTAGTAGAATGGGTTAATCTAGGCTCACACTTCTAGATGTCCAAGGGTGGCTATGGTCGGCCCTACTAGCGACCCTTTCCTAGTCTATAAATCAAATTATAAGAATTTAGTCTGTCACTCTAAAAACTTATCAATTCTACGCCCTTTAAATATTCTCTTCCTATTTATTTGCACTTCACCATGAATAGCCTGCACATGGCCTTCGACTACCCAAGAATTCATGCGACATTTACAAGTTAAGAGTTCTTCTCCTTCAAGTTCTCAAAACTCTTCAATAGGTTTTAACAATTCAAACGGCCAATTTTAAAAGTAAATTAAGATCATGTATTAATGTCATCACAATATTTTGAAAAATATTTTGAATTTTAATTCTCCATTGAATCTTTATATTATATTATCAATCTCTTCATAATTACAGTAAGAAAGTAACTAACTACTCAAAACACATTGAAAATAAATAACAAAACTTGATAATTAAACTTTGAATCAAATATAAAAATATACTTATCTCAAATATTTCTTCTACAGATCTTTTGATTCCTACTGACTCCACAATGTAATGAACTCTAGATGCAATAACTTGAAAATAAACTCACTAAACTAAACAAAAGTGGCCCTAAATTTCTCTCTCTAATTCTCTCTCTAAGGATGAGAGATCCTAAAGTAGATAAGAGAAAGGGGTACAATGGGAGGGGCACGTTTTCTGAAGAAATGGACCTCTATTTATAGGCTTCAAGAGTTGCCTTGAGGCAGCTCTTCAAAATATGTCCACATTCAATGAATCTTCTAGAAGGTCAGTCTGGCGCCTAGGCGCCAGAATCTGGCGCGTCCAGTTCTTCGCACCTCTTCACTTTGGCTCACACCTCTTCGCGATTAAAACGGTTTTGGAGCATCCAAATGCAATGTATCACATGTCCTATTATCAAGGAACAACTGCTAGCCTTCTAGAATGTCCAATAACCGCTCACTCTGTCAAAATAACTGATCAAACATTGTCAAAAACTTGACAGTTTTCGTATCGAGTCTGGTGCTTAGACGCTAGTTTCTGGCGCCTAGGCGCCAGGCCATATTTTTTTATACTTTTGGTATTTTGCTCCATTTTTGCTCCTTTTTGCTCCTTTTTCCTTCTTAAACCTTTTTACATTACCTACATCCAAAAACACAAAAAATACCTTTCATTAAAGCATAATATCCTTAGAAATTAATAAGAATTAAGACATAAAGAAATAGGTATTTTTTTATAGATCAGTTAAGCAGGTGCAATTTGATGAGGTCATTACCAAAATTGATACACAACTCAATTGTTGGACAAACTCATTCATTTCTAATGGGGGGTGGATGACCCTCTTTAAGAAAATCTTAACCACCTTCCCACAATACATTTTGCATATTTCTGGAATGAGGAAAAGAACTCAACTTCATTTAGAAAGGTGCTTCAACATGTTCTTGTGGTTAGGACAAAAGAAACAACTTCATCGGGCTAGTTGGCAGAAAGTGGCTTGTCCCATTTTGGATGGTGGTTTGGGCTTCAAAGGTTTACCTCAGCTGCAACAAGTTAATCTTTGCAAGTTGTTTATCAACTTCAAATAGCAAGATTCCCTCTGGGAAAAAATTATGATGGGCAAATATTGTAAGGGATCTCAACCTACATTGGTAACCAGGAAAATAGAGGACTCCAAACTCTTGGTTAGCTTCTTAAAGGTTAGAACCCTTGCTGAGAAACTTTTCCTGTGGGAGCTAAGCAATGGTCAGATCCACTTTTGGTTGGAAAATTGGTTCCCTGAAGGTATGGTGCAAGCTCGTACTCATAATGTTAACCAAAATTTATTGGTGGCTGATTGCTACAAGGGGAATCAGTGTTCCATAAATTTTCTGCACTCTATATTGACGCACACTTCTGCTGAAGCCATATCCAAAATCTCCTTTGACACAGCTAAAAGGGACTATTGCTATTTTTGGCTAGTAAATCTCACAGTCTCACTCTTATTATATAGTTGAAAATCCATCATTGAGTGCAGTCCCTTGGGATGATTGTATCAGGAATAAATTCCTCTCCACTTCTATGTCTTTCCTCGGTTGGAGAATATTCTACAATCTATTTTCTATTGATGATATCCTCAAATTAAAAGGATTGAGGGGCCTTTCCAGGTGTTGGTTATGCAAGCAAGTAAAAGAATCCATAACCCATTTCTTGTTTCAGTGACTTTTCTTCCAAGCTGTCAGGACTGAATTCATCAACTGTTTAACTATTGATAGATTGTTGTTGGATTGGCACCAGTTAACACTTTACTGGTCTAGTTGGCTTAGAGAGAATCTTGGCTCTATCCCATTTATCCTTTCCTGGTTTATCTAAATGGTAAAAAATCAGTGTAAATTTGAGAACCTCCCTACCACTGCTTTGAAGGTGGCAGCTAATTGCAAGTCATTTCTTATTAAGCTGATGGCTCTCAAAAAATTTCCAAACATAACCAATAATTCTTGGTAGTCACGACCCCCTAAATTTGAGGTTACTCAGGTTCTTCTCTTGATGCCCGCCCCTACAGTTATCAAGGTTTACAATAATGGTAGCTACTCTAAGACAGGAGCTGGTATTGGGGGTGTCTTTAGGGATCAGTATGGCAAGTGCATCCTTTATTTCTATTCTTCCATTGCTATTTTGGATGAAATGGAAGTTGAGGTGGTTGTCGTCTTTTGGGCCATCAAGTTGGCAATTTTCAATTAATGGAACAAATTACAGGTGAATATATACTCCTCTCCACTATTAAAAGCTCTCATTGTTGAGGAATACTAGCTTTGGCATATCTCCCATTGGATCAGGAATATTAAATTATTGCAGACCTCCTCTCCAATCCTATACACTTTCATATACATAGAAGGAAATCGACTAGCCAATTGGTTGGCAAAGCTAGGTAATGCCTCTAATTCTACTCTTGTTTCCACCACTCCCTCTTCTTCTCTTGCTTTCTTTTTGGGTGGGGACCTTTTTAATGTCCCTTACCTTAGAATCTATAACAATGATTTATCATGAATATATTGCCCTTTCGCTAATATATATATATACCTTAGAATCTGTAACAATGATTTATCATGAATAGATTGCCCTTTTGCTAATATATATATATATATATATATATATATATATATATATATATATATATATATATATATATATATATATATATATATATATATATATATATATATATATATATATATATATATATATATATATAATATTTGAGGGAAGGAGCTACAAGAGGCTACCTACATGTTCAATAAAGTTGTGAAGTTATAAGGCTACCCAAAAAAAGCAAAAACCATCAAATTACAACTCCACACCAAAAGGGAAAATGAACTGAGTATAAACCAAAATTTTAATCCCAAGTATACCCAAAAAAAAAGAACAAAATTCTAAACAAAATGACCAGCAAATTAATCCAGGACTTAATTGAGCCAATCCCATAGTAGCTGTGAGGTCTGAATAGATATTTAGCTTCAGCAGTAGCATTAAACTTCCACAATTCTACCATGCCAAAGATGATAGAGATGGAAGCAGCAAAAATGATAAAGTTCCCAGATGGAAGGGAGGAAAATAAGCATTAATAGTCCACAATTATGAAATGAGGAGCTTTCACCCAATCAGCTTCAATGAGGAATGATAACTGAGGGAGGGTTGGAGGAGACCTGAACTTTCTGAGTGGATAGGGCACTTCTGGCAAGCCAATTAGCAGGATTATTGCCTTCTCTGAAAATTAAATTAAACTGAATGTTTATCTGCTGGGAGATTGCCTTGATTCTCTTAATCCAGATGGAGTGGTGCTAAGGTGGGGGGAGGGTATTTTGCAAATACTGTAAGAGGATGGTTGAGTCACATTCCACAGATATATTAGACCACTGGAAGGAGTTGGCCAGATGGAGAGCCCAGTAGACAGCTGCTAATTCAGCTTCCAGGGGATCAGCAGCAACAGTATGGGTCCGATAGAAGCAAACACACTTTCCACTATGGTCCCTGAAAATAGCACCAATGCCAGCACCAAAAACAGAGAAGGTCCCATCAGTGTTGACTTTGATAAAAGGATGGATAGGAGCTTTCCAGTAAATAAGAATGATTCTGGACTGCTTGGGGTGGTCATGTAGAGGAAGATTGAGAATGTTAGGGAACTTCTTCATGTGGATGAGCTTAGTTATGAAAGACTGGTAGTGCCCCACCACAGTGAGAATAGTACTAGTTTTGTCTTCAAACTTCACACTGTTTCTGTGCATCCAAATAAACCATGCTGTGATAAATGGGATTTCACCAACCTTTTCTTTTTTTCCAGGGCAGCCAGCAAATTTGTAAATCATGCCAATCAAAGAGAAGTGTGTTGATGTTGAGTAGGTTAATAACACCCTTCCAAACCTCCTGGGAGAAATTACATGTAAAAAATAAGTGTTGTAAAGTTTCAGCATGAGTCCCACAAAGGTAGCACTTAGATGGCCCTCTGATCTCGTTTAGTTTGAGAATGTCATCAGTGGGAAATAATTTGTGAAAAATCCTCCAAATAAAGAAAGATGAGGGTGTGAGATACTTGTTCCAAATTTTCTTACCCTAGTAGGAGGAAGGCCAGAAGTAAATTTGTAGGTATATATGCTTGGTAAGGCTTTGTAACTTCTCATTATGCCAAATTAGTTTGTCAGGTTGGGCCTGACTTCTGTCAAAATGGGTAGTGGAGACCTGGTAAGCAGAAGAATCAATTAGAAGCTCCTGGAGTTTAGTAGTAGACCAGTGCATGTTGTCCCAGCAGTTGGCCACAGGGAACTGCTGCTTGTTTATGTTAGGGAGGACATTCTTAATCTCAGGAGGGCACCAGTTGTCATGCCAAAACAACACATTCCCTTTTCCCAGCTCCCAACAGTACAAAGAGTCGGCTAAGTTTCTGTTAAGAAGCATTTGTTTCCAAATCCTAGAGATTCCAGGTTTGATTTGTGCCAAAGTGGGGTGGCTGTCCTTACAATATTTGCCTTTCATAAAGAGAGCCCAAAGGGAATTCTGCTGTCTGAATTGTATCCATAATTTACAAAAATTAACTTTTTGGAGATGTTTTAATCCTTTGAAGCCCAATCCCCCTGCCCCTACAGGTATGGCAAGTTTCTGCCAGCTGGCCCAATGGATTTGCTTTCTTTGCCCAGACCACAAAAATCTGTTGAAGATTCTTTCAATTTGGATTCTAGAGCTCTTCTTCAGGCAGGTCATCTGAAGTACATAGTTAGGGAAGGTGGTAAGGATGCTATGGAGGAGGGTGATTCTTCCCCCAGTTGATAAGAAGGAGTTGGACCAGCTGGATAACTGGGCATTAAGTTTACCAATTATGTCCTCAAAGTGAAGCTGTTTGGATCTACCTTTAATTAGCAGCACCCCCAAATATTTCATAGGAAGACTGGCTTTAGTAAAACCTATATATTGAGTAATCCAATGAGAGAAATTAGTTGTTATTTGATTGGGAAGGATCAATTCACATTTAGCATGATTGAATTGAAGACCAGAAACAAGTTGGAAGTGTTTAAGATAGTTAAGAACTTTTTTAACAGCAATCTTAGAAACCCTGGAAAACAGCATAATGTCATCTGCATATAAAAGGTGTGAAATAACCACATTAGACCTATGATGATATATGGCATAGTGAAAGGGGGTGACCTGAGCTTCCAGGAGCCTGGAAAGGTAGTCCATCACAATAATGAAAATAGTAGGTGAGAGTGGATCTCCCTGTTTAAGCCCTCTAGTGGCTTGGAAACCACCCCAACTCTGGCCATTGACAAGGATAGAGTGGTGGTTATGCTTTATCCATCTCTTAATCAGCTGGCAGAACACAGTAGAAAAGCCTCTAGCATGCAACACCTGGAGGATGAAATTCCAATCCATAGTATCATAGGCTTTTTTAATATCAAGTTTATAGATCAGGTTGCCCCCCTACAAGGTCTATCTAAATCAAGGAGTAATTCTTGAGCAAGGAGGACATTATCATATATTGATCTTCCTTTAACAAATGCAGACTGGTGAGGTCTGATGATCTTATTAAGATGAGGTTGCAGTCTCCCTACAATAATTTTACTAATGATTTTACTGATGACAGTGGTGAGGCTGATAAGTCTGTAGTGGTTCCAGTTTTTAAGTGCAATGGTTTTTGGAACAAGCACAATGGTAGAGGAATGAAAGTATTGTGGGAGATCAATGCCTTGAAAGAAACCTTGGATGGCAGCAGTAACATCATTCTTACAGATGGCCATAGTTTTCTTGTAAAAATCAGCATTAAAACCATCTGGTTCAAAAGCTTTGGAGCTATCAATGGACTGTAAAGGCACCCAAATTTCTTCCTGTGAGGGGAGATCAATCAGATTAAGAGAGTTGGTGTAGTGATAATCATCATTGAACAAAGTGCTGTCAATAGGAGGGCTGAAGCATTGTGTGAAGGTGAGAAGTTTTGGAAAAAAAAGAGATTGCATTGTTAGCAATATCTGTGCCTTCCCTGATCATAATCCCTTGGTCATTCATAATGGATAGGATGGCATTACACTTCCTTCTATAATTTATACAAGCATGGTAGTACTTAGTGTTCCTATCTCCCTCCTTAATCTTAGAAATGGAAGCTTTCTGTCTAAGGATCTGGTCCTGCCAGTTGAGTAGATTAAGTAACTTCTCTTGGGTAGTCACAAAATTATTGTACATATTCTCATCAGCTTGAGATGCAGCTTCAAGATTGGTAATCTCCAGTTCTGCCTTGATGACCCCCTGGAAAACATCACCAATAGAATCCTAGCTCCACTTTCTTAAAGCCCTGGCCAATTTTAATTGGAGATTTTGGAGTTTGATAAAAGGATTAGAATTGGATAACCCAATCTAGTTTTCAGTAATAATAGAGTTGAAATTTGGGTGAGAGGACCAGAAATTTAGGTATCTAAATGGAGGAGGGGTAGTGTGGATAGAGGGGGTGGAGATAGTGAGAAGAAGAGGTTTATGATCTGATCCAGCAAAATTTAGATGGGTAATGGATGTGTAGAGAAAGTATTGGTGCCGGGTGTCATTGGCCAAAAATCTATCAAGTCTCTCCCAAATGGCTTCTCTCCTTCAGGTGAATTGGTTTCCCAGAAATCCCAGGTAAAAAAGAACTGCACTTTGAATACTTTCATTAAATTCAATGATCTTGGTCAGGTTAGGTAATCTTCCTCCAAGCTTTTCATTTGCAGATGCAATACTGTTGAAATTACCTTCCACAATCCAGCTGAGGGTCTCCTTCTTACTAATCTCAATTATCTCATGCCAAAGTTCTCTCCTAGCAGATTTGGTGCAGCCAGCATAAACAAAAGAAGCAGCAAAATTGTTTCCCTCTAAATTAAAGTGGAAATGAACCAATTGGGGGTGATCAACCATAACAGTCCAGTGTAATTCTTTTCTGCAGATTAACCAACTTTTATTAGTGGAATTAGCAAAAAAGGTGCAACCAGGGAATTTGGTAAGAATTTTAGCTTGATATTTATACACCGTAGGTTCCAAAAGAACCATGCACCAAAGTTGGTGCTTCTTGTAGAGATGTAAGAGTCTTATATATATATATATATATATATATATATATATATATATATATATATATATATATATATGATTAAAGGAGCATTATATGGCTCCTTACATGTTAATAAGCAAAACATAGGTACAAAAGTTTAGTTGGGAGAGCATCCCCAACTAGAAAAAAAGTACAATGAAAACACACTTAAAATGAGGATCCTCATCCACTTTCAACTCCACCCAAAGCCAAGAAAAGAGAAAAGTAGTATACCCAAACAAAACGTTTACCTCAACATGTACAAGTATACCAAAACCAGTAACTATACCCACCAAAGCCACAAAGTATAAACCCAAAGCTTGCCAAGTAGAGAAACAAAAGGTGAGTGATGCAGTTCTGCCATTATAACTGTATTCTAGAGAAAAGAAGAGTGAGGCAGAGCTTTTAATCCATATTGCAACTAGATAAGCTTGCACGAATCTAGAGCAATAGTACTGAATAGGAGGTGATATAATCCAACAATTGAGTCTCTAATCAGTAGCCCTCCAAAAGGTAGCAGTAATACAACAAAATATTACAACATTGGGGAAAATAAAATAGTAGCATAGAGATCACCCAACAGCATAAAGCATAGTTGAGAGAAAAAACCCAACAGTAGAGAAAGCATGGAGCAGCAAAGGTAAAGTGAGCTGTGAAAGAATTCATAAAAAGAAAAATAATTTCTAAATCAATCCAACCATAAAAAATAGAAACATTTATGATATAGCAGAAAAACATGCAGGTGGCAGATGAAATAGTCCCCCATAATGCCCAAAAACATCAAGAAAATCTAGCCAGGACCCCCATTAGCTAGACTCTGATGTAAGGAGACTCCAGTAAATCAGTATGTATAAGAGTGTAAAGAAAATAAGGAAGTATATCACCAATAATAAAACCTTCAAGCCCCCTTTTAAATAACCAATCTACATGAGCATTTCCTTCCCTATGAATGAAAATATATTGTATATTAAGATGACGAGAATCTATAATAACCATTATATGCTTCAACAGAGTAATGAGATACCATACAAGTTTCATCTTGCCTATTAAATGTTAAACAAGCATTGTGAATTAGTTTACACAACCAACATGGTTAGGTGAAATGAAATAGTAACCTGTAAAGTTGCAAGCACAACTCACGCCTCATCTTTAAGTGGTGATGAGGCAAAGCACAGGGAGGCTAAATAAACAAGGCACCTTCCACTACTACCACGAAACAAACCACTGACTCCAGTAGCATTAGGAGTGAAACTACCATCAATATTAGCTTTAAACGAACCTTGAGAGGGTGGTCTCCAACTAATTAAAGTTGGTCTCCTACCTCTCCCAGGCACAAGAGAAATACCAGATGTATTCACAGCTCTCGTAGCTTTATGATATTTTGCCAAAATAAGTGAGACAGTTGTAGTGGGAGTGGGGAGAGAAGCTTCATATTTATAACTATTTCTACGCAACCAAATGAACAACATAACTATTAATGGAAATAATGCAATTTGTTATGAAAATAGCTTGTTTCCTTCCACGTAGCAATTATATTTTCCAAGTTCAAAAGTGGGGGCCAAGAAATACCAAAAGAGCTCCCATATTTATCCCACACTTCTATAGCAAAGTGGCATGCATAAAAAAGATGATTAGAAGACTCATCATCCCTCTTACAAATATAACAATAGGAGGCAATCCTCAAGCCATTCATCTTAAGAATATCATCAAGAGGAAAAATATTATGGAAAAATCTTCACAAAAAGAAAGCGATGGATCGTGAGGTGTATTGAAGCCAAAAATATGAGCTCCATTTCCAATGTGAACACTTATGCATATGGGAATGAAGCATTTTAGTAATAAAACTGCTGGAGTGAAATTTCCACCTAGGAACATCCTTGTATGCACATTTAATGGAATTTTAGCAATAGAAGGGGCTTTCTCCCCAACTAAAGAGAGAAGTTTAGGTAGGTTCCATCTGCCATCCAACAAGCAGAATGAGACAAGTAAGTGTGTGTAAGATAAGGAGTGGGATGAGGTTGTCAAAATAGAGGTTTCCCAATGATAATGCTAAAAGGAAATGTTACCATCTCTCACATCCCAGAAAATGAAATAAGAAGCAACATTTCTAGCAAGGTTACTAGCCTTCCAGAGTTTTGAATCACTAACATTCCATGTGACAATGGAGGGATGTCTAAAAGTAAACTATTTTTGATACATAAACTGAGCCCATAAAAGAATCCCCAGCTCTAAATTTAAACCAGAGCTTGCACATGTTTCTATTAATGATCTGTTGTAAATTTTTAAAACCAAGTCCCCCAAAAGAGATAGTTTACTAATCTTTTTCCAACTCAACCAAATTTTGCTAGAATGAGAAACACTCTAAAGAAATTTATTAATAATCACTTCAAGAGTTTTTTAGGTGCTCTTCTTAGTTTTAAGAACTTTCATAGCATATAAAGGTAGAATGTAGAGCACACTGCTCAAGATAGTAAGCCTACCACCATTGGATAAACAAGTGTTTCTCCAATCATTGATTTTGGATTTAATTTTTTCCTCAACCTCCTCCATTTGAATTTTCTTTCTCCTTCCTCTGAGAATGTTCACACCAAGATAATTAATGGGAAGTTTATCAAGTTTACATCCAACGAAATTAGATGCCCAATTTTAAACATTTTAATGCAAATTCTTTCTAAAATATAAAGAACATTTAGCCAAGTTAAAGAATAAGCCAAATGTTTTCTGAAATTCTGTCAAAAGATGCATAATAGCCTTTATAAAAGGCTTACTGGCATTAGAGAGCAAAATGGCATCATCAACATATGCAAGATGGCTAACCAAAATTTTAGATTTATGAGAATATTGGATGTGAGGATGTTGTATATGTAAATTATTAAAAATCCTGGAAAGATGATCGAATACAATGATGAAAATGGTGGGAGAAATAGGATCTCCTTATTTAATGCTACTGTGTGCAGAAAAGAACCCTGGAGCTTTACCATTAACAAGCACACTGTAATAGTTTTTTACTAACCAACTTTTAATAAGTAAGCAGAAGTCTTGATGAAAGCCTTTAGCTTATAAAACATTAAGAATGAAATCCCAGCTAATAAGCCTTCTTGATATCAAGTTTAAAAACCATGTTGCCCCCTCTACATTTTTTATCCAAGCCTTCGATCATTTCTAAGGCCAAAAGGATGTTAGCAGTAATCTCTTTTCCCTTAATGAAAGCAGACTGCTGTGGAGAGATAATTGCTGAGAGGTGGGCTCCAGCCTATTCATAATCAGTTTACTCAAGACATTAGATAGAAAAGTGGTAAGAGAAATAGGATGAAAATTGTCCCAAGAATAATTTTCAATACCTTCGGTGATGAGCACAATCAAAGCAAAGCTCAAATACTTACTTGGAGTATCCCCAAGAAAAAAAAAACATTGAACGACAAGGATGACTTCTCTCTTAATAATGTCATAGCAGGTGACATGGAAAGATGAAGAGAAACCATCAGGGCCCGGGACGTTGTTATGATATATGGATTTGAAAGCAGAGATAATTTTATTTTCATCAGGAGGTTAAGTTAAGGAGAGAGAGTTAATGTAACTGGTTTCATCAGCAAAAACATTATAATCAACTGGGGTAACTTGTAAGACAAACTAATAAAGCTCAGTAAAATAAAGCACAACACTTTCACCAATATCCTCCAAGTTAGTTAAAATGTGGCTATTAGCATTTAGAATCTTCATAATATTGTTGATGTTACTTCAGTGTTTTAGAGTAGTATGGAATTAATTTGTGTTTCTATCCATAGCAATAAAAGATATATCATTAGACTTCTATTGTAGGAGGTTTTCTTTTAAAGTGATTGCATCCAATAATGATATATGAGCTTGTGCCAAACTTTCCACCAAAGCAAGGGAGCTAATATCATGAGCCTCTAATTTATCCACCCTATGATGAGCCTCCAACACATTATTATGCACATTCCCAAAAACTTGATTATTCAATTATTTGAGATGAACAACAAGTTTTTATGTAATTATCATAAGATGAACAATGGTGTCCCAACACTATCAACTTTCCAAGCCTGTTGCACAACCTTCAAAAATGTATCTTGAGTAGTCCATATATTAAGAAATTTAAATCTAGAAATAGAAGGTCTGGCAGAAAATGATAAGGTGAGTAGAATGGGGTAACAATCAGAAGATGCTTACCTTAGAGTATTGAATAATAATTTAAAATAGCAGAGTTTCCAAAGTATCTATCAAGCCTTTGGAAAAGTTATCCTCTTCTCCAAGTAGGGTGACCCAGATTGAGCTACAAGAAAGATTGATGAGAATAG
The DNA here is from genome assembly GCA_022702705.1 of Papilionanthe hookeriana x Papilionanthe teres. Taxonomy (NCBI): domain Eukaryota; kingdom Viridiplantae; phylum Streptophyta; class Magnoliopsida; order Asparagales; family Orchidaceae; genus Papilionanthe; species Papilionanthe hookeriana x Papilionanthe teres. The sequence continues at coordinate 99,064,996 of CM040433.1, forward strand.
TGTCACATTTGCCACCCCCTTTCTATTCAAGTGGATTCATAATCATGTTAAAGTCACCACCGAAAAACAAGTTTTCATTTATAGTTTCACCCATTAAATTTATTTTCTGCCACAATAAAAATTTAGCTTGCAAAGTAGAGCAGGCAAACAAAAGTGCCCCATCCATGAAAATTTTCCATCTTAAATTGAATTAGAACAAACTGTTCCTCATCATCCATAATAGATAAGGTAACTGAATGCTTCCGAAAAATCCAAATTTTGTTATTCTTATTACAAAAAGATTGATAGCTTTTGAATTTTTGCAAAATTCTATTTTTGTTGGCATGTACTAGAGCCTCTAAGATAGCAAAAATGAAGATCTTATGGATCCTACAAAAATGTTTGAGTCTATTAAAGAAGGAAGGGTCAACCACTCCCCGAATATTCCAAATCATGATGTTAAACATGATGTCTTAAGCTAGCCCTCTTAGAAGATCTTGAAAGGTTTCCTAATTGGTCTCCATCAGAATAATGAATTCCCTTTATATGAAGTTATTTGCATTGAGTAGAGAAAGCTCTCCTTTAGCTTGCTTTCGAGAGTGTCTTTGAACTTGCCATTCTAGCTCAAGAGTATTAGTATCATCTTGCAAAGAAACATGTAAAGGGTCAAGAGATACAGAACAGGAAGGAGGGAAGCTTCTATTATTCACCTTGAAATGATTTTCCAAATCAGTTTGTGGTTGTAAGGATGTGGTGATAAGATCTTGTGGAGTATGAAAATTAGTGATATCTGTCACAACACTATTTATAGGAAACTGAGATCCTACCTGAGAATCCAAAGGGGCTATAGTCATATGTTGATCCACTTGTTCATCAATCATATCAGTGTAGGTAAAATGATCGTTTACCAAAACTGGAGCAATATCAACACTATCTGGTAAAGCAGCATCATGTTGGATTGTAGACAGGGCTACATGCTCAACATCTGGAACAAAAGGATTAGTACCCTAGGCTTTTTCAAAAAGAGTGTAGGTTGTTGGTTCTACTCTCTAGAGCACAACCAGCCTTAATTGTAGATTCAAATGATAGTGGGAGGAAGGACTATGGACAAACATGCTACAGTGAGAACAATAGGAAGGATGGGTCCCTAGCACAATGTTTTTCCAATATCTGTGTTAAGAGGATCCAATTAAATTTTCATCAAGGTAGGATTGAGTAATGTCACATTCCACCATTAGACAGACTTTAGAAGGCCTGGTAAGATCAATCTTAGGGGTATATCTCTAAGTGGTTTACCAAAAGCTATTGCAAGTGAATAGAGACTTTTATAGTTAAGATATGCAGTTTTAAATCATAAAAACCCATACAAGGAAAATTGGTGGCTCAGATTTTGGATTAAAATCAACATTCCATTTCAAAAGTTTCATAAATCTATTGTCAATTTTGAGAAATTTTTGAGAAAAAACTTAAGTATAGTTAGCCTCATTAGTGAGTTGAATAAGGATATGACAACCATTTAGCAATCCTATCTTCCAACTATGAGTCAATTTCAGAATATCAAAACATTGGAGGATTATTTCAAGTTTAGGATGGCCATATAAAAATTTCCCCACAAGAGCATACCAACAATAAGAAGCTAAAATAATTGTTTCCACATCTAAAAGAAACAAATCATGTTTCCCGTTTTTTTTTCCTCAACTTCCTAAGAAAGCTATAATTACCTCCAACCTCAAGTGCATCATGAAAGGATTGGGGAAAAAAATAAGAACGAGTACCAGTGCCAGGGGTGTATAACCCCAGAGACTGTGGTAGCATAACTCCACGACATTATCAACAAAAACAAACCCTAGAAAAACAAAAGAGAGTCAAACACTAGGAAGAAAGTAAATGGTTGAGTAAAAAAGGTCTCATAAGCCTGAGAAGAGAAAAACGAAGAAGAATCCATGAATCGTACAAAATACGCCAGAGCAAAACACTAAACTCATCATACCGGATTTAATATATATATATATATATATAATATATATATATATATATATATATATATATATATATATTTATACATATACATACATATACATACATACATACATCTATATGTACATGTAGATGTATATATCTACATGTACATATATGTATGTATCGACATATACATGTATGTGTAGATAGATATATGTACAATAATTTATGATGAGATTTTAAGTGAATCACACCCATGGAAAATAACACAAGTGATTATATATGTATGTGTGTGTGATGAATGATAATGCTATTATTACAACTCTTCAGTAGTTCAAAATTCAAGTGATAAGATTAAAATCATCGAGCAAAAAAGAGAGAGCCAACGAAAAAACACCTAGAAAATGATATTCTCATTCACATTATTAATCGTGTCTTGCACAAAATAACACCCAAGAAACTATGCAAAAACAATATTCAGAAAAAATGTTTTACCTTCATGTTGTTTGATCTCCATCATCTTTACATTCTTCAGGCTTCTTTAATTTGCTATCTCCTGATGTGTACAACGATGGTGGTCTACTCCATGGAGCAGATTTGTACCTTCTTCCTCCACTCTCATTTTCTTGGTTTGTTCCCACTTTCTTCATAAGGCCAGCTTTGATTGGGGCACTTCCAGTAGACATCCTCTCATTCCATATATCTCCATCCTAAAAAAGACATTACTTCATTCTCTGATTTATCCAGGAGATAGAATCTAGTAGATTTGATATGATAATGTATGAAACATGCAAAAATTAGTGGGTTTAGAGAGGCTATGACATTTATTCTTTTTCTTACATTAGAAAATTGGTTGCTTTTAAGATGATGTGAAATAATGTTGGCATGAACTTCATTAATTAATAAATTATGAAGTCTCTCATTTATTATAAAAGGAAGTTATTTTTTAAATTTAAAAAGATTTTATAATATAAATATTAAAATTTATAAATAACTAGAAGATAAATAATAGGAATTCATTTAATTTAAAGAAAGTTTTAAATATTTTTAACAACTTTATCGGTGAAATCTTAATTTTTAATATTTAAGTATACTTTATATTAAAAAATTTTAAATGAGCTGGATCATAAGCTAAGGAGCTGAGTAAAGACTAGCTCAAACTCCACTTTTTAGTTCATTAGTCCTTTTTGGAGCTGAACCCAAGCTAACACATGAGTCACCTTGACCCAATTACACTCCTACCATAAAAATTAATAGAGGTGTTCTTACAATTGCAATCAAACTCACACTCACCATGGTAACTAACTTTAATTATGCTAACTTGTTACTTTAAGAGTTGGCAAATAGCATTGAGCCAAAATAATGCTTCACATCCTGAATCATTTGATATCATGCATCCCATGCGAGGGTTTAAAAATTTATTATGCTTCAAGAATTCAAAAAATCAAATACAAATATTAGTTTTTTTTAGTACAAATGGACACTTGAAACTAACTTTAATTCCAAGTATAATAAAAAATGTGTTGCCTTTATGTAACAACTTGAAACACAAAACAATATTTAAGAATGAGTTGGGAGAAAGATGCTTAATGGATGTATATGTTCTAGTAGGGAGGCACCTTCGTCATGGATCTTACTTAATATTTTTACCATATTTCTAAAATACTATAGAGCACATTTCATCAATTAAGAGTTCTACAATTATAGAAACATGTAAACAAGTAATATACTCAAATGTTATAAGAATTAAGAAATTCTCATGTTACCTAAAAGTGCAAAAGGGTTAGAATATTTGAACCTACATTTAGTATTGAAGGTTCTAATAATGGAAATCTGATTGGTTAATCCTTTATGGTGGGCTCAACCAGGTGCTCGACTGGTCTAAATTCAAGATCAGGTTCAAATTCTTGAAAAGAAGTAGAGAACAAAGGGTCTCCTTTTTCAACAACTTTTGCTTCCCTTTCATCCTGAATTGAATAAATGTTTTTCGTAAGTAATTCTCAAAATCACTGAGCATGTCTGCTTATAACAAAGAATAATAGAAACATTTTTGGGCATACAATCCAAGGTCTTAAAAAGAACCTTCATGATGACATTTGACAGAAAAAACACACTATAAAATGAGCAAGATATTTTAAGCAAAATATAATTAAAAAATCATTAGTTTCTGAGTAAATCAACTAAAGTAATTACTATAAGGATGCAATTAGAAAATGGTTTTTGATAGAATTTTAGTAGGCATTGGTCCTTTATTGTAGTTGAACAGAATCCAACAAATGTATAGTAAGAGTGACAATATTATTATATATTTATTATTGCATGTGTTCATTAAATTTTAGGAATCATAATGTTTTCTTATTGAATGCATGCTAGATGATTTGCGGTAGTAGGGTAATGAGTTATTGTCTTAGCATTGCAAGAAAACCCGACACTCACACATGTTAATAAAGAAAAGTAGCAGTATACACCTCAACCTTTTTTGCGAAAAACCCTATAAAGAGAAATAACCATAAGGCCTATCCTATTTGAAACAATCCACTAAGAACCATAAGTATGCAAATTGGCTCTTCTCCTAAAGTAGGTAATATGGAGTTATAAAGTTAATCAATGTAAATGTGCAATAGTAGTCATCAATAATAGTCAGATTATAGCTGTAATGAATGTAGTTCTTGGTGATAGAAGGCAGTAAGGACCATAGTTGATTATTGGGGAGGCAAACATTTATTGTGAATGTTGTAGACAGTGGCTATAGTATCAGCTTGTCTTATAGATCTAAGTTAAAATTCATGGCAATAGTTGGCCATGTAGATGAAAGATAGTTCCTTCTGAAGCATCGATTAGCCATGGAAGTCACAATAGGAAGTGGCAAGAGTTGTGAGCCACATAGACTGTAGTTGGTCTCCTAGGTCGTAGTAGTGAGCTGTGATGATAACCGTAGGCTATAGATGTCAGAGTCAGGAGTTACACGAGTTGTGAATCACTTAGGCCATAATTAGTTGTGTAGGCTATGGTGATGAACTGCAATGAAGCCTGTAGTTCGTAGTAGCCTAAGTCAGAAGCTACACGAGCTGTGAACCACGTAATGCATAGATTGTAGTTGGTGAGCTCCGTTCACTTCTATAGGTCACAAAGGCTAGAGTCAAGAATTGAGGATCACATAGGTAGTAGTTGGACTGGTAGACCATAGTGGTAAGCTGTAATGATGCCCATAGGCATATAGGTTAGAGTCAAAAGGTACATAAGTTGTGGACAACATAAGAAATAGTTTGTCAAGTAGATCATTTGGGTGAGTTATAATAAAGCCAGTAGGTCATAGAGTCAGGAGACAAAAACTTTATGAGCTGTTGACCACATAGATTGTGTAGTTGGTCACAAAAGCTGTAGACATGAGCTATGATGACATCCATAGGCCACATTTGCTAGAGCGTAGAGGTGCTCGAGCTATGAGCCATTTAGGCAATTGTAGTGAGTTGTACTAATGTCATAGGTCCCAGAGGCCAGAGTTGGGAGTTGCACAAACTGTGAACCACATAGGCTGTAGCTGGTGAGTTGTGATGATGTCTATAAGATGCAAACGCTGGAGTCAAAAGTTGCACGAGCTACAAACCATGTAAGTTGTAGTTATTCACTTAATCCATAGTGGCGAGCAGTGATAATATCTATAGGCCGCAGAGGCTAGATTCAAGATCTACATGAACTATGGACCATGTAAGATGTAGTTGCTCACGTAAGCCATAGTAGTGAGCTATGATGACATTCACTTACCGCAGAGGCAGTCATAGGTTGAACAAGCTATGGATAACGTCACACATAGCTGGACATAAAGGAAATAGTAGTGAGTTCTGATGACATTCGTATGTTCGTAGGGACGAAAGTTAAAAGTGGCATAAGTTATGGACCACATCTCTTATAGTTGGTCACATTACCTATAGTGTTGGTGGGTTGCATTGAGTGCCTTAAAACTCTGGACAAAGTGATCAATGAAAAAAATACCTATTTTTATGCCTTGATTTTTATCCATTTCTAAGGATATTATGCTTTAATGAAAGGTATTTTTGTATTTTTGGATGTAGGTGATGTAAAAAGGTCCATAAAAGGAAAAAGGGTGAAAAAGAAGCAAAAAGGAGCAAAAATGGAGCAAAAATAGAGCAAAATACAAGAATTATAAAAAATTATGGCCTGGCGCATAGGCGCCAGAAATTGGCATCTAAGCGCTAGACTCAATACAGAAACTGTCAAGTTTTTGACAACTTTTGGATGGTTATTTTGACGGAGTGAGCGGTTATTGGACATTCTAGAAGACTGGCAGTTGTTCCTTGATAATAGGACATGTGATACATTGCATTTGGACGCTTCAAAATGGTTTTCATCGCGAAGAGGTGTGAGCCAAAGTGAAGAGGTGCGAAGAACTGGACGCGGTGTCCTGCGCCTAGGCGCCAGATTCTGGCGCCTAGGCGCCAGACAGACCTTCTAGAAGATTCATTGAATTTGGACATGTTTTGAAGAGGTGCCTCAAGGCAACCCTTGAAGCCTATAAATAGGAGTCCACTCCTTCAGAAAAAGGTGTGTGTGTGTGTGTGAGAGCCCCCATTGTATCCCCTATATCTTAGCCACTTTAGGATCTCTCATCCTTAGAGTGAGAAATAGAGAGAGAAATTTAGGACCACTTTTATTTAGTTTAGTGAGTTTAGTTTCAAGTTGTTGCATTTGGAGTTCATTACACTGTGGAGTCAGTAGAAATCAGAAGATCTGTAGAAGGAATATTTGAGATAAGTATTTTATTTTTTATTCAAAGTTTATTTATTATGTTTTGCTGTTTAAATTCAATGTGTTCTAAGTAATTAGTTTACTTTCTTCCTTCAATTATGAAAAGATAAATAAGATAATAAACAATTCGAAGGAGAATTGAAAATTAAAATATCTTCAAAACATTGTGATGATATTAATACCTGATCTTACTTTACTTTTTAAATTGGTCATTTAAACTGTTAAAACCTATTGAAGAGTTTTGAGACCTAGAAGGAGAAGAACTCTTAACTTGTAGATGTCACATGAATCCCTGGGTAGTCGAAGGCCATGTGCGGGCTATTCAAGGTGAAGTGCAAATAAATAGGAAGATAAGATTTAAAGGGCATAAAATTGATAAGTTTTTAGAGTGACAAACTAAATTCTTATATTTTGATTTATAGATAAGGAAAGGTTCACTAGTAGGGCCGACCATAGCCACCCTTGGACATCTAGTAGTGTGAACCTAGATTAACCCATTCTACTAACAATACATCCTGACCCGATCTGTAGATTAGCCAATGTTCTTTACGCCTGGATCAAAGGGTAAAGAATAGGAATGCTTCTATTTGGCACAATACCATAAAATAGATTCTCCAACGAATATTAAATTATCTTAAAAATCTTGGATTAATTGAAAGGAAGAAAGTTGTTTGTTTTATATTTTTTTCACAAAACCATTTTCTTATTATTGCTTTCTTTATCTTCATCTAGTAAATTAAAAGTAATTTATAGTTAGATTAAAATACAAAAAGATTTTGAAATACAATATTTAAAAATTTATTACCCTTTCTTTTTCCCCGTGGGATCGATACTGGGGTCTTTGTTTCAAAGATCTTTATTACTTGAAACGATACGTATACTTGCGTAGTACCCAAAAAGTATATAAAATATTTTCCTTTAAAATTATATTTTTCTATATAAACATATATTTAAAAAGTATTAATCACTAACGACCTAGCATTCAGTAGCAATCAAATTTTATTTAATGCTATTACCATAAATTAAAATTTGGTACACATCTATATAACAAGTTATTCCGGGTCAAGTGTTTCGCGCCTTTACAAGAAATTAAATTTTCTCGCAGTGGTAACAAATTCTTGTATTTGGAAACACAAAAATCGGGTCATATTTTTGGCACCGTTGTCGGGGATATAAGAGGTACAATTTATAGATTTTTAAATATTATATTTCCAAAAACATAAAAAAAATATAATAATATAAAAATAAAAATATAAAAATAAAATAAAATTTAAAAAAATTATTCCTTACTTTATTTTTCTTTTTTTATGCGTAGTTTTGGTTCTGAAGGATTAATACCTTTAGATTCTGAACTAGAAAGAACAATTAGAAAAATTAAAAAGGGAAAACAAATTCAAAAATTTCAAGAAATGGCTACTTTATAAAATCCAATTGAACTTAATGATCAAAATGTTTATAAACCATTAAGGGATTATGCTAACCCTACAGTTGATGAACTTCATAGTAGTATTCAAATACCCATTGTAGATGCTAATTCTTTTGAACTTAAACCGTCTATTAGTCAAATGGTGCAAAACAATCAATTTTGTGGAACACCAAATGAGGATCCAAATTACACTTTGTTAGTTTTTTAGAACTTTGTGCTACCTTTAAATATAACAATGTTTCTGATGATGCTATTAGACTTAGACTCTTTCCTTTTTCCTTAAGAGATAAAGCAAAGATGTGGTTAAACTCATTAACAACTGGTTCTATTAAAACATGGGCTGAAATGGCACAAAAATTCCTTGCTAAATATTTTCCTCCTTCTAAAACTGCTAAATTAAGAAATGATATTACTTCGTTTAGTCAATTTGACGGAGAGACAATATATGAAACTTGAGAAAGATTTAAAGAACTATTAAGAAAATGTCATCATCATGCTTTACATGATTGGTTAATTATTCAAACATTTTACAATGGATTAATTGGATCTTTAAAATCAATTATTGATGCTGTCTACTTGGAGGTTCTTTAATGTCTAAATCATTTGAAGAAGCTTACACTTTAATTGAAGAAATGGCTAATAACAATTTTCAATGGCCTTCCGAAAGGATTAATCCTAAAAAGATGGCAAGTATTCACGATAATGAAGCCTTTTGTATCCTAGCTTCACAAGTAGCAGCAATGCCTAAAAAATTATATAATTTTGCAATTAATATTTCACATAATAACTCTGCTAATATTAAAGATTCTCAAACTATTGAAACTTTACAAGCTATTGCAAGTAAAAACAATTCTTATTCAAATTATTATAATCCTGGGTGGAAAAATCATCCTAATTTTAACTGGAATAATTCACAACAACAATGGGGTAATAATCAATCTCATCCCACTGGAAATTGGAATAATCAAATTAATCCAAATTATAAATCTCCTGGATTTAATAATCAACAGAAAAAGTTAACAATAGAAAAATTAATTTTACAAATGAATAATCAATTACAAAATCAAAATACAGCTATTCGTAATATCGAAAATCAAATAGGGAAAATTGATTCTTTAATTAATAACAGATCTGTAGGAACACTTCCTAGTAATGTTGAAATTAATCCAAAAGAAACTGGAAAAGAACTTGAACATGTTAAGGCTGTGCAACTTAAAAGTGGAAAGGAATTAAAAGAAAGAATGCAAAATGAAATTAAAAAAGAGATTGAGGTTGAAGAGATCGAAAAACCTAAAGAAACTCTCTCTCCTAGTCAAGATTAGACTGTTATACCTATTAATGTGGAAGATTAAATCCTATCATGAAAGAGGTTGTTAAAAAGGAAATTGTTAAGTGGTTAGATGCTGGTATTATTTATTCTATTTCAGATAGTCAATGGGTAAGTCCTATTCATTGTGTTCCGAATAAAGGAGGTGTAACTGTCATTGTCAATGATAAAAATGAACTAATTCCTACAAGACAAGTTATTGGACGATGAATTTGTATTGATTATAGGAAATTAAATGACGCCACTAGAAAGGATCATTTTCCTTTACCTTTCTTCGATCAAATGCTCGATAAACTAGCTGGACACCCATATTTTTGTTTTCTGGATGGATATTCTGGTTATCATCAATTACTTATTGCTCCTGAGGACCAAGAAAAAATAACATTTACAAGTCCTTATGGAACCTTTGCTTTTAGAGGAATGCCTTTTGGTTTATGTAATGCACCTGCAACTTTTCAAAGATGTATGATGTCAATATTTTGTGATTTGATTGACAAAGGAATTGAAATATTCATGGACGATTTTCAGTTTTTTGAACTTCTTTTGAATCTTGTTTGGAAAAAATTTCCAAAGTTCTGAAAAGATGTGAAGAAACAAACTTAGTTTTTAACTGGGAAAAATGTCAATTCATGGTCACAGAAGGCATTGTACATGGTCACAAAGTTTCACAAAAAGGGATGGAAGTAGATCAAGCGAAAGTGAAAATTATTGTTGAATTGCAACCACCTACTACTGTTATTGATGTGAGAAGTTTTCTAGGTCATGCTGGATTTTATAGAAGATACATAAATGATTTTTCTAAAATTGCTAAACCTCTTTGTCATTTATTAGAAAAAGATGCAAAATTTGAATTTAACAAAGAATGTATTAATGCTTTTAATATTCTAAAAGAAAAACTAGTAACTGCACCTATCATTGTTGCACCTAATTGGAATAAATCTTTTGAATTAATGTGTGATGCAAGTGATTTTGCAATTGGAGCTGTATTAGGATAAAAATATGAGAAGGTTTTCAAAGTTGTATATTATGCTAGTAAAACTCTCACTGAAACACAAAGAAATTACACTACCACTGAGAAGGAGCTTCTAGCTATAATATATGTCTTTGATAAATTTAGACCTTATCTTGTTGGCACTAAATGCATAGTTCATACTGATCATTCTGCTATTAAATATCTAATATCTAAGAAGGATTTTAAACCTAGACTGATAAGATGGGTTTTACTTCTACAAGAATTTGAGTTTCAAATAGTAGATAGAAAAGGAACTGAAAACTAAATTGCTGATGATTTGTCTAGAATTAAAAATGATATTATTTCGTAAGAAAATATAAATGAGAAATTTCCTGATGAATCTTTATATATTATTCAAGGATGCAAAACACCTTGGTATGCTGATATTGTTAACTATTTAGTTAGCAATACTCTTATGAATTGAATAACAAATTTATTAAGAAAATTAAATATGATGCTAAATCTTATATTTAGAAAGATCCTCATTTATTTAAAATTGGAAGAGATTTTATAATTCGAAGATGTGTAACTTATGAGGAAACTTTTGCTATTATTCAAAAATGTCATGATTCCGATTTTGGAGGACACTTTGGCATAGATAAAACTACATTTAAAATTTTAAATTCTAGATTTTATTGGCCTACCTTATTTAAAGATGTGAGACATTATGTGAAAATATGTGATCAATGTCAAAGGATGGGAAATATATCTAGGAAGGATGAAATGTCTTTAAATTATATATTGGAAGTTGAAATTTTTGATATATGGGGTTTAGACTTTATGGGACCATTTGTTCCATCATCTGGAAAAACTTATATTTTATTAGCAGTTGAGTATGTTTCAATGTGGATTGAAGCTATTGCTTTACCAAACTGTGATTCCAAAAGTGTTTCTAAATTCTTAAAGAAAATGATATTTTCAAGATTTGGAATGCCTTAGGTAATTATCACTGATGGTGGAAGTCATTTCAGGAATGTAAGAATTCAATCATTACTACAAAAATTTGGAACCAAACATAGAATTGCAACTGCTTATCACCCACAAAAAAGTGGAATGGCTAACGTATCAAACAGAGAAATTAAAAGAATTTTAGAGAAGACTGTTAATCCTAAAAGAACTGATTGGGTTGATAGACTTGATTCTGCATTATGGGCTTATAGAATAGCTTATAAGACACCAATCGGAATGTCACCTTACCGGTTAATTTATGGTAAACATTGTCACTTACCCGTTGAACTTGAACATAAAGCTTATTGGGCGATAAAGGAGTTTAATTTTAATTTGAATGAAGCAAGAGAAAAGCGATTATTGCAATCGAATGAGACAGAAGAGATAAGAAATGAATCATATGAAAATGCAAGGATTTATAAAGAGAAAATGAAGATGTTATATGATAAGAAAATTTCAAGAAAAAATTTTGAGCCTGGACAAGAAGTATTACTGTTTAATTCTCGTTTAAAACTTTTTCATGGAAAATTAAGATCTAAATGGATTGGACCCTATATAATTATGGAGTTGTGGTTATTAAAGACTCCAAAACAGAAAAAATTTTTAAAGTAAATGGATTAAGATTGAAGCCTTATTTGGGAGATATTAAAATGATTTATAAAGAGGCTTATGAATTGAGTCAACCTGATTAAAGATTTACTTAAGTCGGGCTGACGACGTTAAACCAAGCGCTTTGTGGGAGGTAACTCATAATTATCTTTTGTTTTGAGTGTTTTTATGTTTTTAATGTAAGGTTATGCCTCGATCTTGACTAATTTTATATTACTTTAGAAAAATTTGATGCTTATAAGTCTTTGTTGACTTAAGCTGAAGATTATTTTAAAGTATGTAAGATTTAGAAATTGGATCACTCTATTCTAAATATGAGTAAAAAGGAGATCAAGTTAACCTTCATTATGATTGCTTATAATTTGTGTTATTGAGTCTAGATTACTCTTACCAGTATAATTTACCTATCTTGGAGAATAAAAATTTGAAATTTGACGATTAGGCGAAACAGAGTTGAACATAGTTTCGGCGCCTAGGCTCAAAGATTCGGCGCCTAGGCTCTAAGATTCGGCACCTAAGTGCCCGAGTTAAACTATGTATCAATAGGTCTGGCACCTAGGCGCCAGATTTGACTCCTAAGCACCACGGTTACTGGGTCGTGCAAAAACTGAAAATTTTCAGTTTTTCACACAATTTTCACCTTTAAATCAACCCATCTTCATCCCTAACCATCAAGCAATCAAAGTTACGTCCATTACACTTCATTCTTGAGAGATTTGAGAAATTTTTGAAGAAATGGAAGGAAGAAATCTTGGAGAAGAGGCTAGGGACAAGGTCTCAAAGGATCCTCAACCCTACTTCAATGGTTTCATCGGGGTAAGTTTAGAGAAAATTTATAGTCACTTGGATAAGTTTGAAGCGGAGTTTAAAAGCATTGGAGATCACCTTCATGTGATGTTTCATCAGATTGAACATCTAGAATGGCAGATGAAACTTCAATTTGATCATTTTGCGGCTTATCAAGATGCTCAAGTTGAAATGTATGCGAAGAACAAGTGGATTGACGAAAAGACGGTACTGATTTCCCAAAAGCGTTAGTGTTCTTTCTAAGCGGAATACACAATTTCCCTTGTGAAGATTAGAGTATTCTGGTAATGAGATCATTATTATCTAGTTTGTTGGGTCGTTGTATCGATGTAGTGAATCGATTGTATTTGTGTATTTGCTTTCATGTTCAATGTGTGTTGTTTTTGCTTAGAAATTGTTGTGTTTGATTGTGTATTAGGAACTTGAATCAAGTATGATACTTATCAGGAATATATTGAGCCAATATTGAAGATTACAAATGGAATTTAGTGAAGTTTGATTTAAACATTATGTTTGATTAGTAGATTTAATATTTAATTTTTAAAAATTTTTGGAAAATGTTTTGGAAGTTAGAAATTGAAGCCCTACTCTAGTGTGAGTAATTGGAAGTTAAATTTATGAATTTTAGTGGAAAATTAAATTTAAAAATAATTTTTTCTGAAAGGCGAGTCTGGCGCCTAGGCGTCAGAATTCGGCACCTAAGCGCCTGTTAGGCCTGTAGCCGAAAAATTCCTTAAATACCCCCAAAAGCCATTATCGACGCTTAAGCCTTCTTCTTCCTCCACTTTTCACAAAAATCAGCTTTTTGAATCCATTTTGAGGTCAAAAAATCAAGGATTTGGGCGCGAAACCACTCGATTTCTTCGTCTCAAGGTCAGATATGCACTCTAAACCATTTATTTTCGATTTTCACCTTAGATTTCCCTAGGTTTAGCTAAGAACCGAAATTTTGAAAAAAAAATTTGATTTTTAGTGATTTCTTTGGATTTTGAAACTTATTTTAAGTTTTCTAAACTTAAAAAGAGTTTAGATTTTTTATTCCTAAATTTATTCTTATTTTCTTTCACGTTTAGATGGCTCCAAAATCTAAATGCGGGAAGGCACGAGACAACTTCGATAGCAGCAAATTTTCTACTACGGCTACGCATTTTTGATTCCACGAATTTGCGATGTCGAAGAAGTTCATTTTAGAATGAAGTTTCTATCATCCGGGGGAGATGATTGAAAACACTATCGTTGTGCACAACTGGCAACGAATTTGTTATTTCATTGTTGTTGTTGTTATCCCTATAATTCGAGAGTTTTATGCGAATTTTCTGGATGCCGAAGATTATGAAGTTTTTGTCAGAGGTGTCGGAGTAGGATTTACTCCAGAAAGAATTAATGTATTTTATGGTCTGCCGCCGACTATAGAATGCCACTATTCTTGATTATCTCCATCTGAGGAAGATTTGGATATGATCATTGCTTATTTAACTGATGGTACTAAATCTTGGAAGATCAGGAACGAAAAATGGGTAAAATTCAAATCCTCTAAGTTAAATAGTATTTCTAAAGCATGGCACTATTTTATTTCTGCAAGATTATTACCTTCCAACCACCTGAGTGAAGTGACTAGAAATCGAGAAATCTTAAACTAATGCATTCAGGAAAGGAAGCCTATTGATGTCGACAGTATTATTTATGATTCTGTGGATTCTACTGCGAGATCCAGCACTTCTGTTGGACTGGGATTCCCATCTCTAATTTATTCATTATGTATTAGCAATGGAGTCACTGCAGATATTTTAGAGGAAAGGTTGAAGACTACTAAGCCGATTGTTCATGAGAGCATTAGCATTTATGATCGTCTTCGAGGGAAGAAATCGACTTCTCCTTCTTCTTCTGCACCCACTCCAGGTAGACCTTCTACTTCCCGACCTTCTACTTCTGCTGAGCCACCATCGAGTTTCTGGGAGTCAATGCATGATCAGTTTATAGAGCAGCAGCAGGAGTTATTGCAGACTCACTGCGGTGGTTGATACTATTGATAGGAAACTCGATCATTTATCCGACTATACCCGGAGGAAGAGTAACTATGATGCCGAGTATGATGAAGCCCTCATCGGATTTACGAAGGGTGAGCATGATGTTAGTTTCCCTACTTTTCCTAGTTTCACACCATTTGTTGATCCTAAGGATGTTGAGTTTTCCTTTGGTGACGATGATGATGATGAGGCTACGACCGATGACTAGTAGTTGATAGATCTCTATGTTGTGCTACTTTATTGTTAGTTTGTTTTGTTTGGTTTGTCTATTTAGTTTGATGTTTGATGTATGTTGATTTGTTTATGTACCTGTGTGGATTGATTAGTGTTAAGATTCTATTGTTAGAATATTCTTAGTATATTGTGTTTGAGACTGAGATTAGAGTTAATTTATGATATGTTTGTTTCAGTCTACTGTTTAGTAATTAGTAATGTTGCTCTGCTTTTATTTTGTTTTAAATTTAGTATAATCATAAAAATTAGCCTCGCTTACTTTTTATACTCGCTTCAATTTTATCTTTATTATTCATAAAAGCATGAGTAGAAGTAAATTTTTCTTTTTAAGAACGTTTTTACATACTTATAAAAATTTCCTTTTTAAAATTATGATTTTCTTTCTCTCATACTTTCAAATTTTCATAGTATATCAAAACTTAAGTTTGGAGGAAGGGAAAGTACATTCAAATTTAAATTTTATTTGTCCTTAAAGAGCTAATATTTTCTTAAAATAAAAGCTTTTTTTAACATAACTTAAGGAATGAAGAATCTATTTAAGATCACTTTTATTTTTGAAATTATAAAAAATTTAGTGAACTTAACCAAAATTTTAATAACCTTGATTGATTTTAAGAATATAATTATTTAACTTAAAGAAGAATAATATTAAGGAATTTTTCTATTCATGGTAGAAATAATGGAATTTTAGAAGTATTAAGTAATAAAAAATTATCACTTGAAAAAAGAAAAGATTGAAAAACTTTTTGAATTTTTATTCATGTTATAATAATTAAGTGGAAATGTATAAGTTTTGAAAATATAAGGGTAGTGAAGTTTAAAATCATTAACAGGCTATCCAGATATAGTAATCCTCTCTATATGTCAAAAAAAAAAAAAAGAAGAGAAGAGAGGAGAAGGTTAAGGAAATGCCTAATCAAAAATTGGCTTCACTTGAATTATCTTATAGAAGGAAAACTAGTTACATAGTTTACTTAATTTTTATGCATGAATCTTTATTTAAGAAAGGTTTTTCAAGAAGATCTTTTTCTTGTAAATAATCTATGAGATCTTAATATAATAAACTTCTATTATTTTCAAAATGGATGAAAAATTTGAAATCTTATGATTTGGTAGTTGAATACTCTTTAAATTCTTAAAATTAAACCTAGTTAGTGAAATTGGGTGAATAATTTACTAAAGACTTTATAAAATAAAAAATTATAAGGACTCTTAAAAATTTATCTTTTACTCCAAAAGTTATACATTTTATATAGTAAAAAGGGTTACTTGAGGACAAGTAACATTTGTTTGGGGGATATTGATCCATGAAAAAAATACCTATTTTTATGCCTTGATTTTTATCAATTTCGAAGGATATTATGCTTTAATGAAATGTATTTTTGTGTTTTTGGATGTAGGTGATGTAAAAAGGCCCAAAAAAGGAAAGAGGGTGAAGAAGGAGCAAAAAGGAGCAAAAATGAAGCAAAATACAATTATTATAAAAAATTATGGCCCGGTGCCTAGGCGCCAGAAGTTGGCGCCTAAGCGCCAGACTCGATACAGAAACTGTCAAGTTTTTGATTACTTTTGGACTGTTATTTTGACAGAGTGAGCGGTTATTGGACATTCTAGAAAACTGGCAGTTGTTCCTTGATAATAGGACATGTTAAACATTGAATTTGGATGCTCTAAAATGGTTTTAATAGAGAAGAGGTGCGAGCCAAAGTGAAGAGGTGCGAAGAACTGGACGCGGTGAATTTGGACATGTTTTGAAGTGGTGCCTCAAGGCAACCCATGAAGCCTATAAATAGGAGTCCACTCTTTCAGAAAAAAGGTGTGTGTGTGTGTGCGTGAGCCCCCATTGTATCCCCTATCTCTTAGCTACTTTAGGATCTCTCATCCTTAGAGAGAGAAATAGAGAGAGAAATTTAGGGCCACTTTTATTTATTTTAGTGAGTTTATTTTCAAGTTGTTGCATCTAGAGTTCATTACACTATGGAGTCAGTAGGAATCAAAAGATCTGTAGAAGGAATATTTGAGAAAAGTATTTTATTTTTGATTCAAAGTTTATTTATTATGTTTTGTTGTTTATATTCAATGTGTTCTGAGTAGTTAGTTTACTTTCTTCCTTCAATTATGAAAAGATAAATAAGATAATATAAAATTTGAAGGAGAATTGAAAATCAAAATATTTTCAAAACATTGTAATGATATTAATACCTGATCTTACTTTACTTTTTAAATTGGACATTTAAATTGTTAAAACCTGTTGAAGAGTTTTGAGACCTAGAAGGAGAAGAGCTCTTAACTTGTAGATGTCACATGAATCCTTGGGTAGTCGAAGGCCATGTGTGGGCTATTCAAGGTGAAGTGCAAATAAATAGGAAGATAAGATTTAAAAGGCGTAGAATTGATAAGTTTTTAGAGTGACAGACTAAATTTTTATAATTTGATTTATAGATAAGGAAAGGGTCACTAGTAGGGCCGACCATAGCCACCCTTGGACATCTAGTAGTGTGAGCCTAGATTAACCCATTCTACTAACAATACATCCGGACCTGATCTGTAGATTAGCCAATGTTCTTTGCTCCTGGATCAAAGGGTAAAGAATAGGAATGCTTCTATTTGGCACAATACCATAAAATAGATTCTCCAACGAATATTAAATTATCTTAAAAATCTTGGATTAATTGAAAGGAAGAAAGTTGTTTGTTTTATATTGTTTTCACAAAACCATTTTCTTATTATTGTTTTCTTTATCTGCATCTAGTAAATTAAAAGTAATTTATAGTTAGTTTAAAATACAAAAAGATTTTGAAATACAATATTTAAAAATTTATTACCCTTTCTTTTTCCCCGTGGGATCGATATTGGGGTCTTTGTTTCAAAGCCCTTTATTACTTGAAACGATACGTATACTTGCGTAGTACCCAAAAAGTATATAAAATATTTTCCTTTAAAATTATATTTTGCTATATAAACATATATTTAAAAAGTATTAATCACTAACGACCTGGCGTTCAGTAGCAATCAAGTTTTATTTAATGTTATTGCCATAAATTAAAATTTGGTACACATCTATATAGCAAGTTATTCCGGGTCAAGTGTTTCGTGCCTTTGCTAGAAATTAAATTTTCTAGCAGTGGTAACAAATTCTAGTAGTTGGAAATACAAAAATCAGGTCAGAAATACACTACCTTCAGCATGTATTATGACACCATCTTTGGGATACGACATTACATTATAGGTAGGGTGTATTGTTGCACCAACATTGGGGTGTTTCAATGAACTATATTTGAGGAGCAATATTATACCATTTTGGTAGACGAAGTTGCACTGTTTGTGGGTTGTGTTTTTAGACCATCAATGGGTTGTTAAATCATCTTAAGTAGGCATCGTTGCATCGTATTTGAGGTACTTTGTTACATAAAATCATTAGTTTATGTCGTTGCACCATAATTGGCGATGCATTTTACACCTTCTTCAAGATGTATCATTGCACTATATGTGAGTGTATTATTACACTATCATTAGTGATTATCTTGTATTGTATTCAGGGTGCATTTTGTCCAAAATCTTTGAGTTTCATCGACAAACCGTATGTAGGGTTCACTGTTCGGCAGGATGGATCACTACTCTAAAATGTATTTTAAAATTCATTGGCACACATGATGATTTTGCAAGGTGTTTCTATTAAAATGAGCGAGAGCGATTGACATTGTCCGGTGGGTGAGGGCCAGTAGCCGTAGGTGTGGGGGGCTTTAATAGATCTTCAATGCAACAAAGATGTTGGGGTTCAGCTACTCTAAACCTCAGTTTTCTTCTGGCTGAAGATTTCCCCCTCTTAAAAGGGAGATAGAGCCTAGCAAATAAGGAATTAAGACCACTCCATTGGACGACCCAGTGATATTTACTTGATCGGATGGTGTTTGGAGAATATTTGAATGCATCAATGATATCATAATCGAGTGATCTTGGGCCCATTGGATTCGTCTCATTGAGCCAATTTTCTTATAAGCCTATCATATGTAAAATTTTTCTTACCTACCTATGCATTAGATTTCAAAAGTGGTTTAACATCTTGGTCTGGGATTAGTTTGAATCAGATTTAACTAATTTTATATCATTGGGTTCATCTTGTCTTGTCACTCAATTTGACTATAAGTTTGATAAAATTGAAGTTCTTGATGATTCTTTATTAAGGTTTAAACATTTCCTACTCAAAAAATTGCCTCAAGATTTATGTCGATTAATGAAAATTAGTTGGATACATATTCATGGCCTCGTATTTTCAAATTTCATTTTCAAATGACTTAAGAATATATCTCAACTTGCGAAAAAAATCCATATCACAGTTTTCTTAAAAGAAATTTTATTTTATGTAAGCTGGATTTTATTTGTTTTACATCATGTTAGTGTCATAGATCTGAGTGTGAAAAATATCTGCTTCACTTGTTAAAAAATTTGGTAAAAAAATATTATTAATGCAATATTAAATATTTGATTGTTATGCATGTAAATATACAAGCTATTGTGTTAAACATGTAAATGCCTACCAATAGATTATATGCAAAAAAGAATCTTAACATTTGGTTCTGGTTTTAGATGAGTAAAAAATAAATACATAGAGATTGAGTTATAATTTTGATATAATAGAAAAGAACAGATTAAGATGCAGGTAAATAGCTAAGTTTTGGTGTGAGAAAGGAATAATGTGATTGCTGTGAGATTTAGTGTGAGATATGTAAATATATACAGATTTTAGTTATGTGATTTAGGAGTTATTATCGTGAATCAAATTTGTACTCATATATCCTTTCTCATTGTTATGTTTATGTTTCATGGAGGAAGAAAGTGGAGTCCCCCAGCATGCTAATAGCATTTTTAGAGGAAGGAATTGGAGTCCCTTGGTCTACTAACCGACAATCAATAAGATATTTAGAGAAAAGTTTCCTTTTGCTTACTTGTAGGCAATCAATGTGATATCCTTTCACGTTGCCATTGTACATTTTGGAGGACATTTCCTATGTTGTTGCAGTAATTTTTGTAGGAGAAGTTTTGTGTTGCTATCACTATACAGAGGATACTTTTTTTCACTGCTGTAGCACGTCTTAGGAGAGATTTTTGGAGCTGTTGTCATGATTTTTGGAGGATATCTATTGCCCTCATTGTTTCTCTCTTAAGGTAAGATTTCCTGTGTCATTGTGGTGTTTATTTGAGAATCTAGTCCCCTAGTATTGGTCGATCTTTATAGCAGTTCAATCAACTGATGTAATATTTGTAAATTTGTTTATCTATATGTCTTCCTTCTACTTGATGACTTCAAACATTTGATATTACTTCTAAGGTTGCTTTCGTCTTTCCTTTTGAGCAATGGTTATTTTGCCTTTTGGGCGGTTATAGGATTATATTTATCAACATATGAGCTAACGTTGCCAGACTTCTAGGCTATTGCTATGATTGTTCGACTTTTTGTAGGTTTCTTATCCAGAGCATATCGGCTCGATGACCACAACAGAGTGAAAGAAGTCAAGTGTAGTTGTAGGCACATAAAAGTTTGGATTTTAAAAAGAGGACATCCAGAAGAAGTTTTCGGCCGCCGGAACTGAGATCCCGTTGCCCGATTCGGAAGGACAACATTTAATTTAATTTATGTATAGATTTAGTTTAGGAAAACTATATGAAGTCAAACTGATATTTGAATGGGAAATGGCAAACTGAAGTCAAACTGTATAGATTTAATTAAGGTTAGGTCCATGTATGTTGAACCTAAGGTTTAAGTTTGACTTAGGTTTAACTTGGGTTGAACGTAAGTATAGGTTAAGGTTAGGTTCATGTATGTTGAACCTAAGGTTTAAGTTTGACTTAGCTTTAACTTGGGTTGAACCTAAGTATAGGTTAAGGTTAGGTTCATGTATGTTGAACCTAAGGTTTAAGTAACCTAAGTATAGGTTAAGGTTAGGTTCATGTATGTTGAACCTAAGGTTTAAGTTTAACTTAGGTTTAACTTGGGTTGAACCTAAGTATAGGTTAAGGTTAGGTTCATGTATGTTGAACCTAAGGTTTAAGTTTGACTTAGGTTTAACTTGGGTTGAACCAAAGTATAGGTTAAGGTTAGGTTCATGTATGTTGAACCTAAGGTTTAAGTTTGACTTAGGTTTAACTTAGGTTGAACCTAAGTATAGGTTAAGGTTAGGTTCATGTATGTTGAACCTAAGGTTTAAGTTTAACTTAGATTTAACTTGGGTTGAACCTAAGTATAGGTTAAGGTTAAATAACTTAAGCCTAATGTAAGTAAGGTCTAGTTAAAATTATTTAAGTCTAATGTAAGTAGAGCTTAAGGATTAATTAAGTCTAATTAGGCTAGGCTTAATTAGGTTTTAAAGGTTACTTAAGCCTAATGTAAGTAGAGCTTAAGTTTATTAATTAGGTCTAATAGGGGTTAAACCTAATTAAGGTTTAAAGATTACTTAAACATTTTATTAATTAGGTTTAATAGGGGTTAAACCTAATTAGGGTTTGTTTATTAATAAACCTAATATCTTTAAGGTTTAATTATGATTAATTAAGTTTAAGGATGTTTTAAACCTAATTAATATTTATTTATAAAACTAATGTCTTTTAAGGTTTAATAATTATTAATTAAATTTAAGGATGTTTTAAACCTAATTAATATTTATTTATGAAACCTAATGTCTTTTAAGGGTTAATATTGATTAATCTAATTAATATTTATTTATTAAACCTAATGTCTTTTAAAGTTAATGTTGATTAATTAAGTTTAAGGATGTTTTAAACCTAATTAAAATTTATTTATTAAACCTAATGTCTTTTAAGGTTTAATATTGATTAATTAAGTTTAAGGATGTTTTAAACATAATTAATATTTATTTATTAAACCTAATTACTTTTAAGGTTTAATAATAATTAGTTAAACCTAATATATCTTTGACCTAATTTTTTTGTCTCAAATCCAATATGATTAAGGTATAAATGGTTAACTAAGTCTAAAGTGATTAGACCTAATTAAGTTTTAAAAGGTTCTTTATAGGGTTAATTAAATATAAGTTTATATTTATTTTCCCTTAAGGATTTAAAATATCATTTTAAATTTTCAAGTGGTTAAAATTTGTTATTTAGGGTTTAACATCATTCCCCTGAATTTATAACCAATTTCCAATTTAAACTTTGTTCATTTTCTTAATTTCTGATTTTTTGAATTATTATTAAAAATAATTACTGAATCTCATGAAAATTTGGAAATGTCACCTTAAAATATTTTTTTGTCTCTGGAAAAATTAGAGATTGTTCCTAAAGACTTAGAAATTAATCCCCTAAAATTTCATAATTTTCTGATTTATAAATAATTTTTAATAATTAAAATATTCTAGGGAGAATTTAAATAATTAAAAATTAAATATAAATCAAAAAATAAATTTTTTAATTCCACATTGTAGAGCTCACTATCTTGAGTTCTGTGATATTTTTCTTTTATTTTTGTGATTTTTATTTAAAAATATATGAATGTTTTATTAGTTTAAGGTTTAACTGTATTAACTAAACCTAAAAATAAATATAAATTCATAGGGAGTGCCGCGTGTCCTCGGCAGCGTCGAAAACACGCTCGATCTGCTGCGGGGCTCCGAGCAGTGGATCGAGTAATGAATAATCTCAGCCATCTGACTTTTAAATATAAAATCAGAAGGCTGTGCGCCATCGTCATCCTCCCGCCTCAACCCGCAGGCTGTCCATGTTCCAGGGACCATTCCATGTTCTGAACATATCCATACAGATATGTTGGGGTTTTGGAATGGTTTCTTTCACAAAGTGTGAAACCTGACCACCATTGATAAGGAAGAACCATACCTTGGCCACAATGTATTAAATTTTGATCTGATTGCTTTTAAATGGTCGTCTAGGCCCCATAAAGCTTCCAGAGACTTCAATTTGAGTCCAAATTGGGTCTATATATGATCTTAATATTTGAGGAGCTCGGTTCAATGTGAGATGGTGAGAAGAAGGCTAAAGGCTATGGGGAGGCTCAATTTCAATTAGGCTCTTCCTCTTCTGTCCTCTAAATGGATTTGGGAAGGTCAATTTTGAGTTTTGTGGTGTTTAATTCAAGAATCCCATTCTATCCTGGTTTTGGCTTATTTTTTGTGCTCTCGGGTTGGCCAAATTGAAAGGTTATAGTGGGTTTGAGGGCCTGGTTTTTGTGTGGTTCAATTGCTTAGGTCCTAGGAGCAATTTTGGTGTTGAAGATTTCTAGATTTGAGCAGTGTACGGGGTTTTGGAATTTCCTCTTTCTCACCTAATTTTAAGCTCTCAGGTTAACCTATTTGAGTTGGTTTTATGGAGTTTTGAGGCTAGCTAAGAGCTGGATCTTGATTGGGATTCATTCCTAAGGTCATAAGGAACAAGTTCGTTGTTGGGAGTTAGGGGAATTGGATAGAGCTTAGGCCACTATTATCCTCTCTTCTCTTCTTGCTTAGGCTTAGGTTTGGCTCTATTTATAGCCATGAGGTGGGGGGGTTAGATGAGTTTGGGTTGAAGTAGGTTTATCTAGGGATGTTGCCAACCTTCTCATTAATGTCTTGAGGATAAATTTCAGCTAAGGGAATGATGAATTTGGATTTTCTAAGCTTAGCCATCATTAGATTCAACCATGGTGAGGATTGAACCCCAATCTTCTCTTGTTCTCATTGGTTCCCCTATGAGGTGGATATGGCTGGTTATAATCAATTAGATTAACCTTTTCCAAGTAATTCATATGTTTATTCAATGAAATAAAGGAGAGGATGACACATATATTCTTCATCCACCATGACATGACAAGTAAGGTAGATGACTTATTTCATGCATAACCTCCTCATCATTTAATTTTGCCATGGTTAAAGTTTAATCTATGCTAATTTCCTTTCTCATTGGATGCTTAGAGTAGTGACCAAAATCATCTTTAAGGTGGCCGACCACCTCATCTCATGCAAATGAGTAAGTTGAAGGGAAGATGACACATATTTTACTTACCCCATTATTTATGTCTTTTGTTCATGATAGTTTCTAACCTTAGTAGAATCTTAACCTCATGTCTTGGTCTTTCTCCATTGGGTTAGGAGAGAGGTGCTTGCCACCTATGAAGTCATGTCACACCTCATCTTGAGAGGGGATGACACATAAGCCTAACCATCATGATAATATCATGATAACTCTTAACCTTAATTATAGGTGATGAGTTATGGGTTAAGTAATATGCTAATCATGTCATAATGGATTTCATGGGTGTGTTGATGTGTCATGATGGGTCTAATAGGTCATGGGTGACCTATTAATGACTTTCCCTTTTTTAATTTTCATTTAAATATAATTATGGGAATTTTTTTGTCACATATGATGCCATATGTTAAAATGTCATTTTATGTCCTTTTCTTATTTAATTTCCATTTTAATTAATTACATTATTAATTAAAATTGTTGGAAATTATTTCATTAATAAATTTATTAATTAAAATAAATTTTAATTAATTAATTAATTAATTAATTTTATGTCTCTTTTTTAAGTTAAAGATTTAAATTTGTCATGTCTTTAAATCTTTATATTTTAATTAATTAAGAATTAATTAAAATATTAAATATTTATTTTATTAATTAATTAATCCAAAAATGATTTGATTAATCATTTGATTAATATTTGTTATTTGTAGGTTAAAGGTTAAAAATTTGTCACATTTTAAACCTTCTAATTAATTCAAAAATTAATTAAATTTTTAAATATTATTTTATTAATCAAGTAATTAATCAAAATAATATAAAATTAATTATTTGATTAATTTTTATCATTTTTTGTTTAAAATTAGGTATTTTGGACAAATTTGATAAATGTTGACTATAGTTGACCCTGGTTAACCCGAGTTGACTTGGGTTGGTCAATTTGAGTCTAAAATGTCAAATGTAACTTATCCAACCTTTTCTTGGATGGTTTAGCCATAGGGTTTTTAATGGGTTTTGTCATTATGGGTTGGCTTGGTCAAGTTGACCATTTTTAAGGTTTGGATTAACCTAATGGTCAATGTGGTGACCTCTGGGTTAAATTTTAATTGATCTTATCAATATCAAAATGATTATGTTAATGTTTGTCTTTGAGATTAATTTTGTAGTTAAACGGGCATGTGTTAGCCATTTTTGACCAAATTTGACCTATTTAGGTCAAAGTTGATTAATGTTGTATTATTAGTTATGTGATATCTTGAATTGATCAAATAAGTCATATTTGATCATTTTATCATCTTGGTTGACTTGGTGATCAATAGTTGATCTTTGAGTCAAAAATTAATTGATTTGTCCAAAGTTATTTTCTGGGTTAAAAGTTGACCAATTGGGTCAACAATTGGTCATTGGGTCAATATTTGGTCATTGGGTCCAAAAAATTGATCAGTTTGATCAAAGTTGACTTTTTGAGTCAAGGGTTGACCTGTTGGGTCAGTAGGGTTGGTCATTGGTCAAGATTGACCATTTTGACCAAAGTTGATTATTTTTGGGTCAAGGGTTGACCTATCATAAAAATAAGGTCAACAAAGGGGCCCCCAATATGTGTGGAATACTGCATGAGTATGCCACATATATTGGCGTTGACCGAAATGGTTTGAATATTTATTGTCAAGAAATGTTTCAGGAAAGGAGTGGATTTCATACCGCTTTTAAAGAATGTTAGATGTATCATATGTCGATTCTGAAAAGGAGCGTCCTTTTCATGTTTGGAAAGGGACTTATATCCAATAATTGGGGAGAGACAATGGATGTCATATTCCATTTCTCAAAATGTCAATGTCGATATTTAGTTAAAGGAACGTCGTGATTTCCGTGCCAGAAAAGAACTTACATCCAATAACTGGAGAGAGAAATGGATGTCATATTACATTTCTCAAAATATCAATGTCAATGTTTAGTTAGAGGAATGCCTACTTTATGTGTCAGGAAAAGACTTACATCCAATAACTGGAGAGAGAAATGGATGTCATATTCCATTTCTCAAAATGTCAATGTCAATATTTAGTTAAAGGAATGCCGTGATTTCCGTGTCAGGAAAGGACTTACATCCAATAACCGAAGAGAGAAATGGATGTCATATTCTATTTCTCAAAATGTCAATGTCGATGTTTAGTTAGAGGAATGCCATACTTTCTGTGTCATGAAAGGACTTACATTCAATAACTGGAGAGAGAAATGGATGTCGTATTCCATTTCTCAAAATGTCAGTGTCGATATTTAGTTAAAGGAATGTCGTGATTTTCGTGTAAGGAAAGGAATTACATCCAATAACTGGAGAGAGAAATGGATGTCATATTCCATTTCTCAAAATATCAATGTTGATATTTAGTTAAAAGATTGCCATACTTTTATTCTTAGGAAAAGAACTTATATCCAATAACTAAAGAGATAAATGGATGTCATATTTTATTTCTCAAAATGTCAATGTCGATATTTAGTTAAATGAATGTCATACTTTCTGTGTTAGGAAAAGGACTTATATCCAATAACTATAGAAAGTGGCAGACTCACTAAGACATTTTTTGGGGATATCCACTAGGGATTTGACCTATATAGGCCTAATGATAATTCTCAGGTTAGTTATCACAAGTCATTCATTTTGCTAAAATTTTACTTGAACATTTTTAGGATCTACCGAAACATCACAGACAATAGGGAATGTTATTTTTAACATTATATTTTATTTCCATAGATAATATGCAAAAGTTCACTGGTACATATCATCGCAAAAAAAAAGTTAACAGTACAGATATGCACATATCATATAGCACGCATGCTACAAAATACTGATATATCACACATCAAAAGCTCCTACATCTTCGCATTTATCATAACATAGCCTTGGATACTATCAGACCATCCATAAACGTCTTACACTCCAAGACATTGTTTGTCAAGCATGTCTCAGGTTTTTGGATACTCACAGGGTCATGGTAGTTCCAAAGGCTTCAACCCTTCAAGCTCTGGGATTGCTTGATATGAAATGCAGGGCCTATTAACACTCGATATACAGTGTTTCACAAAATCTATACCATTTCCTTGGAATGAGAGAACTTATCCGCGAATTAAAAGGATGCGGCATGTCCCTTCAAATTCTCCAGGTCCCAGAATCTGTATTTCTCTTCCAAATATGATGGAACAAAGATTCATTAAGGACACTGTACAAAATGGTCTCTCGAAGTCGTGGCTATAAATATGGGGAGGGATACAGTCTCCTTCATCATACATGTTAATGATGCAGCTATCAGGAGTACAGTCCGTAGGCATGACTCCCTAAGTGACAAGACTTCTGATAATTTGAATTATTATAGTGGGCAATGGATCGACCTGTTCATATCGTAAAATTCTGGGAAGATTACCCTCTCTATCTCTTGCATAATTATAACAACACCCATATTGGATGGTCTGTCTGCCTTTACCACGAATCCATTTATTGGGTTCAGAATACATCTTTCTTCTAAGATATCCAACCCTACCTTGGTCCTGGGCTTCTATTATATGATCAATAATAGCGGCCTGCTCGTCATCATCAAATATTCTGGTGAATAGTTTAAGACCATCCAGAATGTTTATTGTTCTTTTGTTCATATGCTTATATTGTTCAAAGGTCCTCCATTCAATAGCGTGAATACGTCATCCTTCTTCTCTGGAATGATCTTTTCTATCAACTTTCTTACCTGGCACCTTCAGATCTTGAGTAGATATGATTGAAGGTAAATTGATAGCTACTTTTTCTTCCCGATTTCTCTTTGCAGGGTCTAGATTTGTCATTTATGATGCAAAATGTATTTCCTAAAATGGAGTATTAACAATCTCAGATTTTAACTGACTGATATCCTCCATGTTTTCTCTTTCTTACAATTGTTTCTGACGCTTCAACCGTTTATTACGGTTTCATCTCTGTGATCGGGTAAGTCCTGCTGTCGTATTTTTTGTACCAGATGCAGAGGCTCATGTAATCCCTTGTACTGAAGTAGTCATAAATTCTTGCTCATCTGAGCTGTCACTGATTGTGAAGTCATACTCCTCGGGCTATCGAAGTTTGAACTCTATCAAAGGTGTTTTCATCTTAATCTCATTATGATTAACCAAATAGAGTAATGACCCGTGATATATAGATTTGACTTACAACAGATCAAAGTTGAAAAGAATTCTAGTCCCCTCGTCCATATGTCGGCAGTCTAAGGAAAAAGTCATATTGTTTTGGAATGAGAAAAATAGTCTGTTGATACACCTAAAATATATAGTATTTTTATGCACATTTTTATACCTATTTTTAATGATATTGCACTTTAATGGAATGTATTTTGTGTTTTTCTTGCAGGTATGATGAAAATAGATGGTCATGATGAAAGGAGCAAAATTGGATCAAATTTGGAGCAAAAAAAAAGGAAAAATCGAAATTTTGGCACTGGCACCAATTTCAAAGGGGATGGGATGCAACTCTTGGTGGTAACTACCATAACTTCATTTGGGGGGCAAGTTTGAATGTGGGGTGCGTTCCTTGGTAGATACATTGAATTTTGACACATTTTGAAGAGACACCAAGGCACCTTTTGGTTTACTATTTAAAGAGAGTCTTAGGAAAGATTAGGGGAGGCTTTAGGAGGCTCTTCCACTGTGTTTTGAAGGAGAGGCTTTAGGAGACTCTTCCACTGCATTTTGAAGGGTACTTCCATTATTCTTCTACTGCATTTTAAGAATTTTTATTAAGAGTAGGAGTAGAGAGTAGAAAGGAGAAAAGGGTCAGAGTGAAGTCTTCTTCTTCCCACTTCTTTTCTTTCTTTTAGTTTAGTTTTTATTGAAGTCTGAAGTATGTATTCTGAGTCATCGGAGTTGGGAGACTTGCTCTGAGAAATAGTTTAGCAAAGAGTCAAAGTTTCAGAGTAGCTTCCTTAGTCTTGTGAAGAGGATTTTCATATAAGTGTTTTCTTTTAATCTTATTATTTGCTTTCGTTTGTTATTTTTCTTATTGTTTTTAATTTTAGTCAATGTATTTTTGTATTTTCTCAATGTATTCTGAGTAGTTTACTTTATTTTTTTCTTTCTTAAATGGAGAAGTAATTAATTTATAAAGAATTGTTGTGGAAAGTATAAGTGTATAAAAGTTAGTAAGAATCACATGCAATTATATGGGTGAGAATTGTAGTCCATATAATTGAATGTATTATTAAAAGATAATTTTATGAAAGGGAGTAAAATTAGATAATTTTAGAGTGACAGACTAAAACCCCCTAATTTGGTTTGAAATTTTGAGTTTTGTTATGAGAAGTTAGCCCCCAGGTGGTCGGAATCGAGGGAACTCTAGAGTGAGAGACTGATATCTTCCCTGCCTAACCATGTTCAAAATAATAGAAATTTCAAATTAACCTATGTTCTTTATAGAACCAAGTAAGGGTAAAGAACACATTTGCTTCTATCTGTCACAATAAATTTAAAATTCTTCCACAACAATACATTAAGAATTATTACTACTTCAAAAAAGGAAAGAAAAAGATATTCTAGTTAATAGTATTTTACATCCAGTGTTATTAATTATAATTTTAATTTCATTGCTTAACATTTTATTAAGGAAATTTTAAACGACAAATCAACTTTCGAAACTTTTCAAAATCAAGACATACTTTTTTCAAAAACAATTAAAGAAAGTAAAAAATATAACATTTTGATTCCTTTAAAGATTTTCATATTGTCCCTGTGGGTTCGATATCTCGGGGCTTAATCAGAAAGTCCTATGTTACTTGATAAACGATACGTATACTTGCGTAGTATCCCATATTATCAAATCATAATTTTCATACCTAAAATCATCAGCGCATTTACCGGATGGTACTATGTTTTTGGCGTCATTGCATTTATCGAGGATCAAGTTTTTGGCATTTGAAAGAGAATTAAGAAATTTTAAATTTTTACTTTTCTTTGTTTTTGTTAGTGTGTTGTGTTTTGTTTTGTTTTATTGTTGTATGTGTAGTTCAGGTTCTAAAGGACTTGTGCCTTACGATTCTGAATTAGAAAGAACTATCAGAAAAATAAAAAAAAAATAAAAAATATAGAAAAAGATAAAAATATTCAAGAAATGGCAAATCAACAAGATCAAAATGTTGGCATCCATCAAGAATTAAGAACTTTAAGAGATTTTGTTAACCCTACAGTAGATGAACTTTGTGGTAGTATTTAAAACCCTTCTATAGTTGCTAATTCTTTTGAGCTTAAACCCGTTATTATCCAAATGGTGTCTAATAATCAGTTTGGGGAGCAACAACTGAAGATCCTAATTTTCTAGAGTTGTGTGCTACTTTTAAATATGATGGTGTTTCGGATGATGCTATCAGACTTAGACTTTTTCCTTTGTCACTAAGGGATAAAGCTAAAATGTGGTTATATTCGTTAGCACCTGGATCAACTAGAACTTGGGGTGAACTGTCACAAAAGTTCCTTGCTAAATATTTTCCACCATCTAAAACTGCTAAGTTGAGAAATGATATAACATCTTTTTGTCAGTTTGAAGGGGAATCAATATGTGAAGCATGGGAAAGATTTAAGGATCTCCTCAGGAAATGTCCACATCATGCAATACCAGATTGGTTAATAATTCAAACTTTTTATAATGGATTAGTTGTATCTCTCAGATCAATCATCGATGCTGCTGCTGGTGGATCATTAATATCTAAACCATTTTCTGATGCTTATGCTTTAATTAAAGAAATGGCTACTAATAATTTTCAATGGCCTTCTGAAAGGTTAAATCCTAAAAAGGTAGCCAGTGTATATGAAAATGATGCTTTTACAATGTTAGCAAATCAAGTTGCTGTTGTATCAAGGAAGATAGACCAATTTGGGATGAATTTCTCTCAGCCAAATCTCAAGATTGAAGAAAATTCATTAGGCCAAATGGTTGATTCATATTCTTCAAGAGAAACTGTGAATGCTATAATCAAACCTAACAACCCAATTTCCAATTATTATAACCCAGGTTGGAAGAATCATCCAAATTTCAACTGGAATAACAATAATTAGGGTGGTGTTAATCAACAATGGGGGAACACCCAAGTAAACCCATTGGGGAATTGGAACAACTAAGGTAATAATAATAATAGATAACTTATCCTTCAGGTTATAACAATGCTTTACAAAATAAGGAGAAGAATTTATCTATGGAAGAAGTAGTATCACATATGAGAAATCAATTACAAATTCAAGGAGCAACCATCAGAAATATTCAAAATCAATTGGGACAAATTGCAAATGCCTTAAGTAATAGATCCCAAGGAATGCTTCCAAGTAATACTGAAGTGAATCCAAGAGAAAAGAATAAAGAACAAGTGAAAGCAATTCAACTGAGAAGTGGAAAATAATTGGAAGTTAGAGTTCAAAAAGAAACTGAAGTAGAGAAAGAAGAGATTGAAAGACCTAAGGAGGACACTCCAAAAGGTTTTGAAAGACCTATTTCTCCACCTAAGGTTAATTTAGAAAAACCATCACCTTCATTTCCTCAGAGACTTCATCAACAAAAGTTGGATAAGCAATTTTCAAAAATCTTAGAGATATTAAAAAAGTTGGATAAGCAATGTCGCGGTGTAAAGGATTAGAGGTCTTCATACTACAAGAGCTGCAAAAACAGAAGGGGTTGTCAGGTATTGTTTAATATTTTCAAAGGCGTGTTGGCATTTTTCATCCAACACAAATTTGGTATCTTTTCTGGTTAGGGCAGTAAGAAGCTGACATCTACCTGACAGATTGGAAATAAAACTACTTATATACGCTAACTTTCCTTGAAATGATCTCAATTGAGTTAGATTTTTAGGAGGAGGCATATTTAGGATAGCTTCAATTTTGAGAGGATCAATTTATATTCCACGATTTTGAACTACAAATCCTAAAAACTTTCCTGAAGTAAAACTGAAAGCGCACTTTAAGGGATTCATTTTAAGATTGTATTGTCATAGTCGTTCAAAGATAATTCTCAAATCGTATATATGATCGTCTTTTTGTTTACTATTGAAAACTAGATCGTCTACATAACATTCGACTTGATTATGTGTGAATTCATCGAAGATTAGTGTCATGGCTCTTTGATAGGTTGCACCAGCATTCTTCAGTCCAAATGGCATAACCTTATAACAATATATCCCTATGGGTGTCCGGAAGGCTATATTTGCTTCATCCTCTGAAAACATTTTTATTTGATTATATTATGATGATCCATCCATAAAGGAAAATATTGCATGTTTCGATGCTATATCAACCGTTAATTCAGGAATTGGTAAAGGGAATTCATTTTTTGGACATGCTTTATTCAAATCCCTGAAGTCTATGGAGACTCTTATCTGACCATTTTTCTTTTTAACTGTCACGACATTGGCTAACCATGTTAGATAATTTTCTTCTCGTATGAAGTTAACTTCTATCAATTTTTAACATCTGTAATGACCTGTTGCTCTATTTCAACACGCATCCTTCTCAGAGCTTGTTTAATAGGATTATAATTTGATTTATCCCAAGTTTATGGACTGTGACTTCTGGAGATAAACCAGGCATCTCGTCATAAATCCAAGCAAAGCAGTCTTTGTATTCTGTCAACAGTTGAATTATGTCTTTTACTTTCTCATCATTAAAGAATGAACTAATGAATGTTGGTTTTGGATTCTCATTAGTTCCTAAATTTATTTCTTTTAATTCATCAATTGTTGATTTAATCTCTTCTTCCAATTCTGGAGAAGAATCTTCGATTGGAAGATTAGATATTATTTCAGAATTGTGTTCTTCATTGATGACCAGGCGAAATTCCGTATCATCTAGTGGTTCTAGAGTACCAAATCCAACACCTTCTTTGGAATTAGGATTCTGTTTATTATTATTCCACATTTGTTCAATAAAATGTGGTTGTTTCAAAGACCATTGTTTGAGCATTAAACTATTTTAATAAATTTTTGTGCCCAAGGAGAGTACAGCTCAAAACGAATTTTCATTGATTTTTGAAGATTTTCATCTTCTATTTTTACATCAGTTTCAGTACTATAAGAAGTAGAGCCAAGTCTAAACCTAATTGGCTTTTTTTCATCACTACATACTTCTTTGACTACTAGATTCTCAATCTTAGCAGTAGAGATTGGAGTTAGAGTCATAAAATGTATATAATGATTAATTTTATCATACATAGATTCAAATTGTTTCTCTTTGTCTTCTTCTTATAGAGATATTTTGAATTGAGGTTCTTTTAAAGCCACCAATGTAGTTTCTTCTTTTGTATTTTCCTCAGAGTCTAAGTGAATTTTGAACTTCAATGGTTTCTTCATTGTAACAATTGGATCTTCTTTCCCTCGTCCTCATCCTCGGCCTCGGCCTCGAGTATGAGCCTGACGGTAATTAACTACTTTTGTCTTTTTTAAAGAAAAATGATCTTTCTCGTTCATTTTCTTTTCTTTGTCTTTTTCTTTCATATCAATCATTGTCTCTTTGGAGAATATTGTTTTCTTTATAGGAGCATAATATGCTGCATCTTCATGTATATCAATTTCATGGATCGAAATCGGTTGCAAATCTCCTACAATACAGCATTCTTATCCTTTTCGTAGATATTTTATACATTGATGCAATGAAGAAGGAACCATTTTGTGTTCATGAAGCCATGGTCTTTGAAGTAAGGCATTAAAAGAGGGATCAGAATCAAAGATATCGAATTTTGTCGTCGTCATCAAGTCGGCTATCTTTAAGAGCAATGTTATTGATCCCAGAACTCGTTCTTCTTGTTGATTAAATCCTCGAAACATCATTGTATCTCTTGATAGTTGGGATGCGTCAATATCCAAATATGCAAGAGTTCTCAAATTCATAATGTTAATTGAGGCACCTGGGTCGATAAGAACCTTGAAAGTGTCGTGTCATTTATGTTTAATGTGATATCTAGTGGGTGATTATGCTCAGTTGTTCCGAGCACAAGTCATTATCAGAGAAGGTAATCTTTGTCGATTCTTCTAATGGAAAAGCTTCATTCTGAGTAATACTAGCGAGTTGAGCTAGGCAAATGTCTGGATCTAAATGAGCTTTTATCAATGAATCTCTCATTTCTTTGGAAAGCATAAGGCGTCATAGATGCTCAATTTTGCTGGTAACTTCCTCAAATGAGCTAGTACGTTATAGTTCACTTTATTATGAAGATCATCCTTATCTCTTTCAGGGAGTTGAGGATGTATTGGAGGAATAATCTTTTCTGATGTGACTATTTGTTTTTCCTTTTCTTGTGGAGCTATTCTGGAAGGTAGAATCTTTCCACTCCTTAAATTGATTTCAAATTTATCTTCATCCAACTCTTTTGTCTCTGAGTCTAAAGATTCCAATTCTATGGAAATCAGGGTTCCTTGTAATTGGAGCATAGTAGTATCATTTTCATCTTTTTCATTGTCAGAATTTTCATTAATGTTTTTGTCATTTTGGTTGTCTTTAAATTGATCGAGATCATGTACGATTTGAGTATTGTCTACAGAAATAGGATTTGCATGATCATTTTCAGAAGCATTACCCAAAATAGACAGAATGTAAGCAGAATTGGGATTATTATTATTCACAGTAGTAGCAAAAAGAAGTCATACAAAGTCATTAGTTCAAGGATTTTTCATCCTTCATCCGACATAACTATCCTAGAAGATGAAGAAACATAAGAACTAGAAGATACAAAAAGAACAACAGTTCCTATATCTAGAAGACCTCTAATTCTTCTCTGTTCTTTATTTTTCTTTTTCTTTTCTTTCTTGGGAGGCTTTGTAACTTGATATTCAGTAAGGATCTCCTCAGAAGATTTAGCTTGAAAAATGTTGTTTTTGTTCTTGTTGTTGGATTTAAGTTTTTCTATCTAAATCATGTTGACTGAACCTTTGTAAGGTTCTTTCAAATATTCATTTGGGATTACTATATTTCCTTCTTTAAAATTGCGCTCTAACCAGTCTTTGAAGACAAAACATTCTTCAATATTGTGTCTGAGCATTCTATGATAAGGACAATAATTGGGATTGTCCTTCATGTCGACTTCTGCTGGCCTTTTAGCTTCTGGTAGCTTAAATTCTGGTACTTTAAGCAGACTATGAAATATTTTGCTGACGGCCTCAGTTTTAAATGGATATTCTTTATTCATTCTTTCAGCCATCATTTTCTTATCTGCAGGTACTGAAATTGGTTGTTGAAGTTGTAGTTGAGAAGAAGAGAGTTGTGATGATGATTAGTTTTGCCGTTGTTGTTTCTTTTCTTCAGGTTGAATCTGCATCACTTGTTTACCTTTT
Source organism: Papilionanthe hookeriana x Papilionanthe teres (assembly GCA_022702705.1). NCBI lineage: Eukaryota > Viridiplantae > Streptophyta > Magnoliopsida > Asparagales > Orchidaceae > Papilionanthe > Papilionanthe hookeriana x Papilionanthe teres. The sequence goes on from CM040433.1 coordinate 99,100,391, forward strand.
TCTACAACATTTCCCGGCTTCTTTTCAAATGTCTTGACAGTTTTTGTCTTTTCAGTTTTTTCCGTTACGCTCATTTGCTTTGCTTCTTCTTGAAGGTTGGCAGCTTTATTGAGCAATTTTTCAAATGTCTTTATTGTAAATCCTTTAAGCATGAATTCTATAGGACCATGAATATTCTTAAGTAAGGTTTCAACGGCATGTTGTTCTTGAAGTTGTGGTTCACATTTTATGTTGAGATTTCTCCAGCGTAGAATATAATCCACTAAACTTTCTTCTTATTTCTATTTTTCTACTACCAAGTCACCAACTATAGTATGATGTTGTGCTCCAGCAAAGCGTTGAATAAAGAGGCATTCAAGCTCTACAAAAGTTTTAACAGATCCAATTGGAAGTTTCACATACCAGTCAAAGGCAACTCCCATGAGACTATTAAAAAATTGACGAAATAGAAGAGCGTCACTTCCCCCTGCATTACAGCAGCTTGCTCTGAAATGTGCTAAATGTTTTCGGGGATTACCTGTTCCATCAAACATTTTAAAGACAGGAGGAACAAAACCTTTAGGGTATTGGACAGAATCAAATTCCTCTGGATATGGTCTACCTTTTGGAATTAATGATTCAGCCTTTACCTGAGCCATTGTTTCTTTTATCTTTTGTTCCATGAGTTGTGTGATATCTTTTTCTAGAATTCCACTATGAGGGGAAGCATTTTTCTTTTGAGTGCTTTCTTCAACATCTATTGCCTCTCCTTGGTCTTCTAAAATACGGATAGCCTCTGGTCTGACAATTTCAATGGCTAGTGAAGGATTTGTTGGTGGATTTTGTAAAGTTGCTACCAACTCTTCCATTTTTTTGCTAAAGACGACTGATTTGTTCATCTCGTTTTCATATAATTGCTCGTAATTCATTTGTTGCCTCCTCTTCAATTGATTCCTGTGCTAAGGAAGTAGATCGTGTTTCTACCATATTAACACTGGCAAAATTTTCATCAGAAGTGTCTTTCTTTCCTTGCACGGAGAATTGTTTGATATCATTTTTTAACTTTTTCAGTCTTTCTTGAAATGATTTTGTAGAATGTTCTTTACAAGTTCTTTCTTGTGAATTATCTGCAGGAGTGCTTGTAGCATCTGAATTTCTTTCAGACGATCTTCGTTTCCATACATTATTTCTTAGTATGGGACGAGATCCTCTAGGTAGTGTATTATCATATGAACAATCTGCATTTTGTAACATATGGACCAAATCTGTCATTTTAGTGGATTAATCTTCCTCTTCGAGCATTAGTTTGTCATATTTAGCTTTATCTTTTGTAATTGTAACATCTCTTGCTCTTGGCCCTAGTTGGAACTTTACTAGCACTCGAGTACATTGATCATCTGTTGGACTTTGATAACCTATTTTTTCATGAATAGAGTTTTCTATTGCTAGAATTCTCCTTTTCATATTTTAGAGATTGCACATCCCATTTGCCCAATAATCGGGAAATTGAACATTTATCTTTCTGTGCTAATCTCTTAAACACTGAATATATAGCATGAATTGAGGGAGAATTCTTAGGTTGAGAGAAATTATCGGTGTATTCAACAGGAATTCGAATATACCAATTATCTTCTATAAAGGAAGGGTTTCCAAAAACATTTTTTTGAAATTCAGGTGTTTCAAAATTATCATTTTCGTTCCACCTTTTCCTCCTTTTAAACAGAGGAGTTCTGTGAATATTTTTGGAATAAGACCCAACTTCATCTATAGATGGTGGTGGAATATCATCCTCCTTGTAGACCTATTTTCCTTTCCTGTCAATTTATCTTTTCATTTCTTCAAGAGTATAAGGTTCTTCAGGTGTATATTCAGGTAGAACTTCTGTAAAATTTAGAAAGTCTTCGTAAGGTTGAAAATCAAATTCTTCAAAAGAGTGTATATCAGTTTGGTGTGGATTATCTAATGCAAAATCTGTTTCACCTAATAATCCATAATCATTCTGATAAAAGGAAAGGTCTTCTTCCATTGGTGTATCAAAGTCTTGGTAATAAGAAAAGATTGAATTGGGAGAATCCATTGCAACTTTTCTGAAATTTCAGGACAAACGAATATTATTGACTTATTTTTAAACTGGGAATTTGTTTTAAAAGTTTGTTCTTATTTTTTAAAGAATGAAATGTCAAATGAAAACAAGTGATAACAAAAGATGAGAAGAAAGAAAATCCCCAGCGGAGTCACCGCTCTCTTGATGGCAACGAAAAGGATGTTAGTTTTGTTTTTTTCATCGCCGTTAATTTTCTATGTCAATGTCAAGGATTCACTACTCTGTTTAATATTGTCCTAATCTTATTTCTATGGATGATATAAAGGAATTGAAGAATTTAAGACTAATAGGAAACAGTAAAAAAGGATGTTTATGATGATCCTTATAGGAGAAGATTCTAGGATACCATATCCTAGGATTTCTATATAAGGAAAATCATGAAGGTTTGATAACCAGAGATTTCTATCATGGGTTCCTTTAAATCTCCTATAGAAGCGAGCTTCTATACTTAATTACGTCTTAAACAATTTCTAATTGTTTAAGAAAACTTATGATTAATGTTGATCACTTGTTTTCTAAAAATTTTTTTTTTATGGAAAGATGTACCCATTATCAATCCTAAATATCATTCTATTATGTTGTTTTTATCGTTTGGTCTCTTCATTATTATTATTTTGATTTTACGGCTATCCTAAAGGTTTCAGATTTTATCTTCTCATTTCATTTTATATTTTTGTTTTGTTGTTTGTCATTTCTTTATTTTATCAATGTTGTTATTTTAAAACTTCAATGTCACTATGTTTTTGTTTTAGGTCTTGTGACTATTCTAATGGTTTCAGTTTTAATTTATTTTTTTATCGTGATTCCATGTCGTCCTACAAAACAGAGTTAGAACATCCTATAATATGCAACGGAAATCTAAACGAAGTTAATTTCGTCGTTTCGTTTTAGTTATCCTGCAAAACAAAGTTATCACACCCTATAATATGATAAGAAAATCTAACATTTACTCTTAATCTAAAAGAATGTTAGATTTATTGAGACTAAATCTAATAAATACTAGATTTGTTTGAACATTGATTTTAATTCAGAGTCATTTGAATGTTAATTTTAACATTTCAGATTTAATGTCAATTGAATCTCAATATGTTAAATTTAGTATTAAAATAAATTTGTTTTGGACTTAACTTGATGTAAGATTAAATTTAATTTAGGTAATTTAATAATAAATTTGATTTAGATCAAATTTAATGTAGAATTAAATTTGTTTTGAGTTAAAAATAAGTTTGATTTAATTCGAGTTTGATATTGAGTTAACTTTAATATTTATGTCAAAATAAGTTCGATTTAAGGTCAAATTTAATGTTGAATTAATTATAAATTGGGTTGAACCTAATATTGAATTAAGTTTGATTTATATCAAACTTTATATTGAATAAGTTCAATTCAGATCAAACTTAATATTTAGTTAAGTTTGGTTTGATTCAAACTTATTATTTGATTCAAGTTAGTTTGAATCTAAATTTAAGGTTGATTCAAATTCAATATGGATTGAACTTAATTTGTTTCGAGTTAGGTTTGATTTAGGGTCAAATTAAGTTCAATTTTGTTTGAACTTGAGTTTGATTTAAATTTGATTTAGGTTTAAATTTGGTTAAATTTGAGGTTGACTTAGGTTTAAGTTGGGCTTGATTTTTAATGTTTGACTTGGATTCAAGTTGGGGTTGAGCTTTAATGTTTAACTTACGTTTAATTTGGGTTCATGTATGTTTAACCTAAGGTTTAAGTTTGACTTAGGTTTAATTTGGGTTGAACCTAAGTATAGGTTAAGGTTAGGTTCATGTATGTTGAACCTAAGGTTTAAGTTTGACTTAGGCTTAACTTGGGTTGAACCTAAGTATAGGTTAAGGTTAGGTTCACGTATATTGAACCTAAGGTTTAAGTTTAACTTAAGTTTAACTTGGGTTGAACCTAAGTATAGGTTAAGGTTAAATAACATAAGCCTAATGTAAGAAAGGTCCAGTTAAAATTATTTAAGTCTAATATAAGTAGAGCTTAAGGATTAATTAAGTCTAATTAGGTTAGGCTTAATTAGGGTTTAAAGGTTACTTAAGCCTAATGTAAGTAGAGCTTAAGTTTATTAATTAGGTCTAATAGGGGTTAAACCTATTTAGGGTTTAAAGATTACTTAAACCTAATGTAAGTAAGGTTTAAGTTCATTAATTAGGTTTAATAGGGGTTAAACCTAATTAGGGTTTTTTATTATTAAACCTAATATCTTTAAGGTTTAATTATGATTTATTAAGTTTAAGGATGTTTTAAACCTAATGAATATTTATTTATCAAACCTAATGTCTTTTAAGGTTTAATATTGATTAATTAAGTTTAAGGGTGTTTTAAACCTAATTAATATTTATTTATTATACCTAATTTCTTTTAAGGTTTAATATTGATTAATCTAATTAATATTTACTTATTAAACCTAATGTCTTTTAAGGTTTAATATTTATTAATTAAGTTTAAGGATGTTTTAAACCTAATTAATATTTATTTATTAAACCTAATGTCTTTTAAGGTATAATATTGATTAATTAAGTTTAAGGATGTTTTAAACCTAATTAATATTTATTTATTAAACCTAATGTCTTTTAAGGTTAAATAATAATTAGTTAAACCTAATAATATCTTAGACCTAATTAGTGTTGTCTCAAATCCAATATGATTAAGGTATAAATGGTTAACTAAGTCTAAAGTGATTAGACCTAATTAAGTTTTAAAAGGTTCTTTATAGGGTTAATTAAATATAAGTTTATATTTATTTTCCCTTAAGGATTTAAAATATCATTTTAAATTTTCAAGTGGTTAAATTTTGTTATTTAGGGTTTAACATCATTCCCCTGAATTTATAACCAATTTCCAATTTAAACTTTGTTCATTTTCTTAATTTCTGATTTTTAGAATTATTATTAAAAATAATTGCTGAATCTCATGAAAATTTGGAAATGTCACCTTAAAATATTTTTCTGTCTCTGGAAAATTAGAGATTGTTCCTAAAGACTTAGAAATTAATCCCCAAAAATTTCATAATTTTCTGATTTATAAATAATTTTTAATAATTAAAATACTCTAGGGAGAATTTAATTAATTAAAAATTAAATATAAATCAAAAAATAATTTTTTTAAATCCACATTGTAGAACTCACTATCTTGAGTTCTGTGATATTTTTCTTTTATTTTTGTGATTTTTATTTAAAAATATATGAATGTTTTATTAGTTTAAGGTTTAATTGTATTAATTAAACCTAAAACTAAATAGAAATTCATAGGGAGTGCCGCGTGTCCTCGGCAGTGTCGAAAACATGCTCGATCTGCTGCGGGGCTCCAAACAGCGGATCGAGTAATGGATAATCTCAGTCGTCTGACTTTTAAACAGAAGATCAGAAGGCTGTGCGCCATCGTCCTCCTCCCGCCTCAATCCGCAGGCCGTCCATGTTCCAGGGACAATATCTCGCTCGATTATTGATGAAATCGAGCGAGGTTTGTTCCTACACCATCGTCTAGAATAGACAAACATATCCATACGGATATGTGGAGGTTTTGGAATGGTTTCTTTCACAAAGTGTGAAACCCGACGACCATTTATAAGGAAGAACCATACCTTGGCCACAATGTATTAAATTTTGATTTAATTGCTTTGGATTGGTCGTCTAGGTCCCAGAAAGCTTCCAGAGATTTCAATTTGAGTCCAAATTGGGTCTATATATGATTTTAAATTTTGAGGAGCTCGGTTCAATGTGAGATGGTGAGTAGAAGGCTAGAGGCTATGAAGAGACTCAATTTTAGTTGGGTTCTTCATCTTCTAACCTCTAACTGGATTTAGGAAGGTCAATTTTGAGTTTTCTGGTGTTTGATTTCAGAAACCCATTCTGTCTTGGTTTTGGCTTATTTTTTGTGCTCTTGGGTTGGCCAAATTGAAGGGTTATAGTGGTTTTAAGGGCCTGGTTTTGGTGGGGTTCAATTTCTTAGGTCCTAGGGAGCAATTTTGGTGTTGAAGATTTCTGGATTTGAGCAGTGTATGGGGTTTTGAAATTTCCTCTTTCTCACTTAATTTTAAGCTCTCAGGTTATCCTATTTGAGCTGGTTTTGTGGAGTTTTGAGGCTAGCTAAGGGCTGGATCTTGATTGGGATTCATTCCTAAGGTCTTAAGGAACAAGTTCGTTGTTGGGAGTTAGGGGAATTGGATAGAGCTTAGGCCACTATTACCCTCTCTTCTCTTCTTGCTTAGGCTTGGGTTTGGCTCTATTTATAGCCATGAGGGGGGGTTAGATGAGTTTGGGCTGAAGTAGGTTTATCTAGGGATGTTACCAACCTTCTCATTAATGTCTTGAGGATAAATTTCAGCTAAGGGAATAATGAATTTGGATTTTCTAACCTTAGCCATCATTAGATTTAACCATGGTGAGGATTGAACCTAAATCTTGTCTTGTTCTCATCGGTTTCCCTATGAGGTGGATATGGCTGGTTATAATCAGTTAGATTAACCTTTTCCAAGTAATCTTATGTTTATTCAATGAAATAAAGGAGACGATGACACCTATATTCTTCATCCACCATGGCATGACAAGTAAGGTAGATGACTCATTTCATGCATAACCTTCTCATCATTTAATTTTGCCATGGTTAAAGTTTAATCTATGCTAATTTCCTTTCTCATTGGATTCTTAGAGTAGTGACCAAAATCATCTTTAAGGTGGCCGGCCACCTCATCTCATGCAAATAAGTTGAAGGGAAGATGACACATATTTTACTTACCCAATTATTTAAGTCTTTTATTCATGATGGTTTTTAACCTTGGTAGAATCTTAACCTCAGGTCTTGGTCTTTCTCCATTGGGTTAGGAGAGAGGTGCTTGCCACCTATGAAGCCATGTCACACCTTATCTTGAGAGGGGATGACACATAAGCCTAACCATCATGATAATATCATGATAACTCTTAACCTTAATTAGAGGTGATGAGTTATGGGTTAAGTAATATGCTAATCGTGTCAGATTTGATGGGTGTGTTAATGTGTCATTATGGGTCTAATAGGTCATGGGTGACCTATTAATGACTTTCCCTTATTTAATTTTAATTTAAAATTAATTATGGAATTTTTTTTGTGTCACATATGATGTCATATGTTAAAATGTCATTTTATGTCCTTTTTTTATTTAATTTCCATTTTAATTAATTATGTCATTAATTAAAATTGTAGGAAATTATTTCATTAATCAATTTATTAATTAAAATAAATTTTAATTAATTAATTTTATGTCTCTTTTTTTTTAAGTTAAAGATTTAAACTTGTCATGTCTTTAACTCTTTATATTTTAATTATTACGAATTAATTAAAATATTAAATATTCATTTAATTAATTAATTAATCCAAAAATGATTTGATTAATCATTTAATTAATATTTGTCATTTGTAGGTTAAAGGTTAAAATTTATCACATTTTAAACCTTTTAATTAATTCAAAAATTAATTAAATTTTTAAAAATTATTTTATTAATAAAGTAATTAATCAAAATAATTTAAAATTAATTATTTGATTGATTTTTATAATTTTTATCATTTTTTGTTCAAAATTAGGTATTTTAGCCAAATTTGATAAAGGTTGACTATTAGTTGACCCAAGTTGACATGGGTTGGTCAATTTGAGTCTAAAATGTCAAATGTAACTTATCCAACCTTGTCATGGTTGGTTTAGCTGTAGGGTTAATGGCTTTTGTCATTATGGGTTGGCTTGGTCAAGTTGACCATTTTTAAGGTTTGGGTTAACCTAATGGTCAATGTGGTGACCTTTGGGTTAAATTTTAATTAATCTTATCAATATCAAATTAATTATGTTAATGTTTGTCTTTGAGATTAATTTTGTAGTTAAAGGGGCATGTGTTAGCTATTTTTGACCAAATTTGACCTATTTAGGTCAAAGTTGATTAAAGTTGTATTATTAGTTATGTGATATCTTGAATTGATCAAATAAGTCATATTTGATCATTTTATCATCTTGGTTGACTTGGTGATCAATAGTTGATCTTTGAGTCAAAAATTAATTGATTTGTCCAAAGTTTTTTTCTCGGTCAAAAGTTGACCAATTGGGTCAGCAATTGGTCATTGGGTCAATAATTGTTCATTGGGTCATAAAAGTTGATCTGTTTGATCAAAGTTGACTTTTTGGGTTAAGGGTTGACTTGTTGGGTCAGTAGGGTTGGTCATTGGGTCAAGATTGACTATTTTGACCAAAGTTAATTATTTTTTTGTCAAGGGTTGACCTATCATAAAAATGAGGTCAACAGGTATGGCTATTTCGATGCTTCAGCTATTTTGATGCTTCTTAGTAGGGTAATGCTTCTCCCATTTGACAGGAAGTGATTAATCCAACAAAATAGTTGAGCCTTAATTTTATCAATAATCTCATTAAACTGTGTTTGTTTAGTTCTGCCTTTCAACAATTGTACCCCAAGGTAAGTGATGGGGAGAACATCCTGAGTGAATCCAATGTATTCTGAAATCCAGTGCTTGATATGGGGTTTGGCATTAGTATTGGCAAAGTATTGACATTTTTGTATGTTAAGTTCCATACCAGAAGAATGTTGGAAGTGCTTCAGCAGCAGAAAGATATCTTTGACAACAGCCTTTGAAACATTTGTAAATATTATAATGTCATCTACATAAGACAGATGGCTAATTCCAAGATTGGATTTATGTTGATAGGATAGTGATGGAGCTTTGGTCAAAGAGGAGTTAAGTAAATAAGATAGGTAGTCAAATGCAAGGATAAAAATGGTGGGGGATAGGAGGTCACCTTATTTAAAACCCCTTAAAGAACTGAAGAACCCATAACATTTCCAATTGACCATAATTGAATGATTATTACAAGCCAGCCATCTTATAATCAAGTTAGTGAAATCAGCATGGAAGCCCCTAGCAGCAAGAGTATCCAAAATGAAGGCCCAACTAATGGAGTCAATTGCCCTTTTAATGTCTAGTTTAAGTATCAAATTACTTCCTTTGCATTTCCTGTCAAGATCAAGTCAAAGCTCTTAAGCTAGTAGGATATTATCTGAAATATTTCTCCCCTTGACAAATGTTGCTTGATTAGGATGGATCAGATGTTGGAGATGATGTTGCAATCTAAAGACTAAGATTTTTCTAATAATCTTGGAAATAACCTTAGTGAGGCTGATTGGTCTAAAATCTCCCTAATCCTTTCTGATATTATTTTTGGGAATCAAGACCATAGTAGAAGAAGTAAAGTGTCTAGGAGGGTCAATCTCTTTGAAAAAGCATTGCACTGCTGTGACCACATCCCTGCTAATTTTGCCCCAACTAGCTTTGTAGAAATTAAAGGTGTAATCAGTAGTGTCCAAGGTAGCTTTGATTTCGGATTCTTCAGGCACCTGGAAGAAATGTAATCCCTGCAGATAGCTTTGACAGTCAGAAAATAAGGAGGCCTCAATAGGTGCTCTAGTAACATTAGGGGCAGTGAAGTGCTGAAAGTGTTCAACAAAATCCTTGGTAATTCTTTCAGCAGCAGTGAGTTTCTGGTCAGCTGAGTTTGTAATAGAGAGAATCATGTTACACTTCTTCTTGTGTTTAATGAAAGCATGAAAAATTTTGGAATTTTTATCACCCTCCACAAACATAGTGATAACAGCTTTTTGTTGTAAAAAATTCTCCTGGTAACTGATTTGAGAAAGGAGATTTTCATGTGCTAAGAATAATTCAGCTTTAGATTTTTTACCCAGTTGAAATTTAGCTTTAATTTTGAACACCTCATCTTCAGCAGTTTGCAAATTATGAAAAAAATTACCAAAAGTATTCTAGTTCCATGCTTTAAAGTGTTTAGTTGTTTTCTTTTGAAGGTTCCACGAGTTGAGCCAAGGAGGTGCAGCAGGATCAAAGAGCCAAATTTTGTCAAGCTCATGGAGGAACCCCATATGGGAAATCCACATATTTCAAAATCTAAAAGGGCAGCCACCAGTGTTTACAAAGTTGCTAATGAAGCAAATAATTGGTCTGTGGTCAGAATCTGCCATGGCAAGGTGAGTAATAAAAGTGCAAGGGAAGGTTTGGAACCATAAGGAGTTACCCAACATTCTATCCAATCTTTCCCAGGTGCTGCCTCTCCTCCAAGTGAATTGGGGTCCCTGGAACCCCAAATCAAACAATTAAGCATCATGCAGGAATTGATTGAACCTATTCCTAGAATGGGAGGAGGGAGGTTTGCCCCCTCTTTTTTCACAAGGGGAAGTAAGGCAATTGAAATCACCACCAAAAATCTAGAAGGAGTCCATAACTAAGCCAATTTGTAGTAGAGCTTGCATAGAATCTGTTTTTGGACACCATGGAAACTAGCATAAACAAAGGTAGCATAACCTATATGACTACCAAGGGAGAACTTGATGTGCATGAATTGAGGGTGGTCTTGTAGAACAGACCACTGCAGTTTAGGTCTGGCAAAAAACCAGATCTTGTTATTATGATTAATGGAATATGTAAATTGAGGAAACTTCTTGACAATACTATGTTGATTTTCTGACACCATAGGTTCCAAAAGTGCAAAACACCATAGATGATGAGCTTTAATTAAATACTTTAATCTACTTAGAGAGGAAGGATGGGCCACCCCTCTAATATTCCAACACATGAAATTAGTCATTGAGAGAATGTTTTCCCCTTCCCCCAAGTTCTGGGGTGGGGGTGAGTTAGGAACATTTTGAGGTAAGTCCAACAGTTGATCTCCAAATAGGTTATGAAGGTCATGTTTATTTCTTCTCTTTTTGCTTCTCTTTTGAGAGAGCCATTCATCAGCCAAAGCTTCTGTCATAGTTTTTATAATTGGCGCATCAATGTCCAAACTGTCTACTGAAAACTGCTCCACAACATTCTCAGAGGAGGGTTTAAGTGTGAGATCAATCAGAACCTTCTTATCATTAAACTTGTTATGAGACTGCTTTGAAGAACTCAGTAGTTTCTCCCTAGAAATGTTAGGGTCAACTGGAGGGACCATGGATTCATTGGGAACTTCCACCAAGGTTTCAATCTCAGCAGAACTATTAGGAAGCACCACTATGTCAGCTTTAGCTGCATTACCAGGAGGTGCCATACCCCCCAACCTTGGTTGGGACTCCAATGTAGCAACAGTAACCTCAGCTCCCATAGGAGAGGTAGCAGTGGTAACTCGATGGGTACTAACTTGTTTCTTTTTGGTGGGAGGATGCAGCCTGTAACATGTCTCCATTACATGGCCAAAAATTCTACAATGTTTGCAATATGAAGTTCTTTGCTCCACCACAACCTCCTGCCAGAATCCATGTTCTTCAGTTCTAATCCAAATTTTCTTCAAGTCTGTCAAGGTAATATCCCTTTCTACCAGTACAGTTGCCCCAGCAGGTCTGGCCATGTCAAATGCAGAAAAATCAACTTTTAATGGAACTCCAATGCTTGCCTAATGCTAAATAAAGCATTAGTATTATAAAATTAAATGGGCAACTTGAGTAATTTGAACCACATAGGAACTATAGGTGGTTCCTTAGTAGGGTTAAAATTAGGAGTCCATTTTATTATCTTTATAGGAGTGATTGAAATCAGTAAGGACTGCTTGGCTAGAATTCTAGCATAATCCTCTTCATTTGACAATCTGATGAGCAAATGCCTGCCATCAATTAATCCAAGCTTCCAATTTCTAGTTAACTGAAGATCAATAAAATGCTTCCTAACAAATTCCATTTTAGGGTGCCCATACTGAAATTTGTCAATCAAAGTGAACTTAATAGAAAGGTTAAGTGTTTGTACTTCTTGGGCAGTAAAGATAAATGCTGGATGCCCATCCTTTTGACCAAGAGGCTTGACGAAGGGGCAAGTCTTCCTCCCTGTAGCTGCATCATTAAGGGCTTGTGGAAAGATTAAATGATCAAAGTTTTTATGGGGAGTTTGGCTGCTACCCATAACTCCAACATATGTTGCTTTAGCTCATTGAGCATTTGTTTCAGTGTCTATGGGATAAGCTGCCATGAGCACAACAAGCTTCCCAACCTTCTCCAATACAAAAAGAAATCAAAAGGAAGCCCCACAGTCCACCCCTCCAACAGCAGAGCAATGGAACAATAGAAGAAACTTTAAAACCGAGAGATCTCGGGAAAGGTCAAGACTGCAACCAGAAGTCCTTTGGTACCCACACACTACTCACCTGACCTTTAAATTGCTGTGCTCCACCAAAAGAGAGCCATTAAATCCCAAACCCTAGCAGAGCAAACCACGGAGCACCCACACACTACTCACCTGACCTTTAAACTGATGTGCTCCACTAAAGGAGAGCCATTAAATCCCAAACCCTAGTAGAGCAAACCACGGAGCTACAGCCGCCATTTATATATATATATATATATATATATATATATATATATATATATATATATATATATATATATATATATATATATATAAGTGTATATATATTAGTGTATATATATAAGTGTAATCAAAAGGAAGCTTGTTGATATATACTTACACTTATATATATACACTTATATATAATCAAAAGGAAGCTTGTTGCTCTGCTAGGGTTCCCAGAACGCCTCAGCGGTGGTGCTAGCACTGGTGGTTCTTTAATGGTGGTGACTCCTCCTGGGTGGTAAGGTTGAGTGGTGGTGTTCTTTGGGGAGTCTTCACTGTTTTTTATGCTTCTCGGGTGATTTGGTTTTTAAATTTTACTGTTCCATTCATTTGTCTGTGTGGGGGGTTTGCACTCTACTGCCCTTCTCTAGCTCTAGAAGGAGTGGTTCCCTGTTGTTGTGGGGGTTACTGCCTTTTCTTCTAGTGAAATTGATCTTGGTGGTTGGTCTTGTTGGTTGCTGAGTTTCTAGTCAGTGCTCTCCATGGCCACACCCATTGACATTGCAACCAATGCCAGTTGGGCCAGGGCCACCTATGTTAGAGTGGTGGGCAAAGAGAAAGTCGTCCATAAGAACTTTGACCACTTAGTTTTTCCACAAGCCTTACATGACGCTACAGCTGAAAGGGGAGACTGTCCTTATATCCAACCACTAGGATTGAAAGATGGTCTTCCAACTGTTAAATTTACTACATAGGAGATGAATATTTTGACAGAGGCTGTTAAATACACACTGATTGGGAAGTTTCAATTTGGACATCCCAAAATGAAACTAGTGAGAAAGTGCTTTACTTATCTCCATCTTGTTGGTACCTGGAAACATGGCCTGCTGGATGGAAGGCGCATGCTAATCAGGCTGTCAAATCAGGAAGATTATGCTAGAATCTTTGCAAAACAAACTCTTACCATTGTTGGTACCCCTATGAAGATACTAAAGTGGGCCCCAGATTTTGATCCCTCCAAGGAACCCCCATTTGTCCCAACGTGGTTTAAACTTCCAGACCTTCCAATACAACTTTACCATCCCAATGCACTATTTAAAGTCAGCCAATCTCTTTGTTCCCCTCTCAAGGTGGACTCTCCCACCTTTGATATGGCCAGAACTACAGTTGCTAGGATTCAGGTGGAAAGAGATACAACTCTCCCTGGTTTAGAGATGGTCATGATTAACACTGAAGAGGGGAGCTTTTGGCAGAACATAGTGGTGGAAAGAAAACCTCTTTAATGCCAACATTGTACAATGTTTGGCCATAAACAAGACACCTGCTATAGACTACACCCTCCAATCAAAAGAGCTCCGAGGGTCTTATTGAAACGAGTCAGTCTTATGGCTTCTAATCCCCCTTCGACCCATTATCCACTGTAGAGGGACCCCCTGCCGCCATGACAATTTCACCCACTTCCCCTCCCAGGGATGCTTGTTGTAGCGATCCATCTGCTATGGCCTCTATTCCTCCTTCAGCTCCAGCTATCATAGTAGAGGGACCCCCCTCTGACATGGCAATTCCACCCATTTCCTCAACTAGGACTGTCAGGAGGGAGGTGGACTCAGCTTCTACTATTATTGTGGGGACTGAACCCACTATCCTTGGGATTAACTCCAACCCTCCTACCCCCCCCCCAAATAATGCAGAGATGACTCAAGAAATTAAATCTTAATGGCAAGTCCAGAGGCTAAGAAAGAAGAAGAAAATTACTACTGAACTACAGCAACTTTTGGCAAACCAGATTTTCTCAAATTCCAATTCAGCAGGCATCCCTTTTAATACTCCAAGAGGAAGAATGAGGTCCAGATCCCAGCTAAATAGGGGGCTTCCCCCTCCATGATTAATTTCCTGTGCTGGAACATAAGGGGGATGGCCCACCCCTTTCCCTTAAAAGATTACTACATTTAACTAGTAAGCACAAACTTTGGTTCTTTGCTATCCTTGAACATATGGTTCATAAATATCCACAAATGCTGATTCAAAAATTTGGAGGTTTCTCCCATTTTGCTAAAAACAATAACAAAATTTGAATTTTTGTAGAAAGGAAGTGCAGTGGTATGTTCAGATCAATAACAATCAATTTTTCCATCTGTACTACAGGCTGAATGGAAAGGAAGGCTTTGCTACCTTTATTTATGCTGGATATAAGAAATCTGATAGAGCTGCTTTTTGGTAAGAATTGTTCAAATCAGTATCAACATGAACTCGTACTGGCTAGTGGCTGGGGATTTCAACTGTATTACTAACACTGCTGAGAAAAGAGGTGGCAGGGCCTCTACCCTCTCCGAACTCACTTTATTTAGTGATAATATCCTTAAAGTTGGACTGTTTGATTTAGGCTTTTAGGGTGTTGAATTTACTTGGAAAGGAGGACCCATTTGGGAGAGGCTTGATAGAGTTTTGGTCAATGATCTTTGGTATCAGACATATCTTCATACTTATGTGATACATCTTAATTTTGCAGGCTCTTACCACAGACCACTTCTCATCAAAATTGATGCCCCTCCCAGCTCCCAGCACACTGCTCCATTTAGATTTTTGAATTTCTAGTCTACTCAGCCTTCTATTCAGGATATAGTCTCCAGGAATTGGTGTGGATGTCATCATTAAACCCTTTAATGAAATTATGGCTCTTGCATGAAAAGATGGCCAAGGCACTCAGGTACTAGAGTTGGAACCACATTGGGGATGTCTTCAAAGCTGGTGTGACTGCTGAACAAAAAGTGAACGAATTGGAACAAAAAATTTTACTTGAACATTCCAAGGAAGGAGATTTGATTGTTGCACATGAACAATTGCTTACCACCCTTGATTGGCAAGACTCTTTATTAAGGCAAAAAGTTGCTGCTATTAAATTTATGGAAGGGGATAGAAACACTAAATTCTATCATGCTTGTATTAAGTATATGAGGAAGTGTAGTACCATCCACAGTATCACTAACTCTAATGGGGTGATTCTTCATGAGAACACTGCTATAGCCATAAATGCTATAGCTTATTTCCAACATCTGCTTGCTAAGTTGCATACTGTCAATACTCATATTGACACAACTCTCTTCATCCAACATGTAAATTATACTAGCAATCTTACCATCATTGATTCCCCAGATGAGTAGGAAATTTGGGAAGCCATCCAATGCATTGACAGTACTAAAACAGCTGATCCTAATAGATTCACTGCTGACTTCTACAATCATGCATGGGACATTATTAAGAAAGATATTATTGAGGTTGTTCAGCATTTCTTCTTAGGGCATGAGCTGCCCAATTATTTTAGTGCTTCTACAATGGTTCCTATACCCAAATCTGCTGAGGCTACAAACTGGGGTCATTACAGACCCATCAGCCTCACCACATTTTTTAGCAAAATTCTCAGCAAGATCATTGTGAAAAGACTCCAAGTTCACTTGCCATCTATTATCAGCCCTACCCAAATAGCTTTTGTGAAAGGAATATCCATTGCTGACAATGTTCTTATCGCTCAAGAATTGTTGCTGGACCTTGACAAGACCTACATGGGGGCAATCTAATTTACAAAATTGATCTAAAATAAGCTTATGATACCATCTCATGGGATTTTATCTTGGAAGTGTTGGCTATTAGGGGATTCAACAATAACTTTTGTAACCTAATTCAAAGATGGCTCAGAGGTAACTCCCACTCAATTCTAATTAATGGACAGTGTTGGGGCAATTTAACTGCTTCTAGAGGTTTACAGCAGGGAAACCCTCTATCACCCACTATCTTCATCCTTTGTATGGACTACCTTTCCAAGTTGTTAGATCTACAGCTACTGCCCCACCACTATGCAAGCTACGAAAACAAAGCTAAATTTCTTATATCCCATCTGATTTATGCAGATGATATCATGGTTTTCTCTAGAGCCAACAAACTGGTTGTTAAGAAAGTGAGTCTCTGTATGGAGTGGTTCCAGCTTCATTCTGGTATTTGCATTAACTCTGACAAATGTGACATCTTGCTTAGCAAGACCATTCCTATTGAGATAAAACACTAGATACTTTAGTTTACTAGTTTTAAAGAAACTAAGCTACTTTTACTTACCGGGGTTCCACTACTCAAGGGGAGAGCCAAATTAACTCAGTTTGATGGAGTATTGAGTAAAATCTCTTCCCAGTTATCCAGTTGGATCCATTCTTTCCTTTCCAATGGTGTTAGAGTAACTTTGCTTAAAAGTATTTTAACCACATTCCCTTCCTATATCCTATAAATGACCTGTATGAAGAAAAGCACTAGAATTCAGTTGGAAAGTGTTTTCAATCGTTTCCTGCGGTCTGGCTAAAGAAATCAGCTCCATTGGGCTAGTTGGCAGAAGGTTACTTAGCTTACTATAACTGGTGGGATTGGCTTTAAAGGTCTACTACAATTACAACAAATTAGCCTATGTAAACTGTGGATAAACTTCAGACAACAGTCTTCTCTTTGGGCACAATTTTTACATAAAAAGTAATGCAATGAGGTCCACCCCATGCTGGTGGAGAGGAGGTTGGGTGACTCCAAGATCTGGGTTAGCCTTCTCAAAGTTAGACATTAAGATGATTAGCTGTTCATGTGGGAGTTGGGGGGGGGGGTAAGATCCATTTTTGGTTGGACAACTGGAGCCCTTCAGAAATGCTTTCCCCAAGCTCTGGGGATACCAATAGGAAACTCCTTGTTGTGGACCGTTGGCAAGGGGACCAGTGGGACTATGTTAAACTATGTAGCATTCTCAGGAAGGAAGATGCTGATCACATTTGCAAACTCCCTTTTGATAGATCAAGAAAAGACAGGATCAATTGGAACTGTAGTAAGTCCAAGAGTATCTCCAAACATATCTTCTCAAAGCTTATTATTAGGATCACTCCAATTGAGGAGAGCACATCTGGAATAAGTACTTAAATCCCTCAATATTCTTCTTTTTCTAGAGAACCTTCCATAAGTTACTACCCACTGATGATATCCTCAAGCTCAAATGGCTGAGGGGCCTCTCTAAATGCTGGCTGTGCTCGCAGGCTGAGGAATTCATTGATCATCTTTTTTCAGTGCAAATTTTTGCAGAATGTCTAGAAGGACGTTGCACAACAGATCACTATTGACACTACTAATTTGAAATGGCACTCTTTCCATCCCTCCTGGCAGAGCTGGCATCAGGTTGGCCTTGGGCCTATTCCTATCACGGTGACATGGTTTTGCTGGATGGCTAGAAATAAGGCCAAGTTTGAAGACTCTCTTCCCACAGTGCAGGAGGTTAGCAGATTCTGCTTATCCTTTTTGATCAATCTGATCAACGAAAAGGGATTCTCCAATATTTGCAAGCTGCCACACACTCCAACAGCCATGCAAAAACACATTGTCCCTATCACATGGGAGCCCCCTCAAGAACATCATTATAAAGCTAACACAGATGGGAGTTTCACTGTTAGGGGGGCTGGTATGGGGGCATTTTTAGAGATCATTTGGATCGTTTCCAGTTGCTCTTCCATGCTCTTATTGAGGTTCAATATGCATTGTAAGCGAAACTTTCTACTGCCTTTTGGGTAATTAAACTGGCCAGTCTGAATGGTTGGACCAAGATTACTATTGAAGTGTATTCAACCACCTTAATGCTTCTGACTGCTGAAGATGCCATCTCTGAGTGGCATCATGCTTACTGGATCAATAGAATCAAATATCTAAGGAGAACTATGGAGCTTAAGTTTTCCTTTATTTATAGAGAAGGCAACAAACATGCCCGCTGGCTGGCTAGATTTGGTCTACACTGTAGTGAGGTGGTGGTCTCATCTCCCCCCACCCACCCCCGCCCCCTCTCTTTTATTCCTTTTGAGGGGTGACTTATTGAGGGTGCCCCATTTCAGAATTGTCAATATGTATTAGGCCTACTATTATTGGACTGGAAACTCTACTGCCACTTGGTTGCCGGTCTTGGTGCTTTTTTTGGATGCTCACACTACCTCTACACAACCCTTTGGCCTGCTTCAGCATCTGCTCCTCCCTGTGACAGGTCCTGTCTTTTGAGTTTGTTGTACGGATTAGGATTGGTATACTGTTACTGTTATTAGTATATTGGGTTACTTGTTTGGTTTTTTGGGTCTCTTTTCCTTTCATGTGGTGTGCAGTTGTGCTTTTGGGGAAAGGAAATCTTTAGCTGGAGATCCTTTTCTCATCACTTTTTTTGTACAATTTCTTCATTTATTAAAATGTAGGGAGACAAGAGATGTTCCTTCCTCCAATATATATATATATATATATATATATATATATATATATATATATATATATATATATATATACATACATACATACATACATACATACATACATACAAACCAAGAAAGGTCCTTCGAAAAGCCATTTGCCTTTATTTATCAAAAATAATTTTACTAAAATTAAATTGAATGGGTTCATGCTCTTTGGGGGAAGCTGTTGACCCCCTCTATGTCTTTTTTCTGTTGGAGACTTTGGCAGCTGCTACTTTCACTGATGATATCCTGGAACTCAAAGGTTTAAGGGGCCCATCATGTTGTTATCTTTGTCATGCTTCTGAGGAATCATTGGAATATTTGTTCTTTGCTTGTGCTGTCTCCCAAGGTGTCCGTGTTAGCCTTTTGAATTAGCCTAATCTGGATACTCTCAACTTGAGTTGGTTTTCATTCTCAGGTTGTTGGTTAAACAAGAATAAAGAAAATCTATTGGTGATTCCTTATCTGGTTGCCTGGTTCTTATGGATGAGCAAAAATTAATCAAAGTATGAGGATAAGAACCCATTGATACAATCTGTGCTAGTAAACTACCATTCTTACATCCAAAAATTAATTCAGCATCATATGTTCCTGAATATTTGTACAAATTGGAGGCCAACCTCTACCTATTAGTCAAGGGTTGTCCCCTCACTCATTATGTGGACCCCTCCTCCAAATTCTTGGGTGAAAGTGAACACAGATGGTAGTTTCGGTAAGAATGCAGCTGAATTTGGTGGAATCTTTAGAAATTCCCAGGGGAAGTGCATACTCTTCTACTCATCCCCTACTATTTCTTTAGATGCTTTGGAGGTTCAAATGACTGCAATTTATTGGGCCATCTTCATTACTTATAGGTGCAGTTTTGGTCCTCACTTGGTGGAATCTGACTCCCTCACATGTATCAAGATTTTACAGAACACTGAACCTTCTCTTTGACACATTAGTAGATGGATAAGTAGATTGGCTCATTATACACAGTCCTCCAGGATTTCTTCTTTGAACACTCCAAGAAAAGGAAATGGACCTGCTCACTGGTTAGCCTCCATGGGGAAAATAATGAAACTATTGTAATTGAAAACACCCCCACCCCCTTTGCCTTTTGTTACATGGGAACATCTTATGTCTTCTATATCTAGAAGCTATGTAATTTTACTTGTTTGCTTTAATCTTAATATATTTTTTTTCTATTAGGCATGTTTTTAAGTAAAAAAAAACATATATATATATATATATATATATATATATATATATATATATATATTTCAACAAAACAAAAAACTTCATTCATTATAAAGGTTTTGTACATCTAATAAAAGGGAGCTTTAGAGAGTCCCCAAAAAGTAACAGCCTTAATGGCTCAGAAGGAGTTACAGAAAAGACAATATTACTATCAGTTGCAGCATTTTTAGCAAGCCAGTTGGCCGGTTGATTACCTTCTCTAAAGGTGTGGGTCCATTTGATTTGTAGAAAGTCAGATGGAGAAGGGAAGGTTCTGCAAAAATAGGTCAGGTTCCAAGGTGGAGAAGCAGTGCCTTGCATAATATTCACTACTTGCATAGAGTCAGATTCCAGCCAAACATAAGGGAGGTGGAGAGCTTTGGATATATATATATATACCCTCTTTAATTGTTTCCTCTCTTGTAAGGTTTGGCTGCTGGGGACTTGGTCTCTAGTGTGGTTTTGTTATGTTTTCGACTTTCCCGAGCTCTTTCTTTTTGAATTTTCTTACTGTTCCATTGGCCCTTCTACTGTTACATTGCCTGTTGTTACTTCGGGCATCTCTTTTCTCTCTGGATAATGTCTACAGATTTATCCAAAGTTGATCCAAATTTTGTTGGAAGGGGGTCTTATGCTGATATTGTCACTAATAGAGCTGAGGATGGCTCTACCTTAGGAGACAAACTTGTTTTCCCTCAACTTTATCATGATGCTATGGTAGGAATGGCTCATTGTGAATTCATTACAAAAGAAACCAAAAAGCAGGTAAACCAGCCCTTATTTTCACAGAGGAGGAAATTGCTAAGCTGTGTGAGCCATATAAGTATACTCTAGTCGGTAAGTTTCAATTTGAGCACCCTAAAAAGGATATTATTATAAGAGCTTTTGATGGTATTGAGCAGCTGGAAGGTGGGAGCCTTTGATGGCAGGCACATTATGATCCAACTCTCTAGAGAAGATGATTATGCTCAGATTTTCTCCATGAAAGTGCTGGTAGTTGAAGGCACTCCTATGAAACTTCTGAAATGGACAATGGTATTTGACCCTTCACAAGAACCCCCCATAGCCCCTGTATGGTACAAACTCCCTAATCTGAAGTTACCTTATTACAATTATGAAGTCCTCTACAACCTTGGTTATTTCCTGGGACAACCATTAAAGGTGGACATATCTTCAGCAAATGTAACCAGGCCATCTAATTTAGGAATACTAGTGGAAAGGGACATTACTCTTCCCCCCATGGAAGCAATCTGGGTTCGAACATCCAACAATTGGTTACCGGAAACCCCTTGAAGTGAAATTCCAAATTCCTTACTGTAAATATTGCAGCATGTTTGGGCACTCTTTGGAACAATGCTATAGATTACACCCTAATCTAAGACCCCCCAAACAACCCTCTACCATCACCCCATTCCTAATACAAGTTCTGATGGGAAGGTTCCCCTCCCCCACTCCCTCCCCTCCCCCTCCCCTTCCCAACCCCTCCTCCCTCCCCCCGGCACCCCCTAGTATTGCTAAACTTCAGATGGATGTTCCACAGGCCCAAGGGGAGACCTTGAATACTACTTTAACACCTTCTATTCAGAATTTTTCCATACCTGCTGATATGGGGGAACTTAATCCTGATACCCAGGCTGCTGATCCTTTGGTTCAGGGGGGTGATTTTGGCTTCTACATTGACACCCGCTGTTGATATTGAGACTCATTAGGAAGTGATGGAAGTGATGGGTGATGCTTTTATTACTGGTTATCAAGCTGATCAACAAAGGAATACTGGTACTCAACGGGAAACTGTACCCCCTCCTCTTATTATTAAAGAAGAAGCTAGGTGTACTACTATAATCCATGTCCCCTTTGAGGTGGGGTCTGCAAATTCAGATGGGGAGAATAGCTCAGAAGTGGGGGGTACTTTTATAACTCCTGAGTCTCCTAAGGGGGATCCCTTGGGAGATCAACTACAGGATATGTCTCATAATACTGAGGAGGTTTGGAATATTCAGAAACACTAGAGAAGGAAAAAAGAGTTGCTGGAATTAAAAAATCTATCTCAGGATAACATAATTGGATCTAACTCTAATTCTCCAAAGTCATCCCTCCCTAGGCTGACCAGGGCTGGGAAAGCTTTGCACCTTGATTAACATATTGTGTTGGAATGTTAGGGAATTTCAAATCCTGGTTCCCTTAGTAGAATTCTCCAACTCAACAGGATTCATAAATTCTGGATTATAGTTCTACTTGAACCTTCGGTGAAGAAGAATATTTCCAAATTTGTTAAGAAATTCATGACTACCACTTCCAAAGCAATTACAACAACAAAATCTGGGTCTTCTATAGGAAAGAGTTGAATTGTAATTTCTTGTTGGTCAACTCTTAATTTCTCCATTTAGATTTTGCACTTGATCTTTTTACGGGATTAGCCACCTTCATTATGATGGATGCTCATCTGATGCTAAAAATCTCCTATGAAATGATCTAAAAACCATCTCTGACACTTCTGATAGGAATTGGATTGTGGGAGGAGATTTTAACAGTATAAAGGACCCTAGTGAGAAACTAGGTGGGAGAACCCCCAATCTGAATTCCCTTCTGCAATTTTCTCACAACATTAATTCTACTAGTCTATTTGATTTGGGCTTCTCTGGACCCCCTTTCACCTGGAAAAGGGGTAAACTTCAGAAGAGATTAGATAGGTTTCTGGTCAATAGAAAATGGATGGAGATTTTCCACATCACACGGGTGCATCATCTCACTAGAACCACCTCAGATCACTCGCCACTCCTTATTAAAACCTCCTTGGGTACTCAGAGCAAGCCAGCAAGCTTTGGGTTCCTTAATGTATGGGCAGATCATAAAGAATTTCTTTCTGTGGTGCAGACTGGCTGGACCATTAATTCACTTCCTGGAGATAATCATTTAATCAGACTATGGAGACTACAGAAGAACCTCACATTTCACCTGAAGAAAAGGAACAAGGAAACATTTGGAAATATTTTCCAGCAAATTCTATCTGCTGAACAAATGGCGGCAGCTCTTGAACAGGCTCAACTTGATGGTATGGAGAATGATCAAGATTTAATTGAAGCCCAATCCAAGTTATTACAGGCCATTGAATTAGAAGAGAAATTCCTTCAGCAAAAAGCAGCTACCAACAAACAACAGTTTGGAGACAGGAATTCCAAATATTTCCATGCCATTATCAAGTATCGAAGACAGATTAATGTTATTATCTCTATCAAAGACCCTTAGGGTATCTGTATTATTGATCGTTTACAGATTTCCAGGAGTGCTGTGTGTCATTTTCAATCCATGTTAGAAGCATCTACTGAAGAGAGGGCCTATACTCAACAGTTACAATTAGCTAATATACCTGATGAGAAGGAAATTGAAGCTGCATTAAATACAATAGATGGAAATAAAGCTGCTGGTCATGATGTCTTTACTTTTGTTTTCTACAAGAGGGCTTGGTATTTTATTAAAGGGGATGTCATAGCTGCCATCCAAGCCTTCTTCTCTGGTACCAACCTCCCTAACTATTTCTCCTCCACTACCATGGTCTTGATTCCTAAAGATAAGAAGAAAACTACTTGGAATGACTTCAGAACTATCAGCCTAACCAACACTCTTACTAAAATTATCAGTAAAATCCTAGTGAGCAGACTTTAGCCCCATCTCCAAAAGCTAATTTGTCCTAACCAATCTGCATTTGTTAAGGGAAGAAATATCTCTGACAACATCTTGTTAGCTCAAGAATTGCTGCTGGATTTAGACAAACCTCACAGAGGACAGAACATAATTCTCAATTTTGGACTCATGATGTAAATCAATTACCTTATTAGCTTCAGTTGAAGATAACAGTCTACTAGAAATGTTTTAATCATCACCAATCCTTTCAACTTCAGAGATAAGTGGATTATGATCAGGAGCAAGAGATACAACAACAGATATGACTACAGAATCCATACCATTAAAGACAACAGAATTTTCTTTCTGGGTTTCTAGGAGAGGACTAATCACAGCATTAGACATTATAACATCAGGGTTACTTGGATTATTATCATCCACAAAAATTTCAACAAAAGACAAAACTTCAGAATCCAACACATTAATTACGGTAGAAATACCTTTCTGGACATTAGACATGTGTTGGACGGAACTCTCCACAGCATTGTTGACATCAGTAATAATATTAACTTGATCATTAACTCTAGCAGCAATAGTATTTTGAACTTTAACAATCAAATTTTCATTCACAGCAATACTTTTTAGTTATCAATTTTACTTTTGATAGGCTTCAGATTTAGTTGAAGTCTACAACAAAGTTTCTTGGAATGCCCTAACATTTTGCAATTGTGAGAATACACAGGTCTTTGTTCCATGACAATGGGTTGCCAATATCCATTATGTGGTGAGCCTAGCCAAATTTCATCAATATCAGGAAGTGTGATGTCCCTTTCAACCAGAATTCTAGCCAAGGATGGCCTTGACAAGTTGAAGGTAAACATATCCAATTTTAGAGGTCTCCCAATTGTAGTCCCAATGGAATAAATGACTTGGTGGTTGAAGAAGTATAGTTTTAGATTAGACAACCTATACCAAACTGAAAAAATAGGTGCTTCTTGATTTGGATCAAAATCTGGAGACCGTTTCAAGATCTCCATATATTTTCCCTCTATCACCATAACTTTCTTTGAGAATAAATTGGCATAATCCTCTTCTTTAGATAAATGGATCATTATGTGTCTACCATCAAATAGACCTACTTTCCAATTTCCCATCAATTTGAAATCTTCAAAACATTTTCTAATAAGATCCATTTTAGGATGGCCATATTGGAACTTACCAATCAAGGTGAATTTGTGGAGATCAACCAAAGAAGAAAGCTCATTATCAGAGAAAATGAGGGCAGGTTTACCACCTTTCTTGACCACTTGTTTAATAAAAGGGCAGTCATCCTTTCAAGCAGCGGAATCATGACAAAATTTGTGGAAAAATAAGTTTATCATGCTGACTCCCTAACCCATTTCCAACAACTTCAAGAAAAGAAGATTTAGAAGGGGTAATAGCCATAGAGCAATCAAGAAATAAGACAAAAAGAGACCAAGGAAATAAAATAGGAAAAGGCAGACGGGATAACGAGAACAAAAACTCAAAATAAAATAGTTAAAGCAGAACTTTAACCAAAGACCCACCAGAACAATCAAGAACCACAATCTCACCCAGAATTTTAAAGATTCAGAACCCGGGAAACACATAAAATTAGAAAACCATAGAGAAGAGAAGATGGAAGGATTCAGAACCAAGAATAGGTTTAATTACTAACCAAATCAGATTAGAATCAGAAGAAGAAGAAAAGAAAAATCAATATCTCCTAAAACCACAGCTCCACAAAAATCTCCATTTCATCATATATATATATATGAAGATGGTGGCGGCTGCAGAGAGAGAAGCTCTGCTAGGGTTTTTGCTTGGTGGCAGGATCCATGGAAGGTGCTGGTAGGTTGTCTCTCTGGTCCTACTCTCTAGTTTGGCTTCATCTCAGGTGTTACTGCTGGGTTTCTGGTTTTCAAGCTTCCCAGGCTTTGAAATTTCAAAAGTGTTACTGTTCCATTGCCTCCTCTATTGGAGCTGGGCTGAAGTGCTTTGTTTGTGCCTGGGTCAAGACTCGGACTGGGTTTCTTTATTTCTCTGACCCTACCTTGGCTTGGCTGTGCCCATGGCAAGCCCCATTGACTTACAGACCAACATTAAGTGGGCTAAAGCCACTTATGCTCGTGTTGTAGGAAATGCTCCCTCCATCTTAGATCCTGCTAAACTGATTTTTCCACAAAGACTACATGATGCAGCAGCTGGTCGGATTTCCTGCCCCTTCATCAGACCTATAGAGGAGAAAGAGGGCTGCCCGGCAGTAATCTTTACTGAGAAGGAATTAAAGGATTCGAATGCTGAAGTTAAACTTACCTTAATTGGCAAGTTCCTTTTGGGCCACCCAAAGATGGACCTAGTGAGAAAATTCTTTGAATCTCTAAATTTTAAAGGCAGTTGGAAGCTTGGTCTCTTGGATGGTAGGCACCTACTCATCAACTTCACCTCAGAAGAAGACTATGCACTAGTTTTTGCTAAATAAGCAGTGAGCATTGCTGGTGTTGAGATGAAAATTATAAAATGGACGTCTGATTTTGACCCCAGCAAAGATCCCCCATAGTACCACTTAGGTTTAAATTCCCAAACCTCGCATATAGATATTTTAATCAAAATGCATTATTCCAAATTGGGAGATCATTGGGAACCCCTCTCAAGCTGGATGCTGCTACCCTTAACAAGGCAAAACCAGAAATGACACGAATTCAAGTAGAAAGAGATATCTCACTGCCTGAAATAAAAAATATTTAGATTGGAACAACAAAGGATGGACAGTGGCAAGAGGTTATTATGCAGCAAAAACCACATTTTTGTTCTCATTGTAAAATGTTTGGTCACACTATGGAGAAATGCTATAGAATACACCCCCCCTCTAAAAGAACTACCACTGAGAGCCAAAACATTCCACCTGTGCAAGCAGTTGGTGAATCTGGATCAGTTATGATGCAGCTGGCTAGGGTCCCTTCTCAGCCACTACAAGACAATACCAATGCAGCTTCAAGAATAAATGTTTCCCCTAGGAAAACAATCTCTCCTGTTGCTGTTAGGGAATCCCTATCCTCCATTGGCAATGGATCTCCACCTGGTGAAACTGAGGATCATCAAAATTGGTGCAGAAGTGAATTAGAGGAAGTCAGAATTCTGACTTCCTCCCAATCAACTGAACAACATCCTGTCACACAGGCCCCATCTGACCTTGTTGTCAATAAGATGCAACAGGCAATAGATGGGAAATGGCACATCCAAAATTCTAGAAAAAAGAAAAGGAATTCTGCTTCTGAAGTACAGAAGTTAGGCACCCCTTTATCTGAGGGGGAATTGGTTGGTACTTCAAAGACTAGAGGGAGATATGGATCTAGATCTCAACCTTCCTATCCTCACCCCCCAAATAATGATCAATTTCCTTTGCTGAAACATCAGGGGAATTTTCAACCCCTTATCTATGAAAAGATTGCTAAACCTCAACAAAAAATATAAATTTTGGTGTATCACTATTTTGGAACCTTTGGTCCACAAATACCCTCAAAAAATCATTAAGAAGCTGCATGGTTTTAATCATTATTCCAACTGCAGTAATAAGATTTGGGTTTTCTGTAGAAGTGAGATTACTTGGTCTATCCTAATTGATAATAAATAGTTTTTACATTCCTCATTCCAAATTAATGGAAAAAGTGGATTGGTGACATTTGTGTATGCTGGCTGCAGTAGGGAGGATAAACATCTCCTCTGGGCTAATCTCCAAAATATTAGTGATCATATGAACTCCCCCTGGATGGTGGGTGGAGATTTTAATAGCATTGGCTCCACTGAAGAAAAACTGGGGGGCAGGGCTCCTAACCTTTCCAACATTACTGTTTTCAATGATAATATCCAAGCAGCTCAGCTTTTTGATATTGGCTTTAGGGGACCTGCCTTCACTTGGAAAAGAGGAAATATTTGGGAAAGGCTGGACATAATTCTGGTTAATAATTGCTGGATCACTAATTGGCTTCTCACCTATGTAACCCATCTCAGCTTGGCTGGCTCTGATCACAGGCCCCTCCTCATTTCCATTACCTCCCCCAATTACCCAAATAATCCCCCTCCCTTCAGATACCTAAATGTCTGGTCCACTTATGATGAGTTTCTGAACATTATTCGGCTAATTGGTGTAATATTGAACACCCTGATCCTCTTACTAAGTTAAGCCTTTTACAGATAAAGCTCAGCAAAGTACTTAGAAAATGGAGCTGGAATTTTGTGGGTGACTTCTCCATTGTTGTCCAAAAAACTGAAAAAGAGGTTAATTTGTTGGAAGCCAATCTTCAAGTAGGTGCTGCTACTGAGGATCAACTTCATTCTGCTCAAACTAATCTGCTTGTTGCTAATGAAAAACTAGAATAGTATCGTAAACAAAAAGCTGCAATAAGCCACTTCCTCAATGGTGACAGGAATGCCTATTTCTATCATGCATGTACTAAATATAGAAGGAAATGCAACATTATTCATTCCATTACTTCTGATGATGGTGAAAAACTCCAGGATAACACAGATATTGCTCAAGATTCTGTCAAGCACTTTAAAAACCTTCTCAATCACTCCCCAATGCACAGAATGCCCATTGATGGATCTCTCTTCCTAAATGAATTTCAATATACGAGTGAGCTAGTACTTACAGATATCCCATCTGAGCAGGAAATTTGGAGTGCTTTAAATACTGTGGATAGCTCTAAAACTGCCGGAACTCGTTGGCTATACTGCAGATTTTTACAAAAAAACTTGGAGCCTGACTGGTAAGGATGTGGTTTCTGCAATTAAAAGCTTCTTCCAAGGTGAAACTATCCCTAGCTATTTCTATGCTTCTAACTTTGTGCTGATTCCTAAAAACTCCACTTTACAATGATGGGATCACTATAGACCCATTTGCCTCACCTCTGTGATTAGCAAGGTTATTAGTAAAATCATTGTTGGGAGACTGCAGCCACACCTTGAGAGACTGATTAGCTTGAACCAATTAGCATTTATAAAAGGAAGATCCATTATTGATAATGTCCTTCTTGCCCAGGAGCTGCTGCTGGATTTGGATAAAGTACATGGAGGGGGCAACATGATTTATAAACTAGACATCCAAAAGGCCTATGACACTCTGAATTGGGACTTCATCCTGGATGTCCTCACAGCTAGAGGGTTTAACTCTCAATTCTGTCACCTTATCAGCAGGTGGCTGCATTCCAATGAGCACTCCATTTTGATCAATGGCCAAGCTTGAGGTAATTTTCATGCAACTAGAGGTCTTAAACAAGGAGATCCACTATCTCCAACCATTTTTATCTTAGCTGTTGATTATTTCTCCAGAATGATTGATAAAACATTTCAAAATAAAGAATATGCCAGGTAACATCATAGATCAACTATACCTATCACCCACCTTATGTATGCTGATGATATCATGATCTTCTCAAGTGCTTACAAAACAGTAGTGAAAAAGCTGAAGCAGTGCATTAACACCTTTCAGAATCAATCAGGTATGAAACTTAACCTTGATAAATGTCAGCTAATCTTCTCTAAGCAGATCCCAGCACACATCAAACATTGGATATTGGACTTCACTGGTTTCACCTACAGTACTCCTCCTATCAAATTTCTTGGTGCCTACTTACTCCTTTCCAACTAATGATATATTGAAGTTAAAAGGTATTAGAGGTCCTTCTAGATGTGTATTTTGTCATTCTAATGAAGAATCCATCTTTCATCTTTTCCTGAATTGCCCAGTAATCCAGGTAATCGGGAATTCTGTTCTTAGCAGCAGTTGTACAAAATCTAAATTCTATTTATGAAATTCTCTTGAAGCTTGCTGGCTGGATTGGAAAGAAGCTGAGGACTTTTATATCCCTTTAGTAATTTTCTGGTTTACCTGGTATTCCAAAAATGAGGTGTTATTTCAAAATAAGGATTTCTCTTCTCAATTAGTTATTAATAATTGTTTGGCTTATCTGTTTAAGATAAGTAAGCACTTCAATATAAAGCAGCATCAGGTGGTAGCCAAACCATTGTTGATTCATTGGAGACCTGTTTTATTTCCATGGATTAAGATTAATGTTGATGGAAGTTACAAATTTGGTACAGCTGGTATTGGTATTCTTGGGAGAAATCATAATGGCAAATGTTTATGGATATTGGCAGCTCCACTAATTGCCAACAATGCTCTTTTGGCTGAAGTTATTGCTATTTATTAGGGACTGAAAGCTGCTATAATGAATAATCATCAATTTATTCATATTGAGGCTGATTCTGCTACCTTGTTAAATATTCTACTACATAAGGCTGCTGCTCCTTGGTACATCCAGATCTGGATTAAAAAGATCACTCAAATTACCTCATCTCGGCATATTAGGTGTAGTCATGTGTACAGAGAAGGAAATCAACCAGTCAACTGGCTTGCCACTAGAGCTTCCTCCTCAAAATTGCTTTTATGCTATCCTTATGATTATTATAATGATAGAACTTCTATTTTCTATGATTTTAGCCCACTTTTACATGGGGACATTCTTCCTATCCCTCATTTGAGATGAAATAGATTTTCCTAGTTCTAATAAAGATTACATTTTTAAATATATATATATATATATATATATATATATATATATATATATATATATATATATATATATATATATTCGAAAAGGGAGCATTAGTGGGCTCCTTGTATGTTAATAACAAGTGGAGAGTACAAAACTATTAATGGAAAGACTCCAACTAACATCAATACCTAAGGAGTCCACTCCAAATGGCCAAAAACTTTCAAGAAAGCACAAACAAAAGTACAAGATTGTGTATGTGTGTGTGTGTGTGTGTGTGTGTGTGTGTGTGTGTGTGTGTGTGTGTGTGTGTGTGTGTATACCCCAAAAGGCAAATGAAACATAAGTAAATTCCAATTCCAGCAACAGTAGACAGATATAGGCCTGGAAAAGTCAGATGGGGGGGGGGGGCAGCAGGGGGTCTCCAATCATCAAGTGAAACAGCAGGTAACATCAGTGTACAACTCTAATGTAAGGAGCTGGAAGGTTGTCCCCCCTATGAGGGTGGCTAACTTGGGAGGGGGAACAGTAGATACAACCACAGAGTCAGAGGAGGAGCCAGCTTTAGCTAACCAGTCAACAGGCTGGTTTCCTTCCCTGTAAATGAAAAGGAACTTGACATGGAGCTGGGACAGTAAGCTATGGATCCTGTTAACGCACTGATTATGGTGCCAGGGAAGGTAGACAGGAGCCTCAATAAGATTAAACTATTGGAGAACCAGCTGGGAATCCCCTTCCACCTCAATGTATTTCCACTTGAGTTTTATGGCAATCAGCAGTGCCCAGTACATAGTAATAAGTTCAGCCTCCAGTGCATCAGCAGCAGCCACAGGAGCATGGAAAAACATCAGGCAAGTCCCCACATGGTTCCTAAAGAGGCCACCAATACCAGCATTCCCATCCTAGAAACTTCCATCACAATTGACTTTGAGGTAAGGGGGGCAGGGAGGGTGCCAGGTTACCAGGGTTACCAGGCCAATCCTGGGAGATGGTCTTGTGTGAATTGACACAAGATAGCATATGTTAGGAAATCTGGTGTATCTTATCAGTTTTTGGATGTAAGATAAGCAGTTCTTAGTAACAACCTGCTCACTGGGTAAGATGTCTTCAAATATAGCCTTGTTTCTTGCCATCCAAATAAACCGAGCGAGAAATGAATGGGACGGCACTAAGGCCCGAAGTGTCACGACTAGGCCGGCGGAGAAGAAGCAATCCCGATCTAGATTCGGCATACCGATATTGAAGTGCTTCGACGGACTACTCCAAACTAGGCGAGAAAAGCTGCACCTGAAGAAAAGATGTGAGGCTGAGTCCTCCTCCTTCCAGCAAAGCCTGCAGGAGGAAGGGCCTCTAATTCCTTTGAGTTTAAGGATATCATTAGTAGGAAGCAGCTTAAGGAAGGTTCTCCAGGAGAAGAAGCTCATAGATGGGGACAGGGATTTATTCCAAGGGAGCTCTCCCCACTGGACAGTCTCCCATTGGTATAGTTTGGTATAGATGGTTTTGGAAAGGCTGTGATGAGCACTAGCTTGCCTACCAATAGAATCTTTTCTTTGCCTATCAAACTTAATAGTGAACACCTGCTTGGCAGAAGTATCATTCAAGACAGCATGGAGGGTAGGGAGAGACCAGCTATCCCCAGTCCAACAATCAGCAACTTTTAATTTTAGATTGGGGATGGCAGAACCTGGGATGAACCAGTCAGGAGGGCACGAATGGTCAAGCCAGAAAGACGACTCCCCATGACCCGATTTCCAAATGTACATATGTTCAGCTTGATGTCTGACTTTCAATGGCTCTCCAAAGTTTGGAATCACCAATCTTACTGATGACCTGGGAAGGATGTAGGCTTCTGTAGTACTTACTAGTAATGAATTTGGCCCAAAGAGAGTGTTGGGATCTGAATTTAATCCGAAGATTGCAGAGGTTGACCTGGATGATCTAATGTAGGTTCTTGAAACCCAGTCCCCCAGCCCAGATGGGTTTCGCCACTTTAAGCCATGAAGTCTAGTGGATTTGTTTCCTCTGACCATCCCAAAGGAATTGATTAAAGGCACTTTCAAATAGGGTTTGGGTACTTTTATTCATTGTAGTCATTTGCAGCACATAAGCAGACAAGGAAGTAAGGCTACTCTTAAAGATGGTGATTCTACCTCCATTAGACAAATAAGTGTGAGTCCAGTTAGCCAGATATGAGCTGATCTTGTTAAGAATTTCATCAAAATGTCTTTGCTTAGTTCTGGCCTTATTGAGATGTACTCCTAAATATTTCAAAGGTAGATGAGTGCTTGAGAAGCCAGTATAGTCAATAATCCAGTTCTTCACCTCAGCTGGAATCTTATGGGGAAACAGGAGTTGGCTTTTGGTAGGGTTAAAAGCCATTCCAGAATATTGTTGGAAAGAATGCAGGCATTTAATGATATGCTTGATAGCACTTTTGGAGGCATTAGAGAAGATTATGACATCGTCTGCATAAATTAGGTGAGAAACAATGATATTGGACTTATGGTGATGCCTAATGGAGCTATGAGAGGCAGCAGTATGGTTAAGGAGTTTAGAAAAATAGTCCATAGCCAAAATGAATAAGTTGGGTGATAAGGGGTCTCCTTGTTTAAGTCCCCTGGTAGCAGAAAAATAACCCCAGCAGGTGCCATTAAGAAGAATGGAGTGAGCATTAGCAATAAGCCACCTTTTGATGAGATTGCAGAAACTGTTTTGAAAGCTCCTGGCAGTGAGGATCTCAAGAAGAAAATCCCAGTTTATAGCATCATAAGCCTTTTTGATGTCCAACTTGTAAATTAGATTTCCACTCCTGCACTTTCTATTTAGGTCCAGCAGCATCTCCATGTCAAGAGAATATTATCGGCAATGGAACGGCCTTTGACAAAGGCTATTTGGTTAGGGCTAATGATCTTGTCCAATAGGGGTTGGAGTCTGTTGACAATAACTTTGCTAATAATTTTACTGATGGCAGATGTAAGACAGATGGGTCTGAAATGGTCCCAGCTAGGATGCATACTGTCTTTAGGGATTAGGACAAAATTTGAGGAGTGGAAAAATTGGGGAATGTCCCCCCTGAAAGAAATTAGTAATGGATTCAATAACATCTACCTTGATGACATCCCAGGCTTTATTATAGAAGTCAGAGGTGAACCCATCAGGACCAGTAGTTTTGGAGCTGTCAATGGAGGAGATAGTTTGCCAGATTTCAGTTTCAGAGGGAGGGGAGCTAAGGTCCAAACCATTGAGATACTGATAGTGCTCTTGTAACAGTTCAGGGATAATATGGGTTCTTTCCACATTGGGTTGTTGCATTAAATTTCTAAACTATTGAGTGGCACTTCTGCCAATCTCCAGGTGATGAGAAATCCACTCCCCATTATCCTTTCTAATGCTATGAATGTAGTTACATTTTCCTCTATGTTGAAGATAAGCATGAAGTAGGCAGTATTCCTATCCCCTTCAGCAAAATGATTTATAGAAGCCTTCTGCTTGAGAAACATGTATTGAATTTCAATAGACTGCATCATTTTGGCTTCAGCAGCAATCAACTGGGGAGTAAGTTCACTGTTATCCTGAGTTTTCTCTTCAAGAGCCAAGACATCTTTTTCAGCCTCCTCAACTGCAGAAAACACATTCCCAAACTGCTGCCAGCCCCAATTTTTTTATTTTTTACTAATTTTCTAGTGGAGAGCACACAGCTTAACCCAAGTGTTTTGAAGGTGAACATCCCTCCAGTGTTCTTTCACAAACTGAAGAAAGTCAGGATGAGTGGACCAGAAATTCTAGTACCTAAAGGGAGGGCTGGATAAGGTATTAGGAGGGGCAGTGAGAGTGATGAGGAGGGGCCTGTGGTCAGAGCAGGCAAGAGTAAGGTGAGTAACTTGATTCTGAAGGAAGTGAGACTGCCAAAGATCATTGGCTAGGAATCTATCCAGTCTTTGCCTGGTAGACTTTCTTCTCTAAGTGAGGGGGGGGCCTGTACCCCAAATCATAGAGCCCAGCAGCAAGAATATTATCACTAAAGGTAGTCATACTCTTCACATTGGGGCTATTACCACCAACCTTCTCAGCTGGAGTGGAGATACAATTGAAGTCACCTCCCACTATCCATGGAGAGTTAATATTATTGCTAATAAGATGAATTTGTTCCCAGAGATGGATTCTGTCAGTACTTCTACAGCCAGCATAAATAAAGGAAGCAAGGGCACAGTGACCAGCAAATTGGATGGAAAGATGGACCATCTGGGGGTGATCCAGCAGCACAGTATAGCTGAATTCCTTCCTACATAAAATCCAGATATTGTTGTTGGAGTTAGCAAAATGGGAGAAACCTGAGAATTTATTAATGATTCTGTTGGGGTGTTGGTGAACCAGGGGTTCAAGTATAGCAATGCACCAAATTGAGTGTTTTTTTGTGAGGTAAATAAGTCTTTTGAGAGAAGGGGGATGAGCCACTCTTCTAATATTCTAGCATAGGAAGTTTATCATGGGGTAATAGGAGGGAGGTTGGTGGATGAGATCTTGATCTGGTTCTGCCCCTAGTGGAGGGAGGGGAAGTTCCAGTTATCTGCTTAGGAATGGAGTTTGTACTATTTTGAAATTCATTTTTATTTCTTCTTTTCTTTTTTGCTGTCTGGATTTCCCAAGCTTGCCCCATAGAATCATGTATATCCTCAGTAGGGAGAGCCTGAGAGAAAACAGAAGTATCAGCAATGGGGGGAACAGTGGAAGAAGGCTCAATGGGTGAGGCTAGTGGGGTAAGTGGTGGTGGGATTAAGGAAGTGGATGGTGGGGTGTTGTTTATTGGTTTAGGTCAAGGGGGGGGTTTCCAGACTCAGTAATGAGAGGTAAAACAGATTGTGGAGGGGGATTGTTTCCAAGGTCAGAGGATGGAGGGACAGTATCAGGAGGGCGGGGTCAAAGCCTGGACAGTAGTGGTAGAGGTGATCACACCAACAAAAGGGGAAGGGTGCAGCAAAGGGGTATTGGTAGCAACTGCAGTGTCTAAGCCTAGGGGTAACAGGACATTAACCTAGTTGGCTGGATTGAGAACAGCACCATTAGTGAGTCTAGTGCTGGGTTTCTTTATAGTTGGATGCATCCTGTAACATTTCTCAATGGTATGACCAAACATTTTGCATTTAGTACAGTAATAGGACTTTTGCTGCATAGTGACTTCCTGCAAGCATCCATCAGAGGCAGACCCCACCCAAATTTTCTTAATTTCAGGTAAGGATATATCTCTTTCAATTTGTAGCCTGGCTGCCTCAGGCTGTCCTCTATTAAATGTGGCTACATCCATCCTTAGGGGAGTCCCAATTGCTCTACCAATTTGAAATAAGGTATTATGGTTAAAGAATCTGTATGGGAGATTGGGAAATTTAAACCATATTGGTACAATGGGGAGTTCTTTGCTTGGATCATTATTTGGTGTCCATTTGAGGAGCTTAATTTCTATTCCAGCAATAGTGACCATTTTCTTAGCAAATAGTCGAGCATAATCTTCCTCAGTGGTGAGATGAATGAGAAGGTGCCTCCCATCCAAGAGTCCCAATTTCCAATTACCAATAAATGCCAAGGAATCAAAGAAAGCTCTAACAAACTCCATTTTGGGATGACCAAGTGTGAATTTACCAATTAGTGTTAGTTTAACTTCTTCATTGAGGGCATCCAATTCAGCATCAGAGAAGAAGACTGCAGGACAGCCTTCTTTAACCCCAATTGGATTTATAAAAGGGCAGGAGCCCTTCCCTGCAGCTGCGTCATGAAATGCCTGTGGGAAAACCAGATGATTGGTATCTTTTAGGGGGGAGGGTCCTTTACCCACCACTTCAGCATAAGAGGCTTTGGCCCATTCTACTCTGGTGGAGAGCTCCACAGGACAGTCAATTGGTCTAGATAAAGAATCCCAGCACAGCAGACAGAAGGCAGAACAAAGCTTGAAAGAAAGTCAGGACTCAAACCAAAAGGCTTGCACAGAGGGTAGGAAGGAACCAAAATAAGGCTCAGGGATAAAACAACAGAAGAAGCAGCAAAGCAAGGAAGCCAGGTAGAACAAAAAACAAGCTCCAGAATCCAAAGGAGAAGAACACACAGCCAGCCAAAGAGTTGGCTGGAGAAAAACGACTAATGGAACAGTAAATTTTGAAAAAAGGGAGCTCGAGAAAGGGGAAAAGCAAGAACCAGGGCCAAACAAGGGAACCACACCACACCAGAGAGCAAAACCTCCAGGAGAGAAACTTACCAGGAAGGGAGGAGACTGGCGCTGCCAGGGGATCCGATTTTTGAAGGAAGCTTTTGGTGCGATTTTCGGTTTCCTCTTCTACTTTTGAAGATTAATGGTTTTTCTTGCTGATTTGTTGGGTTTTGTAGACTAATCCTTTTAGTTTTTCTACTCTAGCCTGACAATTGTTGCTGTTCTTTATTGAATTTTTTTTTTTTTGGGTTCTTGTTTTTAAATTATGGGCTTCATTTCTGTTTCTTGAATTCTGAGAATCTTCTCCTATTCTAATGGTTGGACGTTCTTCTTCTAAATCTTTTGCTGAGGTGACTGGTTCTGAACCATCGAATCCTTCTAATAAATTTGTTTTTCCACAACTTTATCATGATGTTGTTCAAGGTAAGAGTGAATGTCAATTTATCAAGAAACTTGAGAAGAAAAGTGGCAAGCCTGCCTTAATTTTATCTGATGATGAACTCTCCTCTCTAGTTGATGTTCATAAGTTTACTTTAATTGGTAAATTTCAACTTGGGCATCCTAAAATGGAAACCATCAGGAAATGCTTTGAAAATTTCAAATTACTTGGTTCTTGGAAGGTATGACTCTTTGATGGTAGGCATATTATGATCCAGTTATCTATGGAAGTGGATTATGCTAATTTATTCTCCAAAAAGTTTATTTCAATTGATGGCATTTATATGAAGCTATTAAAATGGTCTCCTTCATTCGATCCTCATCAAGAACCGCCTGTAATTCTTATTTGGTATAAACTGCCAAATTTGAAACTTCACTTATTTAATCATCAAATTCTTTATGTGATCGGTACTGCTTTAGGAAGGCCTTTGAGGTTGGATATGCCTATCTTCCAGCTCACCAGGCCTTCTGTGGCTAGAATTCTTGTGGAACGAGATATCTCACTTGCTGATGTAGATGAAATTTGGATTGGAACACCTCATAATGGGTATTGGCAGACTGTTCTTATGGAAAGTAAGCCTTATTACTGTCATCGTTATAAAATGTTTGGACATTCCAATGATGGTTGTTTCAGACTTCATCCACACTTAAAATCTAATAAAGTGATAGCTCCTGAGAATACTGTCAAGAATGCTGTTGTTTTAATTGATGCTCCTATTGGGAATTCTGTAGAGAGGCAAATGACTTCAAAGGAACTTGTTGTTGAATCTATTATTTTACCTATTGCTTCTGAAGTTGTCCTCCTACTACTGAGAATGGAGAAATTCTTAGACATACTAAGACTTTGGTTGTCCCTACTGAAGTTTGTTGAAATATAAATTCTGCTGATCAATTAACAAAGGCAGCTAGTTCGACTGTTTTAGTTGATTCATCTACTTCTACTAAATTGGTAGAATTAGATTCTGATATAACTGCTGCTACAAATGTTATAATTCCTCAAGATTCTGTGAAGGAGAATCCTATTACTCATTATCAAGCTGTCGAAGTTCATTCTAAACCTATGCAATATCCTGTCTTTCAACAAGTATCTCAGAAAGATATTACAACTTCAGAAGGTCTGGCAGCTATTAACAATGATCTTAATAATGATTGGATGATACAAAAAGCTAGAAAGAAGAGATCTTTGGAGTTCAAAAAATTATCTGATAATATTTTTCAATCTTCTACCGCATCAACTTCTTCCTCTAGACTTACTAGAGGAGAAAGAAATGCTTTTCATGATTGAATTTTTGTGTTGGAATATTAAGGGCGTTGCTAACCCTGGCTCCCTTAATAGACTACTAAGCTTAAACAGGGTTCATCATTTTTGGGTAATTGTCATTTTAGAGCCTTTGGTGAAATCCAATTTGGATAGATTCACTAAAAAATTCTAAGGAAATAATTTCCTTGCTAATTGTTCAAATAAAATTTGATTACTTTATACAAGGGAATTGAAGATTAAGATTCTGCTTAATCATTCTCAATTACTGCATTTTCATTTTGAGTTGGAACAGTTTAAAGGTTTTGCATCTTTTTTATATGCTGCTACTTCAAACTCTGAGAGAATTGAGCTGTGGAATGTTTTACATCAAATTAGCTCTTCAATGACTGATGGCTGGATTGTTAATGGTGATTTTAATTCTATTGCCCATCCAAGTGATGAAAGGGGGGGAATCCTAATCTACAAGCAATGCTGACCTTTTCCAACAATATTACTTCAGCCAATCTATTTGATATTGGTTTTGAAGGATCTCCTTATACTTGGAAGAGAGGAACTATTTATGAAAGACTTGATAGATTTCTGGTTAATCAGTTTTGGCTGAATTTGTTCCCTATTTCTAATGTTAAGCATTTAGCAAGAATGGGATCTGATCATACTCCTTTACTTGTTAAATTTGCTATCTCTCCTGTTGTTAAGAATTCTATCTGTAGATATCTTAATGTGCAGTCTACTCATCCTGATTATACTCAAATGATTACTAATAACTGGAAGGCTTCTCTGGAGGTCTTTTATAATGATTCTATTACTAAACTTTGGTATCTACAAAAAAGACTTGCTAATGAATTGAAGCATTGGAATTGAACTGTTTCTGGGAATGTTCAGCAAAAGGTTATTGATGCAGAATCAATGGTAGCTAAGTTGGAGAAGCTAGTTAAAGATGGATTGGAATCTGAACACAACCTTGATGCTGCTTATAGTAGATTACAAAATGCTATATTGCAAGAAGAATTGTTCCTCCAACAAAAGGCTACTGTCAATTGGTTTAAACATGGTGATAGAAATTCCAAATTTTTTCATGCAGCTATTAAATACAAAAGATCTGTTAATGTCATTTTGAAAATCAAGTCAGCTGATAATAAATGGTTAGTCAATTCAAAGGAAATTGCTGATGATGCAATTGATTACTTCTATAAAATGTTTTCTTCATAACCTATTAATTATGCTGCTT
The DNA here is from genome assembly GCA_022702705.1 of Papilionanthe hookeriana x Papilionanthe teres. Classification (NCBI taxonomy): domain Eukaryota; kingdom Viridiplantae; phylum Streptophyta; class Magnoliopsida; order Asparagales; family Orchidaceae; genus Papilionanthe; species Papilionanthe hookeriana x Papilionanthe teres. Next base: position 99,139,618 of record CM040433.1, read on the forward strand.
ACTCTTCTGCACTAATGACTTCTGATTTTAGTACTGTAAATATGGATTCTTTGGTTCAACCTCCTGATGCAAGGGAGATATTTGAATCTCAGTAAATAGTCGTGAAGCTCGTAAAAAGTGTTAATGCGATTAGCACTAAATTCGACAGAAAATCCCCTTACTTGGACCGACACGTCCTCAAGTTAAGTGAGATTGGAGTAGAACTCTCTAACAACTTTAATAGTAGCCTTGTTAGTTGTAAAGCAACAGTTCTCCCATCCTCTTTCTTGATTACTCTTTCTACTTCTCCTCCAGGATTCTCAAAAATTTTATCTTGTATACACTTTTTACTTTTGTAGATTGAATCGTACCTTGCTTGTGCCTTCGCATTAACAAATCGAGTTTCGTCAAATTCAAGTCTTCTCTTTTGTCTTGGAGCCATAATTCGATCTATCAAATCATAAAAATTCCAAACTAATCTCCAAAATAACAATACATTGACTTATAAAGGTGGTTTAAAACAATCTAAATCAATTCCCATTAATTCCTTTCAAGTCTTTTCTCCATATTTTCAAATTTTTCAAAATTTCTTAATGTGGAAGAAATTCATGGTGAAAATCAAAAATTTTTACATAGGAGTGAAGCTCTTACCAAGGAAAGATGACATCTGGTGTTAGATTTTGTTGAAATCGCTCCAAAGCCAAGATCTCTTAAGCCCTAGGTCGACTTTTTGGGTAAAAAGGGGAAGAAGATGATGAATAGTGTCATATGACCGGTTAAAATCGTGGTAAATAGGTAGTTTTTATGATTGCGTCGTCGACGGGCTCTATTGAATTAATTTCCTATTCTTATTGGGAAAATCGCACCGTCGACGGCCTCGAGCGCGCCATCAGTGATATTCTTAAAAATTGATCATTTTTCAATTTTGGTGATTTCAATCAATTTTTATGCCTCGTCGTCATCTATTCAATATTTTTTATCATATATTTTAAGTGATTAAGTGATGTATTAACATAAATAAATGTTCACACAACAAAACTTCACATTTATATATTAAATCCAAGTGTTTGCAACACACAATACATAACACACATAAGTAGGTATTTTTTCAACCTAAATCCATATAATCAACGTCGCAATCCAAACCACAACACTGAAAACGCTGAAAACAATTATTTCAAATTTAATCTCATCTATACTGAGATTAAAGAGCAACCTAAAGAAATCAAACACACACACAAACATGCAAACATTGTTCAAATCAAACACAACATAATCAAGTATACTACTCTTCAGAACTAATGCTAGTCTCTCCTCTGATATCTCCCATTGCTTGAACGTGGACGAACAGGTTGAAAAAAGGTCGGAATGGGAATTCTTCAATTGAATCTTCATCGATCAATCCCATCTTTTCATCAATAGCACCAAAATCGCTTCAAATTGCTCAGTATGATCAAAATGTTTTTTCATTCTCCAATTGATATGATCGAAGAAATCAGACATGTTGCTAACTGTACTCGTTAACTTTTGTACCTGATTCTCCAAATTCTTGATTTTATGTAAGAGCATCGGTGTCTTGTCTGCTACTAATGATTGAACTGGAACAGAATTCTGCGATGCTTGATCCACAATCAAGCCTACATAACTCTCTCCATCATTAGCTGGGAACATCTGAGTTAGGTCTAATGATTTCCAGGGTAGCAGTATTTTCTCCCAAACTTCGTATGAAACTTGAAACAAACTGTAAATTGAGAAAATTGTGGAAGGATGTCTAAGCCATTGGGATGATCCTTGAACGATCAGGCCTTAAACAGATTTCACAATAATCGATCCAATATCAATGGTTCATCCCATTTGAATGCAGTAGTTCAAAATTGCATTTTCTTTCGTGACTTTGCCAATTTTCATCGTTGGCAATAACTTCGCAGAGATGAAAAAGTGCCAATTTTTTTATACAGAATTTAAAAGTGTTGCAGAGAAACTAACAAATATGTTTTCTCTAATCTCCCAGTCATCAGTTTCGTTCGTCAAACATTGGTATATTTCATTCATTTTTTCTCTCATCGGCGCAAAATTTGAATAATAACAGACTAGAACATTTTCAAGCATATACAACTTATTAGTTCTTCCAGAATTGACTGTAATCCACCTACCTCACACATAAACACTTCCTTGGTTTATTCCATGTAAATTGGCGTAGAATTCTTTAACCACTGGAATGACTACTGATCCAAGAAAAAAATACTTATTTTTATGCCTTGATTTTTATTAAATTTTAAGGATATTGTGCTTTTATGAAAGGTATTTTTGTGTTTTTGGATGTAGGTGATACAAAAATGTTCAAGAAGAAGAAAAATATGAAAAAGGAGCAAAAAGGAGCAAAAATAAAGCCAAAATGCAAAATTTTCAAAATTATTGGGCTGGTGCCTAGGCGCCAGAGTCCGGCGCCTACGTGCCAGCTCGATACAGAAAACTGTTAAGTTTTTGACGACATTTGGGCTGTTATTTTCACGGTGTGAGTAGTTATTGGACCTTCTAGAAGACTGGCAGTTGTTCCTGGTTTATAGGACATGTGATACAATGTATTTGGACGCTTCAAAACAGTTTTAATCACGAAGAGGTGAGATCCAAAGTGAAGAGGTGCGAAGAACTGGACGCGGTGTCCGGCGCCTAGGTACCAGATTCCGGAGCCTAGGCGCCAGACACACCTTCTAGAAGATTCATTGAATGTGGACAAATTTTGAAGAGGTGCCTTGAGGTAACCCTTGAAGCCTATAAATAGGAGGGTATTCCTTCAGAGAAAAACGCCCCATCTACCCCTCCCTATCTAGAGTCCTATCTAGAGAGAGAATTAGAGAGATCATATTAGGGCCACCTTTTTACTTTCCTTCATAAATTAGTGAGTTTATTTTAGAGTTTGTATTCATAGTTTGAAAGAGTTGGTGCATCTGTAGTTCATTACGCTGTGGAGTCAGTAAGAATCAGAAGTTCAGTAGGAGAAACATCTAAGATAAGTATTTTTATTTGATTCAAAGTTTATTTATTATATTTTGTTATTTAATTTCAATGTGTTCTGAGTAGTTACTTTACTTTCTCCTTTCAATTATGAAAAGATAAATAAGATAATACAAAATTCGTTGGAGAATTAAAAATCATATATTTTCAAAACATTGTGATGATATTAATACCGGTTCTTAATTTACTATTTCAATTGGCCATTTAAATTGTTAAAACATGTTGAAGAGTTTTGAGACCTAGAAGGAGATAAATTCTTAACTTGTAGATATCACATGAATCCTTGGGTAGTCGAAAGCCTTGTGCTAGTTATTCAAGGTGAAGTGCAAATAAATAGGAATATATTATATAATGAGCATAGAATTGATAATTTTTTAGAGTGACAGACTAAATTCTTGTGATTTGGTTTATAGAAAAGGAAAGGGTCGCTAGTAGGGCCGACCATAGCCACCCTTGGACATCTAGTAGTGTGAGCCTAGATTAACCCATTCTACTAACAATACATCCGGACCTGATCTATATGCTAGCCAATGTTCTTTGCACCTAGATCAAAGAGTAAAGAATATGAATTCTTCTATTTGACACAATACCATAAATTTGTATTCTCCATTAATATTATCATTATCTTAGAAAATCTTGGATTAATTGAAAGGGAGAAAGTTGCTTTCTTATTGCTATTTACATCAATTATTTTATTCCTGCTTTATTATTGCATTTAGTAAATTAAAGATATTTTGATTTTAATTATAAAATAAATACTTTAAAATAAAAATATTTAAAGATTTATAACTCTCTCCTCGTGGGATCGATACTAGGGTCTTTGTTTCAAAGCCCTATATTACTTGAAACGATATGTATACTTGCATAGAACCCCTAGTGTGTAAAATATTTTCCATAAAATTATATTTATATACACTAGTCGCTATTATTATTTATAACATATATTTTTGAAAGCATTAATTAGTACATTGATCTTCAGAGGACTTCGGGTCAAGTTTTTGGCACCGTAGCCGGGGAAGAAGATTTTAGTACGCTGTTGACCTCATTTTTGATGAGGTCTTTTCCTCTTCTCTTTAGTACTTAGGATCTAGCCTTAGGCTTTTCCTTTGACTATCTTAGAGGATTAGAATTGGGACCCACCACTTAGAAATTCAAACCACTTCTTAACTCCCTGGAAACTCCACAAACTTGACTGTAGACCCCTAATCACCTAGAGGGTTGAAATCAAATGTGGAAGTTTAAAGGATGGGTTCCTATAGGACTCTTTGGCCTTAGGACTGCCCTGGGTGGCCTGGTCTGGTAAGGGGCTGACTTACACACACACTACACCTACACACTACACTTTCACACACCTCCTAAAAACACACCCATACCCAACTTGACCTCCTGACTCATAAGGGTGATTCACATGGATGGTCCTTAACCCCTAAGCCCTTGGCTAAGAGGGTTAGGAACAACATAGTGAATGCCTCAAATGAGTCCCCTCATGGCTCATGTGGGCTTGATATGGCTTCATGGCTCAACCAAAATGATTTCATTTCACTTATATTCACCCAATCTTCAATTTTCCAAATTTTTAATTTTTGACCCCCGGGACCTTACACCCAAAATTTCCAAATCACCCAAAATTCCTCGAAACCAATCTCAAACATTTCCACATTACTCAAATTGATCATTCATAGCCAAAAATATCAAAAATTCCAAAAATACCTCCCAATACCCTCCAAATACCCAAAATACCCCTCTTGACCCAAAAATCCAAAAAATTCAAAAAATTCCCAGAAAATTCCAGACAATCCCAAATATTCCCAATTTCATTTTGTTCAACTACACCATGGGCCAATTTTGTCAATTTACCCAACTTTTGTCAAAACCCCCAATTTGACCCATTTTAACCCAAAGTTAACCCAATGTCAAACCAAACCTACCCAATTGACCCAAATTCTGGTCCAATTCAATTCTAAACTCCAATTCAACATTCCCAACACCAATCTAGAATAAATCCAAGTCCAATTTGATTGACATTTGGGTCCAATTTCACTTTTGGCCTTAAAGCCCAATTTGGACCCATGACCCAAACCTAACCTAAACTCACCCAATTCAACTCCAATTAACCCCAAATCTTTTCCAAACCTCCCTTAACATCCCTACAAACAAAACCTTAACATGGTTTCCCCAAAATTTAGACCCAAACCCCACTCAAATTCAACCCAAAAAGCCCAATTTTGACCAAAACCCAAACCTAACCCAAATAAGCCCAAAACCCAAAATCAAAACCAAACCAAAGCCAAAACTTCTTTGAAACACTCCCATAAACATTTCCCAACATTTATTTTACATCAATTTCAACCCTTGTCCAACATTGGCCCAAGTTAGCCCAATTTGACCTATATTGGCCCATTCACTAAAGAAGCCCAAATCCAACCCAATTCAAACCCAAATCATTCCAAACTCATTTCAAATCACTCATGACACATCCATGAACTAAACCCAACATTTGTTTGGCCCAATCCTTCACAAAATTCCCATCCATAAGTTTATTTTTTAAACCAAAAGCCCATTTTCTTAAACCTTCCTAAAAGCCCAAATTTCATGCTAAAGCCCATATGACAATTGCTCTACATCATACCCTTAATTAAAATTAATCCCTAAGTTTCAAAAACTCATCATGAAGTCATTCCAAATTAAGCCCCATACAAATTCCCATCAAAATACCAAAATTTTCTTAAATTCATTTCCATGAAATTGACTTAACTTTTCCCAAGCCAAAGATGAGCCATGAAGCCATGCATGAGCCACATGGAAGCCATGAGAGCCTCTTTACATGTCACCATGCCATTTTGGGCAAAAGGAGGAGACTCTTTCCTTAATTCCTAAAGGTCATTAACCACTCCCATGATTCCACTAAGCCTTGCTTAAGCTTAATTGTACTTGGATGGTGAACCTTCCCCACTGATTAAGCTGACCTAAATCACTTTCTCTTCAGCCTAAACAAAGCCTTGGGTGGTGCACCTAGCCCAAAGGGATGGGTTGACCAATTTGAGCCAAAATGAGCCCTCTCCCATTCCATTCTAACCCAAGCCTTTTACACATGGAATTTGCCAATTGCTTACACTAAACCCCTGCCCTGACCCACCTGAACAAGATGGTGACCAGTGTTTGGCCGGCCAGCCACCAGGTCGCCGGAAAACACCACACCCGAGAGCTCACATGTGAGCCAACTTTAGAATTCCACCTTGCTGAGCTGCCCCATGCCCAATGGCCACCATGGCTGTTCTTCCCATGCCTAGAGAAGCTGATCCCAACCCTTGGCCATCCCTGTGAGGCTCTCCAGCCACCTCTATTTAAACCCGACCCCCTCACGGCCATGGAAGAGAGTTGCACAAACCTTGCCGAAACTCTGCCAAAATTGTTCCAAACCCTACTCCATACTTAGAGCAGCTTGATCCCAGGTGTCAATTTGCCCTAATCCCCACTGATAGAATCCAATTTCTCAACTGAAATTTCACCCAAAACCAGGACACTTTGCCACGGTGAGCCAATCCTCAAATTGACCGGTCCTACACCTTCACTCGGACCAAGAGGAGAAGTTTCCCACCGAAAGCCCCATCTCCGAGCCACCCAGTTGTTCCAGCCTCCAAGCTTTGTGATCGACTGTGGTCACTTTCATAGCTAGGCAATTCACCAGACTAGGAGACTTCATCTGGAGCTTGTTGGGATCCAATCGAAGGTGACACAACCCTCAGATTGAAGCCACACTTCTCTGAGCAAAGGTATGAGCTAATTCTTCATCTCGAGCTTTTGGAGATTCTCCATTTCAAATGCTTTAATTTCAATGCATGATCACCGTATAGATGTGTTTGTCTCTTCAAGACGAATCCATATAACACAAGAACATGAAAATCCGTTAAGTATTTAGTGAGATATTAGGGATTTAGTGTGGACGGCTCTTGGGTGAGGACGCTTGGGGACGATGAACGGATGCCGTTCATTTAATACACGAGCGTACGGACGGCCAGGATCACGCCGGATGAGGACACGGAACGATACAGCGGGCCCCGGGAGCGCTGAGTCGGATGGCGGCGTCGAATCAGAGAGCGCCACGCGGCGTTTCGGAGCTGCCGAGGTTGACGCGGTGCCGCGTGGATAAATAGAAAATTAGAGTATTTTATGATTTATTTAATTCCCTAAAACTTCAAAAATCCATAACTTTGTGTAGAAAAATCAGAAAAATAAAATAAAAATACCCTCTTGCTCAGTGAACAGAGGAGAATAATGTGAAAAAGAAATTATTTAATTTCATCAAGTATTTTATTTTTAATGATTTATTTCCCCTCTGCATTGTTTTAATTCTCCATGCATATAGGAAATTCACCATGGCATGAGACCATAGGGCTTTTGAAGACTCTGAATTTGGGAACATTCCCTGAATTTTCAAAATTCAGAGGCCATCCCTATGAGAAGTTATTGATTTTTCAAATTCATGTTACTGTTTTGAGTATTTTAAATCCAATAATTAGCATGTTGTGAAATAAATTCTAGGAAAATTTGGTGATGCCTCTTATGACTAGAGGACCCTAAGAAAAATAGGTTTTGAATTAGTTCATTTAAAATAACCCTAATTGGCTTAAAAACCCAAAATAGGTCTCTAATTAATTAGAGCTAATCATACATCAAATTGACTTGAAATCAATTCTCCACTGACCTTTAGGGTCAGAGGAACCCACCATAAAAATTTGAAGTCAATTGGACTTGGTTAGCCCTATTAGATGGGTTGATTAAGTCACTTAGCCAATTTTAAACTTTAAAAATTCATAACTTTCAAAATACTTTTCAAAAATTCACCAAATTGGTTTTGGAGCCTCTTTGATACTAGGGAAATTTAAGAAAATTAAAATTTCAATTTTCTAAAAAAGTTGATTTTTTGGTATTATTTTAATATTTTAATAATTAAAAAATAATAAAAATAACAAAAATAATAAAATTCACCAAAATATCACATTTTGAATTTTAATCACTTAGGAACAAGCCCCATATTTTTCTTAGGTCTATTTAATGAGATATTAAATTTTAAAGCCCTAAGGTAATTTTAAAATTAAAAAAATGTATTTTTTAGCATTTCCACTAAAATAATTCTAATAAATCAAAGAAAAATCAGAAAATTGTAAAAATTGATTCTCTGTTTTCCTTGATATTAGAGAGATTTTTGAAAAATATAAAATTCATTTTTCAACCTTTATTTTATTTTTAAATTAATTAATACTCCAAAATTCAAAATAGTTATAATAAAAATAATATAATTCATAAAATCACCAAAATTGGTCCAAGTGGTCCTCTGGTCATTAGGAATGTCCCATAATTTTTTTAAGGACAGAAACTTTCCCTTGGTCATATTATTAAATTTTCCTTAGAAATCTCTATTTTCCACCAAAAATAATTACATAAATAAATTAAATGCTGAAAAATCACATTTTCTCCTCTCATGTCTTTATTGACATATGAGTGAAGTCACATAAAAAATTTAAGTTCATTTAAGCTCAATTTAGTGAGTTATGAAATTATTAAGCTTGAAGGGCAAAGTGGTAATTAAAATTTAAACCCTTAATTAAAACTTTAGGTTTAATAAAATTAAAGAGTAAAATATTTGATCTTAATCTGATTTGGATGATTGAAATTTAAATAATTAAAGGGTAGAAACCCACTAAACAATTTAAAGATAATTATAATAAACTTTAATTAAATAATTGATTAAATTTGGAAGAATAATAAAGTTGGAATTATTAAATAGGGATTTTATTATTAGGAAGAAATTTATTCTTTCATCTAAGGATCCCTAAATTAGTTATCTCAATAATATTTAATTCCTAACTAAAATGATAATTCAAATTTAAGTTTTAAAATGTTAAAGGACTTAATCATTAAAATTAAATTAAAAGTTAAATTATTAAACTCTTTTTTAAATTTTTAATTAAATTAAAAATAAAATTAAAATTAAATTAAAGATTAAATTAAATTAAATCAAACAAGTTAAATTAATTTAAATTAAATTAAATCAAATAAATTAAATTAAATTAAATTGAACAAATTAAATTAAATTAAAATTAAATTAAATTAAATTAAATTAAACTAAATTAAATTAAATCATATTAAAATTAAAATAAATTAAATTAAATTAAACTAAATTAAATTAAATCATATTAAATTAAATTAAATTAAATTAAATTAAATTAAAATAAATAAATAAAATCAAGTTAAAATTAAAAATTAATTTAAATTAAATAAATTAAATTAAAATTGAAGCTAAACCAAATCAAATTAAATTAAAGTTAAATTAAATTGAATTGAAAAAATAACATTACCTAAGACATAAAGAGATTAAATATAAAGCAACTTGAACATTATTCCAAATTTAAATCCGATAACTGGAATTAAACTTAAATCATAAACCATTTGAACACCAATTTGCCCTCGAAAACTTTTATTGTCATAACTCCTAAACAGAACGTTAAATGAAATGTTACTTCACTTATAGGATATTCAAATGTCCTAGTTCATCGAGTAAGATAACAACAAAACTTAACTAAACCTCGGACGATTACTTCACCTGATTAATTAAATCCATTTGGACTTAAAACAATCCTATCAATATTGAAAAGATGTTTAAGATTCTTCTTAAGCACTTCCTCAATATGATAAGATACTTATAAGAACAATTGAACTTAATTATTCTTTGATGAAGAAAATCGTCCTCAAACTAAAACACAAGAACCTAGACGTCATAGGAAATGACTAGTTATAGGATTAGGAATCTGGTAGAAAACCATAACCCTTCCCTTAGCTTTACCTAGGAACTTGCTTAAATATTCTAATTGTGTTTTAAGTGCAGCTTGGGATGACGGGAAGACCCTCCAGGTACGCTTTTATTTTATTGCAATTTACTTAAATCGCATCGCACTTACTTTTCTTGCATGATAAACAATTGTTGCATGAAAACCCACACCTTTAGGATAGTCCCTAAAACTGAAACCAAAACTAAATTAAAAGTCATTGCAAGATAAAATTCACCGCCACAACATTTCAAAATATAAAACAACTCAAAATTTAATCACAAACGGAACACAAAGCTGCAATTGCAACTAAATTAAAACATCTCGTTGGATGATCGGGAATACCTCGGATGATGTAACCTACGTGTTACTAACGGGATTTCCCACGGTCTAAATGAAAGTGTGGAACTCATTTAGTTGAGTTTAGCAAATTCATCTGGACTAAGTGAATCCGATAAAATAACGATGCCGGAAGGATGGAACCGTGGGATCTTAACCGGTGTTGTTATAATCAACTTTAAGATTTGTTTTAACTAAAATACTAAAAGCACTTGGAAATTAAGAAATCTCTCTAAACCAAAACACTTTTCTCATCTCCTGATTTATGACTTCTATAACTAAATCTCTGCAACAACAAGGAGCTTGGAGCACGGTGGACAGCACGGCCATCTTCGTCAGCAAAACCTGAGTCTACTTCAACAAAACTTTCTTAGAATTAAACAACTAAGCCATAGGACTTCGAGGTAGTTTTCCTAGTGCAACATAAATCCTCAACTTTTCGTTAGGCATTTGCATGATCATGTCATGTAAATTAAGCCCTAACCTGTCTTAGGACTCTGAGGTAGTCATTTAGTATGACATAAACCCTCATATTTTCGAGGCTATTTGTATGATCATGTCATACAAATATAAGTCCAAATTAATTAAAATTGGCAAGATCAAAACATTATATAAACATTAGGACTTTCCTAAATTCAAGCCAAACAATAGGATAGTCGGGAAATTACCGAAGTTCACTTCGACTCTGTAATTTCTCCTACCTTTCTTCCTTTGAATTCCCAAAATAAAATGTTCCAAATTTGATCCATTCCTTATTGAAACTCCAAAATTCAATCCCTTGAAAACTTAAATTTTGAAATTCTTGAGAGCAGAATTACTAATTATTATCGAGAGTTTTCTTAGGTGATTCCCGTCACTTAAGATGTAATTAACTATAGGGGCTTGCCCTTATAGGGAATTTTAAAGAACCCAGGTAATATAAACCCTGCTTAATTGATTTATATTAAGCAGGGGAACTTGTCGGCTTATAAAATTGGTTCGCAGACTAAACAGATGTCACAAACCTTTCTAGTTTATTTAATCGAGCCCCACCATCAAGCAGTGTGTCTATCCTCAGGGATAGATACACGGTTTGTAGTGCGGTGCTCGTTTATATAAACTATTTGGGATGTGAGATCAGTTTAATTTCATATCTTAAAATTTTCAAAATCAAATGCTACTTTCTAAATTATATATATATTTAAATCAAGTTTAAAATATAAAATTCGCCGACAATTTCTGTTAGGCGACCCCCTTTTCAAAATAATACAACATAACCTAAAAATATGCCGACAATTTCTGGAGACTCCGCTGGGGACAATTCCTCTCTCCATTTTAATCAGACAATTCTGCTTTCATAAATCGGTAGTGTATCCATGTTCCTAGTGGATCAAGCTACCCTTCTTTCCGTTGGAATACTATGTTCATTTCTACCTTGAACGAGTATAGCCAACATTCTCTTGGATTTAGGAGCCACTGTTTAGATACCCCTAAACAGAGAGGTTCCGAGATCCTTTTACCTCATTTCTGAGGTGGGGTGGACCCCCAATAGGTGTTAGTTTAGGAGTGATCCTTCGAGTCGAGAAGTCTTGCATAAGGCTTTCTTTTCCTTTCCAACTCTGAATCGGATTCATTACCTTCTCTACACCTTTGAACATTCCGTTCTAAATAAACAAACCCTCTAATGAATGACTCTTTTAACAAATAACTCCTTATAAATACATGAACAAGAATGTGTTCGGACTCTTTTCGTCCTGATGAGAAGAAGCATAACTTGGGACTGACAATCAGAATATAACCTGCAGAAATGGAAGCCCCAAAACTGATTTTCTCCTTCACCAACGGACTGGACTTCGCTGTTTACAAGGATGAGCTGCCCGACAATGGGATCATCCGGTTTGGACAAGGATTCGAGAACACAAATGTCAAGATCACCAACGTTGCCCTTTTCGCGCTGACAAACAAAGTATCTGAAACTGAGAAGCCGCTAATCGAGTTCAACCTTAGGTCAACTCAAGAATTTCCTCCCCTACAAAAGATTCCAACTGAGAGGAGTACTGCTGTCCACAGAAGGACTGTTGTTGCTACCCCCACTAGTCTAGTCGTCTCTGCACCCACCCCGGCTTCTGCCAAATTAAAGGGGAAGGAAATCCAGAACTATGGTGAACCTATTACCGTGGAGGGTACAGACCTTCCTGTGAGACCTTCTGTTTTTGAAATCGGGTCCAGCTCAAGAATTCCTTCACTAACACGGACCCAAAGAAGGAACAAGTAGGAAGATTGCCGGAAGGCCGTAGCCGCCGAAGTCGCTTTCTTAGAAGAAATCCCCGAGTACACACCACTACCCGAATACATACCATTGCTCGAAGATACACCCCTTTTGGAAGGAAGTAGATTCCATCCCCTTTCCGCCGCAAGTCGACGAGGAAAATATCCGCAGGATTGTTTCTACATTACCTCGACCCGCATACTACAACGACAGCAGAAAGAAAAGGGCTAGGATTACACCATTTGCCCGACTACAGACTGTGATTGAGAAGTTAGCAAAGAAAGAGAAATGCCCTGTATCGGAGATTTTAAGAAGGATAGGGTGGGTGCCAGTCAAATCCCGTCTTGGGCCACGAGTAGAACCTGCCATCGTTACAGAAAAGCCAAATAAAAGGATGAAGGCTAGTCCGCCTGTCGTTGTTTCAGGATTACAGATTAGGGAGGATACCACCTTCCAGCATTTGGGCCGACGTGACCATCCGGTCCTAGACCTTCGTCGCTAGAAGGATGGTATGGCGTCCCACTACCGGGCAATTAAGATTGAAACAACAACTCGAGAAGGAAAGTCTCGTCAGGAGACTTGAATCCGAAGAAAGTGCTACTGCAGTAAAAGGGACTCATGAGAAGGGAACCCGACAGCTATCACACGACAACTGCAAGGATGCGCAGAAAGGACCGCTAGAGGATGCTATGGAAAAGTTGAGGACTGATATCCGACGATTAGCAAGGGAAAGAGAAGAGAAATTCGGAGATGAGATTGATTCGTCAGAGTTCATGGATGATGAGTATGCAGAAATCAACATGGTCGAAACGCGAGCTTCGTCAGCTTCACAAGGTGCTCCTGCAGCCGCAGAAAGAGAGGAGCCGGAAGTAATGAGGAGGCAGCTTCAAGAGAAAGATGATATGATCGCCCAAATGGCGAAGAGGATGGAAGAGATGGCTGTAGCCCTAGCCACTCTCCAGAGTCAAGTGCAACCCCAAAGAGAGACACCCCCAGAGGTCATTCACATTGTAGACGGAGGAAAGGAGATTACATCCGTCAACGGGGACGATCAGTTAAAGAAGAATGCGACACAAAGCATGATTCCAGAAAAGGATATCAAGAGCTTGGTGGAACAGCAGGTGCGAGAAGCCTTAGCACAGTCAAAGAGCGGGACATCCATTCGGACGGGTAGACCTTACCCCGAAGAATTCGACGCTGTCTAATACCCGAAAGGCTTCGTACCACCTCTGTTCAAGACCTTCGATGGAACCGGGAACCCCCGACAGCATGTTGCACACTTTCGTGCCAGTTGTTGCAATGCGGGCGGAAGTGATGCATTACTCTTCCGACAATTTATCGCCGACTCGTCGTGGATCGCCTTTGATTGGTATGCGAATTACCGAATGGTTCGGTGAAGACATTCTCGAACTAGAGAACCTCTTCATCAAGCGATTTGTCGGAGCTCGGCACCACATCACTATAGGTGATTTAGTGGTAGAGAAGCAGAAGCCGAACAAAACTTTGGTGGATTACATACTTCGATGGAGGAACCTAAGTATGAAGTGTGAACCACAACTACAAGAACAGCTTGCAGTCGGCATCTTACTTAAGAGCATTCACGGCCCGATAGCACTTCTCCTCAAGGGATTTACTATTAAGACTTTCGAGAAGTTGTTAAGCAAGGCCGGAAGCTTGCAAGAGGAGGCGAAGCAATTAAGTTTCGCCGACAAGACAGACAAGCAAAAGCCTGTGAAGACTTTTGAAAAGAAATCCGGGATTGTTGCAGCAATCGACAAAGGCAAGCAACCGATACAAATATCGTCCGAACGGCCGCAACAACCTCAATAGAATTACCAGCAACCCCGACCCAGCCATCTCAACAGTATGAACAACCTCCTCGTCCGCAACGTACATTAAGGGAACTTCTGAGCAGGGAATACCCGTTCAAGAATGAGGTAGTACCAAAAATGTTCTGCAGTCTGATGAAGACTCCAGATTTCCAACTGCCAGAGCCTAAGAGACTAGAAGAAGTCAACAAGAAAGGTGATCCCAATTTTTGTCCTTACCACCGGATGCTTGGACACAAGATAGAAGATTGCATTACCTTCAAAAGTTAGCTCAACGACAATCTTCGGAAAGGGAATATAACAATCCCGAAGGAGTACATGAAGGAACCCCAGAAAGGAGGTTCCTTCAATGTTGTCTCGACTGATCTCATTGTTCCGATAGATCCCTATGCGACTGATGATGGGTGGACTACCGCTTGGACAAGGTCTTCGAAAAAGATTTTGGATCACATCCAAACCGCTTCGGTGCGAGCCTCAATTCAGAGTTTGAAACCTGTTAAGCCGACACTATCACTTGCAATAGAAGAACCACCTCAACAGGAGACGATTGAAGAGAAGAAGAAAATTGATGAAGAAGAGAAGACCGAGGCTCCTAAGGCTAGACTAGGGGCTGCTTATCCTAGGATAGTTGTTTCGGATTCGGGGGAGAAATCCCTCCAACCTCTGACTCTGTGTGATTATCTGCTCACTCCGGTGGGATCTTATAATGATAAGGATTATGGCGTTGGCTACGTTTTGACTGTTTCTAACGATTACGTAACTAGCGACAATCCGGACATCGATTTCGATACAAATGACAATTCTCAAATCATACACAATCTTGACGATCACAACGACGAAGAAGATATCCATCAAGGAGGCTACGAGAGTTCAACAAGCAACGAATCTATTTGCGAGTTTCGAGGAGCTCCAGTCACAATAGAGTTAGAGCCTTCAGACTCTGAAGCTAATCCAGAAGAACCTGTTCAAGAGGAGACATCAACAAACTCAATACTAGATTCATAAGAAATTAGAGAGGTTAACTTAAGAAGTGGAAGAGTTCTACCTCTGAGAATGGGTCCAAAGGACAAAGGAAAGCAGGTGGTTGTTCAAGAAGAACCAACCCCGGCAGAAGAAATACCCATTCGAGAAGAAATCGAGACACATGAGAATAAAGTGGACTACAACGTGCTAACCCATCTTAGGAAACTACCGGCCAAACTGAGCATCTACGACGCTCTCATCTTATCAAAGGAGATGAGAGAAGCTCTGATCAAGGCCTTACTTGATCCGAAATTTGCTTAGCTCAAATGGCCAGAGATTCCTTAGATGAGGTTTGTTCGTTAAAGGAACAACGAGGTGTTACCTTCACGGACAATGACCTATTACTTGGGACAGCAGACCACAACCGACCGTTATACATTTCAGATACAATTGGGAAGTTTACACTCTCCAGAGTATTGGTGGATCCAGGAGCATCAATCAATATAATGAGTCTTCAAACACTAGCATATTTGGAAATTGATGCTCGCGAGCTCGAAGCCGACAAAACGTTATTATGAGGATTCAACCAGAAAGGAGAAAGAGCCCTTGGATCAATAACACTGCTAATGAAAACCGGTGACTTAGCAAAGACAACCGCAAAATTTCACATAATTGATTCAAAAACGTCATTCAACACTCTACTGGGCCGACCATGGATACATGAAAACAGGATGGTACCATCATCCCTACACCAGTGCATCAAATACTACGATGGAGGAGAATAGTGCTTCAAAGGTGACTTACAACCATTCTTCGTACATGAAATTGGAATCCATGAAGATGCAGCTTATTATGCACCCCCGAAGAAAACAATTTTCTCCAGAGATACCATAACGAATGAAGCAAAGGAAATTCGGGATGACGAAGAACCTGAAGTTCTAGTCCAACAGTCACTCACCACTCCCTTACGGCGAGATGGTGAAGGTTTCTCCACAACTCGCATCCGAGGTCGAGGCCGGGGACGAGGTCGTGGTAGAGACGTTAGAACAATTAGACAAAGGAAACCAGCCATCAATGTTGATTGGGAAGACAGTTCTGAAGAAGAAAAAGAAATCAAGCAAGAAGCAGCGACAATAAGTCGGAAGAAGCCGCAATTCAAGATCTCTCTCGAAGATGAGAAGAACGAAGAATACAAATCGATGTACGAGAAGATTAACCACTATGTACATACTATGACCCTAACCCCGATCCATTCTAATAAGGTCGAGGGTATGGTGGTTAAAGAGGTACGTAGCGGTGGTGCAAAGCCAATCAAATTCTACCGTGGTGCTCCTTCCTCCAAAACTGAAAATAATGTACAATTTGAAGATGTCACTTCATCAGAATTAATGGAATTACATTTTGAGTGGTACTCTCCCCGTGTTCAAAATTTAATTCGGCGTGGTTTCTTACCTCGACAATGGACAAAAGGTCAATCACAACATTTTGAAAAATTATGGAATAACTCCGGTCGTCCACCCAATACAAAACATGGTCTCGGATTCGGCACAGTAGGATCAGTTGATGATACTGAACTTTGCTTGGTTGTCACTTGCGAGTCTAATGAAAACTGCATGGAAACTACAGAAGAATTTGAAGATTTACAAATTGGAGACGCTCCACCAGAATTCGAAGAAGAAATTAAATCTACAATAGATGAGTTAACGGAAGTTAACTTAGGTACTAGCGAAGAGCCTAGACCTACCCTTGTTAGCTCCTTACTCAATAAAGAAGACTCCGAAGAAATAATCAAGTTATTAATGGAATTTAAAGACTGTTTTGCTTGGAGCTACGATGAGATGTCAGGATTAGCTCCGGAGGTCGCAGATCCATAAGCTAGGAGTGGATCCTACTTCGTCCCGCCGGACAAGGTCCCGTAAGAATGCGTCTAGAAATCGAACAACAAGTCATAGCCGAAGTTAAAAAGCTAATAGACGCTAAATTTGTCCGTGAAGAACAATACCCGACTTGGTTAGCCAATGTGGTGCCGATCGAAAGAAGAATGGTCGGATCGGAATTTGTGTGGACTTCGGAGATTTAAACAAGGCATGTCCAAAAGATGAATTCCCTCACCGATCCCGCAACTAATGATCGACATTGCTTCGACACATGAGATATTCTCATTCATGGATGGATCTTCAGGATACAACCAGATAAAAATGGCTCCAGAGGATGAAAAACTTACAGCATTCAGAACGCCGATCGGAGTATATTGCTACACAGTGATGCCATTCGGGCTGAAGAACGCAGGAGCAACCTACCGGAGGGCGATGACAAGAATTTTGATGATCTCATCCACAATCAAGTCGAATGCTACGTGGACGATGTGGTCATCAAAAGCAAAGTAAAGGAAAACCACCTGTATGATTTGAGAATTGTTTTCGAACGATTAAGACAATTTAACCTTAAGATGAATCCCTTAAAATGCGCCTTCGGCGTCACCTCCGAAAATTCTTAGGATTCGTTGTCGGACATCATGGAATTGAAATCGACCCCGAAAAGATTAAAGCTATCTTAGAAATGCCGCCTCCCAAAACCTTAAAACAACTACGATCTTTTCAAGGGAAGCCGGCATATCTTCGACGCTTTATCTCAAACTTGTCGAGTAGGTGTCAGCCTTTCTCGGCACTAGTTAAAAAGGACGCCAAATTTATTTGAGAAGAGAAATGTCGAAGGCCTTCGAGGACATTAAACAATATTTAATGACACCTCCTGTCTTAGCAGCTCTGGCCTCGGGTAAACCGTCGATACTTTATACCAAGGCTTTAGACGACTCTCTCGGAGCCCCGTTAGCCTGTGTCAATGATGAGGGTAAAGAAAATGCTCTTTATTACCTAAGTTGTCGTTTACTTCGACGGAAATAAGGTATCCCGCAATTGAAAAGCATTGTTTGGCCTCGATCTTCGCCGCTCAAAAGCTCGAGCACTACATGCTTTCTCATAAGGTCAACCTGATCTCGAAATTTAATCCATTGCAATACTTGATGACTCGTCCAACGCTTTCCGGCAGACTCGCCAGATGGTCAATGATATTATTGCAATTTGATATAACATTCGTGCCTCTTCGTGCCGTAAAGGGACAAGTCCTAGTAGACTTCCTCGCAGACACACCCTTTGCCGGCGAATCTCCTCTCAATGACGATTTGCCGGATGAACGGATAATGAGCCTAGAAGACCCTGATGATCGACGTTGGGAATTATATTTTGACGGAGCATCTTCAACACACAAAGACGAAGAATCGCAAGTGATAGTTCCCGGTAAGGCAGGGATCGGACTAATCTTTATAACACCGGAGCGGGGGATGTTAAGATACTCCTAACACTTGACATAACCGTGTATAAACAACGAAGCAGAATATGAAGCCCTCATAACAGGACTAGAATTAACTATTCAAATGGGGATAACAGACATCAACATCTACGGGGATTCGCAGTTAATCATTCAACGTATCACGGACAAGTACAAAATTTTAAAGCCAAGACTCGAGCAATACTTCCAAGTATGCCATACAGTTGTTGGAACGGATTCCGAATGTGATGATCTACAAAATTCCCAAAAAGAAAATGCTTTAGCAGATGCGTTAGTCCGTCTCGCAAAAGAATTTGCTCGCTTGTAGGATGAATCGAATGGAAGTGTTAGTTCACGGACGTCGAGTCCTTTCACAGACTCGACATAGACACAATACACAAATCGAAAAAGAAGAAGAATCAGTTGCAACGGTGACAAAAAACACGTAAGATCGGCGACAACCATTAATGACTACCCGCAAACGAGAAAACTACCGGACGATAGGTCGTTAGCCCATCGGATCAAGAAAAGAACTCGTCCTACGCATTAATAAATAACACGTTATACGGAAGGTCTTTTGATCAAATGTGGCTAAGGTGCCTAAGCGGGTCCGAGGCCCGTGAAATTGTTAAAGAGATGCATTCGGGACTCCGTGGCGCTCACCAGCCGGGTCCGAAGATGAAAATGAAAATTAAAAGACTAGGGTACTACCGGCCCTCGATGATGACCGACCGCATGAAAATCGCCAAGAGCCGTCACCAATGCCAAGTGCACGGAGTAGTTCTACACCAACCTCCAAATGTGTTACATCCGACAATTGCGTCGTGGTCATTTGAATGTTGGGGCACGGATATAGTGGGTCCAATAGAACCACCATCTTCAAAAGGACATCGCTTCATTCTTGCGGCTACGGATTACTTTTCCAAGCGGGCAGGCGGTTCCACTTAGAGAAGTGAAAGCACACCACGTGCTACAGCTTTTCAAGAACCAAGTTGTCTCGTCGTTTCGGAGTGCCGCGCAGATCATCTCGTATACATGGGTCAGCATTCAAAAGCACGCAAATCAACAATTTTGTCAGGAGACACGGAATCGACTGTTGATATTCAACAATTTACTACCCAAGAGCAAACGGCCTGGCTGAGGCTTTTGATAAAACTCTCGTTCAAATCTTAAAGAAAACTTTAGATGATAATAAGAGAAATTGGCATGAGAAGTTATTAGAAGCCTTATGGGCCTACCGGACAACCTTCAGAACTCCTACTCAATCTACACCTTACGCTCTGGTGTATGGGTCCGAGGCAGTGTTACCCTTAGAGGTTCAGCTTCCTTTACTCAGAATTGCAGTTGCAAACAAAATCACGATAGAAGAGAATGCCAAATTACGACTAGAAGAATTGGAAAGCCTGGAAGGGAAAAGACTTGCAAAGACAAGAAAATTTAGAACTATACCAAGCTAAGATGGTTCAAGCCCATGACAAACCGGTCCGCCCAAGAACCTTCAAAGTTGGTGACTTAGTTCTCATTCTCAAGAGACCTATCCTCGCACACCGCAAGATAGGAGGAAAATTTGAACCCACTTGGGAAGGGCCATTTGTGGTTGAAGCAAGCATACTCAGGAGGCTCCTACCAGCTAGTGAATTGCCAAGGAGAAGGACATATGCTTCCGATCAACAGACGATACTTGAAGAAGTATTACGCTACCTGATGTTTCGAGGGAATGAATTCTTCATCCCTAGAAGCACGGGTGAAGTAGTTACTCATGACTGGGTCCGAACCCAAAAATAATAAAAAATGTGCTAAAAATAATAATAATAAAATCATGATAATAAAGTTTTCCTTGTTTTCTCTTCCATATCAAAATCTCTTCCTGATCTTTTCCCACTTCATTCCTGTTAAATTTAAAAAATATAAAAGTAATAAAAAACTGTCTTTAATAAACATTTTCTTAATGTTCTTGTTCTTAGTACAGCCCCTGATCCTTTTCCTTGTCTTTTAACAGGAAATGTCGAACGGGCGGTTGGTCCCGAACTTTAGAAATGGCGTAAGCCTTGCACTCGACGAAAAGAGGGTGAAAGATGGAGCGATAATAGAGATCGACTCGGACTTCGCACCGGCGGGCTCGCAATACGAGGAAAGTGACCGGGTCCCAGCTGACCGAGAGGAACCGCCCGATCGATAAGTAATGAAAGTGAGTGGCCCAAGCCACCAATCCAAGAAGAAGAAAAGGAAAACAAACACCGAAGAAGACAAGAGAATCAAGTCCGTAGTAGCTACGAGCAGAGGCGGAGCTTGTCGCCGTCGCGCCCACGTAAACTCGTGAAGTACGAAGAGCTACTCTCACAGCAACCCAGCGAAGAAATAAAAATCGCCGTATCCGCAAGATGTTAACTAAACTTGCAGCGGACCAGCACGACGAGGCAGATGCTACTGCCAGTACATACACTTCAAGGACACCGGTTCACTAGGAACCTGAAGAAAGGAGGCCAGCTCCTAGGATAACAGAAAAGACCAGGGAAATCTCAAGAAAATCAAAAGAAAGAAGGCTACCACGCCACCAGATAGAACCACCAGTAATGCATAACCTTGTTGCAGAAGTAACCCCGGAGGATGTCCCGACGAACACCATCCCCAAGGAGCCAAGGTATGCAGGAGAACGTGAAGGGATTGAGCCATATATCCCACAGTACGTCACCAGACCTCGCCATTTGCAGATTATTCCAGAATACGAGCTGGAAAGAATGTAGAATGTTGAAAAGAAAACTTTTGAATACTTCGATAGAATCAGAGGCAGAAGGATCAATATACTAGAAGGCCTCGAGCTACATACGTACGTGTTCTCGGAATACGAACAACAACAAATCGTTGATCGCATCCGGGATTTGAAAAGAATGGGCCGAGCGGGCCGCCTAAGAGAAAACACTTACTCGGAACCCCGAAGATGGATGCCGTGGAAAGGGAGAATCACAATACAATGCGGATGCCGCTACAACTTCGTGAAGACAGGAGGGAAACCCACCGGGAATACTCCGTCATGGCCAGGTGGATCCAATGCCATTAGTCATTAAAAGGATGGTAAAAAGATTGATAATATGGAGGGTACTACCAGCATATTGCATACCCAACAGCTGCATTATTAACATTTACAAGAAGGGTGACTGCATACCCCCGCACATAGATCACCACGACTTTGTCGACCTTTTTGCACGTTTCTTTTCCGAACGAGTGTAATATCATGTTCGTATCCGACCTCCGGATAGCAGTGCCCGGTGAGTTCCGAGGGCCGTTGAAGATACCATTACCGGTAGGTTCCGTCATGATACCGAAGGGCAACGGAGCAGTATATCGCTAAACATTGCATACCGTGAGTACCCGTGAAGCGGATCTCGCTTACTTTCGGAAGGATGGACGACAGGAAGACACCTTACCACTTCCGACCAAACCCGGAGCTAGAGAGCCTCCGGCCTTACGAGCTGTGAGTTACATGGAAAATATCACACCTCCAACGTACATCCATACGGCATCCTTGCCAAGGATGGCTTGGAAGGTGATGTTATTGACCATGTACCCCACTATTCAGACATGGATTTTTTACAGATACCTCTTTTGGATGGATCGACAAAGATCATATATAGTCCGTTTTGAGTCTACATGGATTGTATGAGATGTATTCTAGATCGAGTTGTATGATGTATCTTCAACATGATTGGAATGAAAGTGACCATGTCACATTTTTGGCCTTCACCTCTTTTGTGCAAATTGACTGGGAAACGCCATTAAAGTTAAATGAACTTCTAACAAAGAACAGAAAAGAAATAAAAAAAAGAATAAAAGAAAACTTTCTTAAAAATCTAAAAATGATGAACACTAAATTCACATGAACATTAAATAAATGATAAAATAAATTTGAACCGTTAAAGACAAACAAAATGAACACAAATTTCAAATCAAATTTTCAATCAAATTCAAATTCGATCTTTCCAAATTTCAAATCAAATCTCAATCAAATTTCAAATTCTATCTTTCCAAATTTCAAATCAAATCTCAATCAAATTTCAAATTCAATCTTTCCAGATCTCAAATCAAATCTCAATCAAATTCAAACTCAACCTTCCAAATCTGAAATCCAATCTGTTCTATTCTCTCCCTTGTCTGGGATGGAAGCGGTTGATTCCATTGACACGGATCGAATCTAATGGCGAGGGATTATATCCAATCCAAACCAGTGACTTCCTATCAAATCTTTTGAACGGGGTATGTAACATCTACATATTCCCTCCTAATCTATTTCCTTCCATGAAAGTTTTTTACAACTTTCATGAAATTCTCGAAACACCAAAATTCCACACCTTTCAAATCAACACTGCAAATCTTTGCAAAATCAATTACATCAAATTCAAACTTTTGGGTTGAGGATTTTACATCCGAGACTGCATTGCTTTAGGATCCTTTCCCTATCGCAATGAAATACATCAAATCAAATTTTTGGAGTTAAGGATTTTACATCTGAGACTGCATTGCTTTAGGATCATTTCCCTATCGCAATGAAATACATCAAAATCAAACTTTTTGGAGTTAAGGATTTTACATCCGAGACTGCATTGCTTTAGGATCATTTCCCTATCGCAATGAAATACATCAAATTCAAACTTTTGGGTTGAGGATTTTACATCCGAGATTGCATTGCTTTAGGATCCTTTCCCTATCGCAATGAAATACATCAAATTCAAACTTTTGGGTTGAGGATTTTACATCCGAGAATGCATTGCTTTAGGATCCTTTCCCTATTACAATGAAATACATCAAATCAAACTTTTGGGTTGAGGATTTTACATCCGAGACTGCATTGCTTTACGATTCTTTCCCTATTGCAATGAAATACATCAAATTCAAACTTTTGGAGTTGAGGATTTTACATCCGAGACTGCATTGCTTTAGGATTCTTTCCCTATTGCAATGAAATACATCAAATTCAAACTTTTGGAGTTGAGGATTTTACATCCGAGACTGCATTGCTTTAGGATTCTTTCCCTATTGTGATGAAATACATCAAATTCAAACTTTTGGGTTGAGGATTTTACATCCGAGACTGCATTGCTTTAGGATCCTTTCCCTATCGCAATGAAATACATCAAATTCAAACTTTTGGAGTTGAAGATTTTACATCCGAGACTGCATTGATTTAGGATTCTTTCCCTATCGTAATGAAATACATCAAAATTTAGACTTTTGGGGTTGAGGATTTTACATCCGAGACTGCATTGCTTTAGGATTCTTTCCCTATCGCAATGAAATACATCAAATTTAAATTTCTTGGGGTTGAGGATTTTACATCCGAGACTACATTGCTTTAGGATTCTTTCCTTATCGCAATGAAACACATCAAAATCAAACTCTTGAGGTTAAGGATTTTACATCCAATGCCGCATTGCTCTGAGATCTTTCCTCATTGTAATGATTCAATCTAATCAATTCAATTTTCTTTAGAGGTTGAAGATGTTACATCTAAAACCACAAAATTCCAAATCTCATTTCAAGTTCGAATCCCTTCAAATTAATTTTGACAAAACTTCAATTTAAATTAAAACTCAAGCTAAAATCTAAACTTACACATCAAAACTTAAATTGAAACAAAATAAAATCTAAATCAAAATTCCCCCAGGTCATGTGATTTGGGATTCACCTCCTTTTCCTTTCCCCAGCGAGAGTTCAGGAATCTCCAGTCTCAGAGATATACTTGATACTCCCCAGCGGAAACTCTTCTACTTTGTCTTAATCTTGTTACTTGGACTTTTGTGTTGGTTTTGTTGATCACTTCGGTCAACACCAATACGCGCGGTGTGCTCCGTCAGCTCACCACACCTATTGGGGGTCCATTTGTTGACCTCATTTTTGATGAGGTCTTCTCCTCTTCTCTTTAGTACTTAGGATCTAGCCTTAGGCTTTTCCTTTGACTATCTTGAAGGATTAGAATTGGGACCCACCACTTAGAAATTCAAACCACTTCTTAACTCCCTGCAAACTCCACAAACTTGACTCGTAGACCCCTAATCACCTGGAGGGTTGAAATCAAATGTGGAAGTTTAAAGGATGGGTTCCTATAGGACTCTTTGGCCTTAGGACTGCCCTGGGTGGCCTGGTCTGGTAAGGGGCTGACTTACACACACACTACACCTACAAACTACACTTTCACACACCTCCTAAAAACACACCCATACCCAACTTGACCTCCTGACTCATAAGGGTGATTCACATGGATGGTCCTTAACCCCTAAGCCCTTGGCTAAGAGGGTTAGGAACAACATAGTGAATGCCTCAAATGAGTCCCCTCATGGCTCATGTGGGCTTGATATGGCTTCATGGCTCAACTAAAACGTTTTCATTTCACTTATATTCACCCAATCTTCAATTTTCCAAATTTTCAATTGTTGACCCCCGGGACCCTACACCCGCCTAGCCTACCCAAAACCCTTGAAATCCTCCAAAATTTCCAAATCACCCAAAATTCCTGAAAACCAATCTCAAACATTTCCACATTACTCAAATTGATCATTCATAGCCAAAAATATCAAAAATTCCAAAAATACCTCCCAATACCCTCCAAATACCCAAAATACCCCTCTTGACCCAAAAATCCAAAAATTCAAAAAATTCCCAGAAAATTCCGAAAAATACCAAATATTCCTAATTTCATTTTGTTCAACTACACCATGGGCCAATTTTGTCAATGTACCCCACTTTTGTCAAAACCCCCAATTTGACCCATTTTAACCCAAAGTGAACCCAATGTCAAACCAAACCTACCCAATTGACCCAAATTCTGGTCCAATTCAATTCTAAACTCCAATTCAACATTTCCAACACCAATCTAGACCAAATCCAAGTCCAATTTGATTGACATTTGGGTCTAATTTCACTTTTGGCCTTAAAGCCCAATTTGGACCCATGACCCAAACCTAACCCAAACTCACCCAATTCAACTCCAATTAACCCCAAATCTTTTCCAAACCTCCCTTAACATCCCTACAAACAAAACCTTAACATGGTTTCCCCAAAATTTAGACCCAAACCCCACTCAAATTCAACCCAAAAAGCCCAATTTTGACCTAAACCCAAACCTAACCCAAATAAGCCCAAAACCCAAAATCAAAACTAAACCAAAGCCAAAACTTCTTTGAAACACTCCCATAAACATTTCCCAACATTTATTTTACATCAATTTCAACCCTAGCCCAACATTGGCCCAAGTTAGCCCAATTTGACCTATATTGGCCCATTCACCAAAGAAGCCCAAATCCAACCCAATTCAAACCCAAATCATTCCAAACTCATTTCAAATCACTCATGACACATCCATGAACTAAACCCAACATTTGTTTGGCCCAATCCTTCACAAAATTCCCATCCATAAGTTTATTTTTTAAACCAAAAGCCCATTTTCTTAAACCTTCCTAAAAGCCCAAATTTCATGATAAAGCCCATATGACAATTGCTCTACATCATGCCCTTAATTAAAATCAATCCCTAAGTTTCAAAAACTCATCATGAAGCCATTCCAAATTAAGCCCCATACAAATTCCCATCAAAATACCAAAATTTTCTTAAATTCATTTCCATGAAATTGACTTAACTTTTCCCGAGCCAAAGATGAGCCATGAAGCCATGCATGAGCCACATGGAAGCCATGAGAGCCTCTTTACATGTCACCATGCCATTTTGGGCAGAAGGAGGAGACTCTTTCCTTAATTCCTAAAGGTGATTAACCACTCCCATGATTCCACTAAGCCTTGCTTAAGCTTAATTGTACTTGGATGGTGACCCTTCCCCACTGATTAAGTTGACCTAAATCACTTTCTCTTCGGCCTAAACCAAGCCTTGGGTGGTGCACCTAGCCCAAAGGGATGGGTTGACCAATTTGAGCCAAAATGAGCCCTCACCCATTCCATTCTAATCCAAGCCTTTTACACATGGCATTTGCCAATTGCCTACACTAAACCCCAGCCCTGACCCACCTGAACAAGATGGTGACCAGTGCCTGGCCGGCCAGCCACCAGGTCGCCGGAAAACACCACACCCGAGAGCTCACATGTGAGCCAACTTTGGAATTCCACCTTGCGGAGCTGCCCCATGCCCAAAAGCCACCATGGCCGTTCTTCCCATGCCCAGAGCAGCTCGATCCCAACCCTTGGCCATCCCCGTGAGGCTCTCCAGCCCACCTCTATTTAAACCCGACCCCTCACGGCCATGGAAGAGAGTTACACAAACCTTGCCGAAACTCGCCAAAATTGTTCCAAACCCTACTCCATACTTAGAGCGCTTGATCCCCGGTGTCAATTTGCCCTAATCCCCATCGACGAATCCAATTTCTCAACCGAAATTTCACCCAAAACCAGGACACTTTTCCACGAGTGAGTCGGTCCTCAAATCGACTGGTCCTACACCTTCACTGGACCAAGAGGATAAGTTTCCCACCGAAAGCCCCATCTCCAGAGCCACCCAGCTTGTTCCAGCCTCCAAGCTTTGTGATCGGCTGTGGTCACTTTCATAGCTAGGCAATTCACCAGACCAGGAGACTTCATCTGGAGCTTGCTGGGATCCAATCAAAGGTGACACAACCCTCAGATTGAAGCCACACTTCTTTGAGCAAAGGTATGAGCTAATTCTTCATCCCGAGCTTCGGAGATTCTCCATTTCAAATGCTTTAATTTCAATGCATGATCACCGTATAGATGTGTTCGTCTCTTCAAGACGAATCCATAGAGCACAAGAACACGAAAATCCGTTAAGTATTTAGTGAGATATTAGGGATTTAGTGTGGACGGCTCTCGGGTGAGGACGCTTGGGGACGATGAACGGATGCCGTTCATTTAATACACGCGCGGACGGACGGCCAGGATCACGCCGGATGAGGAGACGGAAAGATACAGCAGGCCCCAAAAGCGCTGAGTCGGATGGCGGCGTCGAATCAGAGAGCGCCACGCGGCGTTTCGGAGCTGCCGAGGTTGACGCGGCGCCGCGTGGATAAATAGAAAATTAGGGTATTTTCTGATTTATTTAATTCCCTAAAACTTCAAAAATCCATAACTTTGTGTAGAAAAATCAGAAAAATAAAATAAAAATACCCTCTTGCTCAGTGAACAGAGGAGAATAATGTGGAAAAGAAATCATTTAATTTCATCAAGTATTTTAATTTCTCCACTGACCTTTAGGGTCAGAGGAACCCACCATAAAAATTTGATGTCAATTGGACTTGGTTAGCCCTATTAGATGGGTTGATTAAGTCACTTAGCCAATTTTAAACTTTAAAAATTCATAACTTTCAAAATACTTTTCAAAAATTCACCAAATTGGTTTTGGAGCCTCTCTGATACCAGGGGAATTTAAGAAAATTAAAAATTCAATTTTCTAAAAAAGTTGATTTTTTGGTATTATTTTAATATTTTAATAATTAAAAAATAATAAAAATCACAAAAATAATAAAATTCACCAAAATGTCATATTTTTCTTAGGTCTATTTAATGAGATATTAAATTTTAAAGCCCTAAGGTAATTTTAAAATTAAAAAAAAATATTTTTTAGCATTTCCACTAAAATAATTCTAATAAATCAAAGAAAAATTAGAAAATTGTAAAAATTGATTCTTTGATTTCCTTGATATCAGAGAGATTTTTGAAAAATATAAAATTCATTTTTCAACCTTTATTTTATCTTTAAATTAATTAATACTCCAAAACTCAAAATAATTATAATAAAAATAATATAATTCAAAAAATCACCAAAATTAGTCCAAGTGGTCCTCTAGTCATTAGGAATGTCCCATAATTTTTTTAAGGACAGAAACTTTCCCTTGGTCATATTATTAAATTTTTCTAGGAAATCTCTATTTTCCACCAAAAATAATTACATAAATAAATTAAATGCTGAAAAATCACATTTTCTCCTCTCATGTCTTTATTGGCATATGAGTGAAGTCACATAAAAATTTTAAATTTATTTAAGCTCAATTTAGTGAGTTATGAAATTATTAAGCTTGAAGGGCAAAGTGGTAATTAAAATTTTAACCCTTAATTAAAACTTTAGGTTTAATAAAATTAAAGAGTAAAATATTTGATCTTAATCTGATTTGGATGATTGAAATTTAAATAATTAAAGGGTAGAAACCCACTAAACAATTTAAAGATAATTAAAATAAACTTTAATTAAATAATTGATTAAATTTGGAAGAATAATAAAGTTGGAATTATTAAATAGGGATTTTATTATTTGGAAGAAATTTATTCTTTGATCTAAGGATCCCTAAATTAGTTATCTCAATAATATTTAATTCCTAATTAAAATGATAATTCAAATTTAAGTTTTAAAATGTTAAAGGACTTAATCATTAAAATTAAATTAAAAGTTAAATTATTAAACTCTTTTTAAATTTTCAATTAAATTAAAATTAAAAATAAAATTAAATTAAAGATTAAATTAAATTAAATCAAACAAGTTAAATTAATTTAAATTAAATTAAATCAAATAAATTAAATTAAATTAAATTGAACAAATTAAATTAAATTAAATTAAACTAAATTAAATTAAATCATATTAAAATTAAATTAAATTAAATTAAATTAAACTAAATTAAATTAAATCATATTAAATTAAATAAAATTAAATTAAATTAAAAAATAAATAAATAAAATCAAGTTAAAATTAAAATTAATTTAAATTAAATAAATTAAATTAAAATTGAAGCTAAACCAAATCAAATTAAATTAAAGTTAAATTAAATTGAATTGAAAAAATAACATTACCTAAGACATAAAGAGATTAAATATAAAGCAACTTGAACATTATTCCAAATTTAAATCTGATAACTGAAATTAAACTTAAATCATAAACCATTTGAACACCAATTTGCCTTCGAAAACTTTTATTGTCATAACTCCTAAACAGAACGTTAAATGAAATGTTACTTCACTTATAGGATATTCAAATGTCCTAGTTCACTGAGTAAGATAACAACAAAACTTAACTAAACCTTGGACGATTACTTCACCTGATTAATTAAATCCATTTGGACTTAAAACAATCCTATCAATATTGAAAAGATGTTTAAGATTCTTCTTAAGCACTTCCTCAATATGATAAGATACTTATAAGAACAATTGAACTTAATTATTCTTTGATGAAGAAAATCGTCCTCAAACCAAAACACAAGAACCTAGACGTCATAGGAAATGACTAGCTATAGGATTAGAAATTTGGTAGAAAACCATAACCCTTCCCTTAGCTTTCCTAGGAACTTGCTTAAATATTCTAATTGTGTTTTAAGTGCAGCTTGGGATGACGGGAAGACCCTCCAGGTGCGCTTTTATTTTATTGTAATTTACCTTATTGCAATTTACTTTAATCGCATCGCACTTACTTTTCTTGCATGATAAACAACTGTTGCATGAAAACCCACACCTTTAGGATAGTCCCTAAAACTGAAACCAAAACTAAATTAAAAGTCATTACAAGATAAAATTCACCGCCACAACATTTCAAAATATAAAACAACTCAAAATTTAATCACAAACGTAACACAAAACTGCAATTACAACTAAATTAAAACGTCCTGTTGGATGATCGGGAATACCTCGGATGATGTAACCTACGTGTTGCTAACGGGATTTCCCACGGTCTAAATGAAAGTGTGGAACTTATTTAGTTGAGTTTAGCAAATTCATCTAGACTAAGTGAATCCGATAAAAATAACGATGCCGGAAGGATGGAACCGTGGGATCTTAACCGGTGTTGTTATAATCAACTTTAAGATTTGTTTTAACTAAAATACTAAAAACACTTGAAAATTAAGAAATCTCTCTAAACTAAAACACTTTTCTCATCTCCTAATTTATGACTTCTATAACTAAACCTTTGCAACAACAAGGAGCTTGGAGCACGGTGGACAGCACGGCCATCTTCGTCAGCAAAACCTGAGTCTACTTCAGCAAAACTTTCTTAGAATTAAACAACTAAGCCATAGGACTTCGAGGTAGTTTGCCTAGTGCAACATAAATCCTCAACTTTTCGTTAGGCATTTGCATGATCATGTCATGTAAATTAAGCCCTAACCGGTCTTAGGACTCCGAGGTAGTCGTTTAGTATGACATAAACCCTCATATCTTCGAGGCTATTTGTATGATCATGTCATACAAATATAAGTCCAAATTAATTAAAATTGGCAAGATCAAAACATTAAATAAACATTAGGACTTTCCTAAATTCAAGCCAAACAATAGGATAGTCGGGAAATTACCGAAGTTCACTTCGACTCTGTAATTTCTCCTACCTTTCTTCCTTTGAATTCCCAAAATAAAATGTTCCAAATTTGATCCATTCCTTATTGAAACTCTAAAATTCAATCCCTTGAAAACTTAAACTTTGAAATTCTTGAGAGCAGAATTACTGATTATTATCGAGAGTTTTCTTAGGTGATTCCCGTCACTTAAGATGTAATTAACTATAGGGGCTTGCCCTTATAGGAAATTTTCAAGAACCTGAGTAATATAAACCCCGCTTAATTCATTTATATTAAGCGGGGAACTTGTCGACTTATAAAATTGGTTCGCGGACCAAACGGATGTCACAAACCTTTCTAGTTTATTTAATCGAGCCCCATCATCAAGCAGTGTGTCTATCCTTAGGCATAGATACACGTTTTGTAGTGCGGTGCTCGTTTATATAAACTATTTGGGATGTGAGATCAGTTTGATTTCATATCTTAAAATTTTCAAACTTAAAATTATTTTCAAAATCAAATGCTACTTTCTAAATTTTATATATATATTTAAATCAAGTTTAAAATATAAAATTCGCCGACAATTTCTGTTAGGCGACCCCCTTTTCAAAATAATACAACATAACCTAAAAATATGCTGACATACGCATATATTTATATCGGGTCAACTACTGTGGCAGTAGTGTAGCAAAACACTTCTCATCTTCTCCGCACAATCATTTCTTCAATTGGTGATGAAGGATTGATTTGTCCTCTATTGACAAATCCCCTTTCTTTAATCAATCTTCTCTTCGAGATTACCTTGTTGAAAAGTCGTTGCGCCTCCGCACTAACGAACTTTCTCCAGTTGTAAACTCGAAATCATGGGTTATAAATCGAATTGGAAGCCATTTGAGAAGCATTCGAGAGAGTATCCATTCATTTTGGGGAGTTTGGAGTGATTAGGAACTGTCAATAGGGGTTTATAAAGGTCGAATTCGCTAAAAACGCAAAAAATCGTCAATTTGAACACAAAAAACATCCCACTCGCCGATCCCGCTGTCGGCGGCCTCAAAGGCGCCGTCGGCGAGCCTTATGTAATTAAATACCAGAGCTCCCGGGAAAAACCCACCGTCGGCCGCTTCGAATGCGCCGTCGGTGCCCTAGGCAAAAATTTGCATAAAAACGCTGTGATTCAATACGTTCCAAAATTTCTCTATGGATTCAAATTCTATGATAATCAAAGGGTAAATATGAGTACTAGGACTTAATATTACTACAAATTAACAATAATTTCAAACAAACACACAAATATTAAAGATACATATGGGTTGTCTCTCATAAAGCGCTTGGTTTAACGTCGTCAGCCCGACCTATTTAGGTATTATTCAGGTTAACTAAGCATTAAAACCTCTTTATAATTTGTCTTTTACCTTCAAAATATTGTTTTAATCTATGTTCATTTACTTTAAATCTATTCCCAGTCTTGGGATCTTCAATTTCAATAGCTCCATAAGTATAAACTTGAGTCACATTAAAGGGTCCTAACCAACGAGACTTCAATTTCCCAGGAAATAATTTCAACCTTGTATTGTAAAGCAAAACTTCTTGCCCTGGTTCAAAGTTCCTTCGGTTAATCTTCCGATCATGTCTTAACTTCAGTTTTTCCTTATAAATTCTATTGTTATTGTAAGATTCATTTCTTAATTCTTCTAATTCATTCAATTGCAGCCTTCTTTTATCACTAGCATTTTTCAAATTATAATTGAATTCTTTAATCGCCCAATATGCTTTATGCTCCAATTCTACTGGTAAGTGACAAGTTTTTCCATATATAAGTCTGTAAGGAGTCATACCAATAGGAGTTTTATAAGCAGTCATGTATGCCCATAATGCAGTATCTAGTCTAGCAGACCAATCTACTCTATTAGGATTTACAGTCTTTTCTAAAATTTGTTTGATCTCACGATTAGAAACTTCAGCTAAATGACTAGTTTAAGGATGATAGGTAGTAGAGAATTTATGAACAATACTAAACTTTTCTGTGAAGTAAATCGCAGTAAATTAACATGCTATAATAATACTGTAAAAACGTATCGGTCATCTTCTCATACTCGAGCTAAAAGATTAGCTTTTTACAGTATATATAAAATTTTGCATGAAATTTAAATTAATTGCTAGAAAGGGAAGCAGGAAAAGTGGTTCAAGGTGTATGCCTACCGAGTTTTAGTCATAAACAGGTGACTTCCTATTCATTTATTTAAAGGATGATCTTATTGAGCAAAGACATAATGGGTTCAGTTGTCCTCCAAGATATCCAAAAGACTATAAAGGAGTGTGGGGCATAATTAGCCACCTCTTTTAAGATCCTTTGGAATGTCTCGAGTTCTTCTGAACTTATTATGTTGTTAAATCATTCATCCATTATAGTTTGATGGGTGTTTTAGCCTTGTACTCAATGAAACTTGATGTCATAATCATTCCTATGAATGGGTAACTATCACTTGATATTTAATTTATGAATTATGTGAGTGAAGGCCTTTAAGGGCAAATTAATTTGCTAAGAAACTTAGCAAATTTAAATTTAGAGTCGGGCTAGTAGTTTTTTCAAATTATTTGTAATTAGTCATATTTTATTTTCTAATCCTCATTAAATAAACTTGAATTAAGCCAAGTTCACTACTAAGCTCTTAAGATTACATGGGTAGACTTGTAATTTTAGGAATCTTAAATTTCGTGAGCTTAATCCTGATCAAATATTGTGCTTAATCCAACCATTAGCTAGGGTTATTTGATTAGTAAATTATAGTCTTCCAAAATCCAACCCTCACCTTAGGATCACTCAATTTAATTAAATTCCAAATTAAGATAATTAGGGGAAAATCATATCTATGCTCTTGTTAAGAAAAAGTGATGAGTTGGTTTTTACCTCTTAATCCCTTGTGTTTCAACCAATTTTAAAAGTCAATTATGATCATACATTGCCCACTTGTTCTTTGATTAAGCCTAAATATTCTTTAAGGCCTAAATTTCATAAATAAAAAGTAACTCAAATGACTTTGAAAATTTTATGTTACCACACTCATGGGTCAACTAAAATATCTGAGGAGAAAATGTGATTTTATGATTTTTATTTTATTTTTATAATTATTTTTAATGCAAAAATAGGTTTTTTTTCAACTTAATTAATTAACTCATCAAAAGTACACTACCTGTCCTTAGAAAAATTATTGGAGGTTCACCTAAATTAGAGGACAAATTGGACAAATTTTTTTGATTTTTTTGAATTTTATTTTAATTATTACAATTATTTTTTTTTTGTTTTGAGTATTAATTAAATATAAAATATTATTTGAGTTGGAATTACTTTTTATATTTTTTGTAAATCTCTTTGAGTCCAGAGAACCCAGAGAAGCAAATTTTATATTGTTGTCATTTTTATTTTATTTATTACAATTATTTTAGTGCAAAATTAGAGAAAACTCATTTTAGTCTTTTAAGAATAATTCATTTTAGCTTTTTAAGAAAACTTCATAACTTCAATTAGAAAATTGGGAAAAGTATCCTGATTGCCCTGAAGTAATCAGGAGACAATTTGGAACATTTTCATGCATTTTAACATTTTTGTAATTTTTTTTATTTTTAATTATTTTTAATTATTTTAAAATTATTTAAAATTTTAATTTATGCCTTAAAAATGAAATATTTATTATAACTTCAATTTTAAGAAGGAGCTCCCAAAACTATTTTTATAGTTTTCTTAATCATATTTTAATTATTATAATTATTTTAATGCAAAAATCACATTTTACTTAGAATATCAAATTTGGAGATAAATAAAACTCAAATGGTTTTCAAATTTTTACAGTGAGTTAATATAATTATTACTTACACTGTGGGTTCAATTTTGTGTTTTTTCTATTTATATTTTAATTATTTAATTTTTTAAGAATTTAACGAGATTATTACATAAAATACTATTTTTAATTATTTAAATCCCATTTATATTTTTTCTAGGGTCCTGTGATCATAGTGAGCCTACCAAAACCATTTATATTTTTCTTATTTATATTTTAATTATTGATTTTTTAATTAAAACAGAGGTGATTTAACTTAAAAATTAGGGCTTCATGATAGGGATGCTCTCTGACTTTGGAAAAATTAGAGAGCACTCCTAACAATAGAGCAAACAAGCCCTCAAAGTTTCATGCCATGGTGATTTATGTTAATTAAATTATGATTTAATGAAGTTTCTAAGTATTTAATTAATTAAAAGTAAAATTTAAGTCAAATAATTTTTATTTTTGTTTCACATTATTCTCCTATGTTCACCTAGCAACAATGTATTTTTCTTTTATTTTTAGGATTCTTCTACTCCAAGTTATGCATCTTCTAAGTTAAATGAATTAAATAAATCAAAAAACTAGGATTTTTCTATTTAATCAAGTCAACTCCAACTTATCCTATGGTGGCTCCGAAAGACAATGCGGCGCTCCGTAATTTGACGCTTCCATCCACGTAGCCACCCAGTCAACATGAACTTTATTCTCAGTTCATTCATCTGGCGCGATCCAAGACCTTCATATGATACATGTGCGATCCAACGGCTCTCCATCTTTGTCCCCAATTGGTGCAAGCAGAAAACCATCCACACTAAAACCCTAAGATCTCGCTCGATACTCAATGAAATCGCATGGGGTTTACCCCTATACCTTCATCAAGTCACGACAAGCATATTTATACAGTTGATCATGCAAGATATTAAAAATTTCTTCACAAAAGATCAATCTGAACTCGGATTGGGGGAAATTGGTCAATACCTGAGCCCAAAAGGTGAAGCCTCAATTGGGATGGTTCCTAACGTCTGTTGTGACCTTGCGAAGCACCTCTAAGTGCCAGTATGAGCTCTCCTTGGATCTGCCTAAGAACTCGATCAGAGGATGGTTCGTGCTTAGTCTTGAATTGGGTTAGGGTGCTTTCGAGATGAGGCTTTTGGTTGGGAACTTCCTCTCTTGCTCTGGTGAAGGTGTGAGGCAATTCAATTTGAGGATTGATGGAGTTTCTAGGAGTGTCATGTTTCTGGGTGAATTTTGGGTGATAAAATTAACTTCAAGCAGTGAAGGAAATGGTTGGGAAATGGTTGTAATGAGCTCAGGAGGTCTTAGAGAAGGTCTGGAACAATTTGACATAGTCTCCCAAAGGTTCAGTCCACGCTCTATGGTTTAGTCATGGGAGGTGGAGGCTAAATAGATAAGGAAAGGGTAGCCACCATGGCCTCAATTTGGGTGAGCTCTACTGCTTAGGTGGAGGGAAGAAATGTCCAAGTGGCCAATGGGGGTTTCTCTCAGTTTTGATGTTTTTTTGGTGAATAGGTCGGTCGGCCAAGCCAGGGCTGGTGGCTCGGTGGTTCAGATGAGCCAAGGGAGTTCGATGGTGTTGAATATTGGGTGGTTTGATGGCTGGTGGAAAAATTCCCCATAACATAGTCATTTATGGGAAGAAAATCCTCAAATTAGGGGAACCTTGGTCCATGGCTTAACTGGGTTGGGCTAGGTGGATCTAGCTTGGTTCCTAGGGCTCCAATGTTGGCTTTGATGAACATGGCTTGGTCAATTTCAATGGATTTTATCAAATTTAGGGTTTGGGTTAAAAATTGGGCTTTTAGTTATAACTTGGGTCTAGATTGGGTCTCAAAATTTTATCAATTGTTTAATCAATTTGATGGGGATGATTGTCATGAGTTGTTTTTAAAAGGAATTGGGTGATTTTGAATTAATTGGGAAGTTCAATTTAGTTGAATTTGGGTCATGGTTAATTTTGGGGCATTTGGGTTGAACTTCGGTTTTGATTGGGCAAGGGTATAGATTTGGTTCAATTGATGGTTCCATTTTTTCTAAAAGAGTGTTATGAAAAGTTTGGAATTCAAATTTGGGGAAATTGGGTTGATCAAGGGATTCAATTTGGTGGGATTTAAGAATATGGGCAAAATTGGGGTTTTTAAATGGGGTTTGAAATTGTGAAATTGGATCAATTAGACTTGAATTTGGTTCAATTGGGATTAGATATGATGAATTTTGATTTAGATTTGAAATCTGGTGAGATTGAAGTCAATTTGGAAAAAATAGGGGATAATTCCGGGATTTTTGGCCTTTAGGGGTAATTTGAGACTTTTTGGTTCAAATGGGTCAATTTGGTCATATTGGGCTTAATGGAGTGGTTTGAATTGATTTTAGGATCGCTTTGAGTGAATTTAGATATTTTGGGGCTTACAGGGTATTTTGGTAATTTTGGGTATTTTGGGGGCATTTTGGAAATTTTGGAGAATTTGAGGTATTTTAGGAAATTTGAGTGATTTGGAATGATTTGAAATGATTTTGAAGAGATTTTGAGAACTTAGGCTATTTTGAGAAACCAAGGTTTCAAAGGCATTTTAGTAATTTGGGAAAATTTGGGGCCAAGAAGGGTCAAATATGAGAATTTGACAAAATTAGGATTAATTGGGAATGCTAATCATTGAATTGCCCCTATTTGAGCCATGGACCAAAGGAAGTCCCATTTTGGATCCTCCATGTATTTTTCTTAGCCAAATAACTTCGGGCTAAGGGTTTGGGGGACCACCCACATGAGTTTTCAAAAGAAGAAGGGTACCAGGTTGAGCATGTTTGGTTTAGGGATTAAGTTATAAGTGAGAGTAAGGGGTAAGGTTGTGTGTGCGTGTGCATGACTAACCAAAGCCACACCACCTGGGGTTAACCTTAAGGCCAAGAAATCATATGGGAATCCTTTCTTGAGCTCCTTTACATTTGGCCCCAACCTACTAAGTGCTTGAGGTTCGCATCAAACATGTGGAACTCCAAGAACAGTAAAGAAGATTTAGAATTTCTAATGGGAGTAGAGTTCTACCACTAGTCCTCTAGGATAGTTAACAGAAAAGTCCTATGGCTAGGTGACCCACTGAAATTTGGAGAAAAAGGGAGCGAATTTGGAGAAAAAGGACCAAAAATATGAAAATTTGATCTAGGGAGCCGATGGCGAGCTCGACGGCGCCGACGGCGGATTTCTCCCGAGAGTTCAAAAACATATTATAAGGAAGCCTGCCGACGGCGAGATCGAGGCTGCCGATAGCGGGCCTTATGTAAGAGAGTCCAAGGCTAAGTATTCTAGAAGGCCACCGACAGTGTGCCCGAGGCCGCCGACAGTGTGCCCGAGGCCGCTAACGGCGTGAAAGTCGGTTCTCTTACAAGGTGCATTGAATGTGGACAATTTTTTAAGGGATGCTTGGAAAACTCTTGGAAACTCTTCAAGCCGAAAAAAGGATCCACTAGCGTCCATTTGTGTCCACCACGTGACAATCTAGTCCACTAGAGAGTCAGGTGTGTGAGTCTAGTGAGTCCAAAGAGTGTGAGTTAGTGTCTTTTTTTCTTCAAATTTTTAGATAGTGAGTTCAATTAGTGATATTTGTGAGGGATTCTTCGAGAGATTATAAGAGTGGAAGGGAAGTGAGAGATTTCTTCCTCATTGTTGATTCGAAGGAGAATTCTGTGTACTGTAAAGAAAGGAAGAGATTCAGAGAAACTTCAAGGAGTTTGCTTGGGGAGGAATTTAGGATAAGTTGTATTTACCAATTTTAGTTTGTAGAACTTTGCTTTTATATATGAAATCCAAGTTTTATCGTATCTTCTCCATGAAATCTGAGTAGTTTTTCTGTCTTTCTCCTTATTTTGATATTTTTGTGAAATTGTAATTTTAATTAGTGTGCCAAGAAAATTTTAAAGAAGTTTTGATAATCTTTCATTTAAATCTTAATTTAATTTCAATATGGTCAATTGATTAGTTAAAATATGTTGAGTTTAACAACTAAAGTGAAGATTACATCTGAGATTCATGGAGGTCAAAGTCCTTGAAGTAGGGTGCAAATAAATAGGGAATTAATATTCATCGGGCGTAGAATTAGAGATTTTAGAGTGACAGACTAAAATCCTTAATTCAGTCATATCGTTTGGGTGTTGAAGTGTAGATGTTAGCCCTCAGGTGAGGGGAACGTGGGAGCTCTGAAGGGAGAGCCGGTATCCTCCCAGCCTAGCACAGATTTAGTAACCAAGCATAAGATTAGTCAATGTTCTTTATGTCTGGACCAAAGTGTATAGAATAAGTATGCTCCTATTTGAGACAACACAGTTTTAAACTAATTCTAATTATCCATTCAATTAAATTTCTTAACAAAGGAGAAAGATTCTTTCTTATATATTTGAGCTTCACTTTATTAGTAGAATTAGTTATCTGTCAGTAGAACTAGATTATTAAAAACTTCTTCTTATTTTTGATTGCATATTAGTGACAGATAAGCAATTTCGATCTTCAAGTTGTGATTCTGAATTGGTTTCTATAAGTCTAGTTCGTAGCCTCTGAAATATCCCTGTGGGATCAATATCCATGACTCTACTAGAGCCATGTATTACTTGAGAGATACATATACTTGCATTGAATAGTAACTCTGCGATTATAGAATATAGTATATACTTGTTACAAAATTAAAATTACGCTAAGTTCAAGGAGTGGTTCAAGTTTTTGGCACCGTTGTCGGGGAATATAACATAATTAGAGTAACGAACAATTTAGGACTATTAGAAAATTTTTTAAAAGAATTGCAACTTACTTAGTTTACTATTTTCTGTGTACTGATTTCGATTGTATGCGTAAATTTGGTTCTGAAAATCTTATACCCTACGATTCGGAATTAGAACGCACTGTTAGGAGAATTAAAAAACTTAGAAAAGAACCTAGAAATTCTGAAACAATGAAAAACAATGTAAAGAACCAAAGAATAGAAAATGAACATCAATCTAGACCACTAAGAGATTACGCAAACCCTACATTAGATGAAATTCACTTAACTAGCCAAAATCCTAATGTAGCTACTAATTCATTAAGCTTAAACCTGCAATTATCCAAATGGTACAAAACAATCAATTTGGTGGAACTTCAAATGAAGATCCTAATTTACATCTTGCAGGTTTTCTAGAACTTTATGCTACTTTTACATACGACAGAGTGTATGTTAATGTTGTCAGACTTAGACTTTTTCATTTTTCACTAAGGGAAAAGGCTAAGGCTTTGTTAAATTCATTAGCACCTGGATCTATTAGAATTTGGGGGGAACTTTCACTAAAATTTTTATCGAAATTTAAGACTGCTAAGCTTAGAAACGATATCACATCTTTCAGTCAGTATGAGGGAGAATCAATATATGAATCTTGGGAAAGATTTAAAGAGCTTCTTAGAAGATGCCCACATCATTATCTACCAGATTGGTCAATTATTCAAACTTTTTATAATGGATTAGTAGGATCTCTTAGATCCATTATTGACGCTGCTGCTGGTGGATCACTAATGTCTAAACCTTTTGAAGAAGCTTATGCTTTAATTGAAGAAATGGCTACTAATAATTTTCAATGGTCTGTTGAAAGGGTAAATCCTAAGAGAGTAGCCAGTATTCATGATTCAGATGCTTCAACTATGATAGTTTCTCAAATTGCTGCTCTTTCAAAGAAAATAGATCAATACGAAATGAATCGTTCTCAAACACCTCCAGTGTTAGAAGTAAATTCATTGGGATAAATTGTAGATGCTCAATCTTCATATGAAACTATAAATTTAATAAATAATAGACAAATAACCCTTATTCAATCTATTATAATCCAGGTTGGAAGAATCATCCAAACTTTAATTGGAATAACCAAGGTAATGCTAATCATGTTAATCCTCGGTGGGGGACAATACTGTAAACCAATTAGGAAATATAAATAATCAAGGTAATTCCAATTATAGACCTTCTAATCCACCATGCTTTTATAATAATTCACAATTTAAGGAGAAGAAACTATCTATGGAAGAACTAGTTTTGAATATGGATAATTAATTACAAAGTCAAAGAGATGCTATTAAAAATATAGAAAACCAATTGGGGCAAATTGCTACTGCACTAAGCAATAGACTTGTTGGAACTTCACCTAGCAATGTTGAAGTAAATCCAAAAGATCAACGAAAAGAACAGATTAAGGCTATTCAATTAAGAAGTGGAAAAGAGTTGGAAACAAGAGTTCAAAAAAAACTGTAGTTGAAAAGAAAAAAGTAGGAATTGAAGGAGAAAATGAAAGTTTATATCCTGATTTTCCTCTGAAACCTATGAAAATTACTATTGAAAGACCACCACCACCATTTCCTCAAAGACTAAAGCAACAAGATAAGGGAAAAAGATTTGCTAAATTCTTAGACATCTTAAAAAAATTATCAATAAATATTCCTTTTGTTGAAGCTTTGGAACAAAAGTCTGATTATGTTAAATTGATGAAGGATATACTCAACAAAAAGAGAAGTTACTAGATCATGACACTGTTGCACTCAATGAAGAGTGTAGTGCTATAATTCAGAGAAAGCTTCGTGAAAAACTTAAAGATCCTGGTAATTTCACTATCCCGTGTGCTATTGGTAAAAAATTTTATGGGTAAGCATTATGTGATTTGGGAGCTAGCATAAATTTAATGCCTTCATCAACTTTTAAAAGGTTATGAATAGGAGAGATTTCACCAACTTCTGTAACTGTCGGCATATTTTTAGGTTGTATTGTATTTTAAAAGGGGGGTCGCCTAATAGAAGTTGTCGGCGA
This sequence comes from Papilionanthe hookeriana x Papilionanthe teres, assembly GCA_022702705.1. Classification (NCBI taxonomy): domain Eukaryota; kingdom Viridiplantae; phylum Streptophyta; class Magnoliopsida; order Asparagales; family Orchidaceae; genus Papilionanthe; species Papilionanthe hookeriana x Papilionanthe teres. The sequence continues at coordinate 99,181,055 of CM040433.1, forward strand.
ATTTAAATTTTGAATTTGATTTAAATATATATATAATTTAGAAAGTAGTATTTGGCTTTGAAAATAATTTTTAAATTTGAAAGTTTTAAGATATGAGATTAAACCGATCTCACATCCCAAATAGTTTATATAAACAAGCACCGCACCACAAACCGTGTATCTATCCCTAAGGATAGACACACTGCTCGATGGTGGGGCTCGATCAAATAAACTAGAAGTTTTGTGACATCCGTTTGGTCCGCGAACCAATTTTATAAGCCGACAAATTCCCCGCTTAATATGAAAGTATCAAACAGGGTTTATATTACACAGTTCTTTAAAATTCCCTATAAGGGCAAGCCCCTATAGTTAATTACATCTTATGACGGAATCACCTAAGAAAACTCTCGATAATAATCAATAACTCGCTTTTCAAGAATTTCAAAGTTTAAGGTTTTCAAAGATCAATTTCGAATTTCAATAGGAATGGATCAAATTTTGGAACATTTTGTTTTGTGAATCCAAAGGAAGAAAGGTAGGAGAAATCACCGATTCGAAGTGAACTTCGTAATTTCCCGACTATCCTATAGTTCGCTTCGAGTTTAGGAAAGTCCTAATACTTATTTAAATGTTTTCGATCTTCGCTAATTTTAATTAATTGTGGCTTATATTTGTATGATAAAATCAAACAAATAGCCTAGAAGATGTGAGGGTTTATTGTCGCATTCGTACGACTACCTCGGAATCCTACAGACCTACAGGCTTAATTTGCAATGCAAATGCCTAACGAAGAGTCGAGGATTTATGTTGCACTAGGCAAGCTACCTCGAAGTCCCATGGCCGGTTATTTAATTCTGTGAAAGTTTTGTCATAGGTTCAAGTTTTGCCGACGACGATGGCCGTGTTGCCCACCATGCTCCAAGTTCCTTGTTGTTGCGTAGGTTTAGTTTTAGAAATCATAAATCAGGAGATGAGAAAAGTGTTTTGGTTTAGAGAAAATCTTAATTTCCAAGTGTTTTTTACGTTTTAATTAAAACAAATCTTAAAGTTGATTATAACGACACCGGTTAAGATCCCACGGTTCCATCCTTCCGCATCATTATTTTTATCGGATTCACGGTCCAGATGAATTTGCTAAACTCCAACCGAATGAGTTCCACACTTTCATTTAGACCGGGAAATCCCGTTAGCAACACGTAGGTTACATCATCCGAGGTATTCCCGATCATCCAACAGACGTTTTAATTTAGTTGTAATTGTAGTTTTGTGTTCGTTTGTGATTAAATTTTGAGTTGTTTTATATTTTGAAATATTGTGGCGGTGAATTTTATCTTGCAATGACTTTTAACTTAATTTGGTTTCAGCTTTTGTGGACTATCCTAAAGGTGTGGGTTTTCATGCAACCGTTGTTTTATCATGCAAGAAAAATAAAGTACATTTGCAAGAAAGTAAATTGCAAGAAAGTAAATTGCAAGAAAGTAAATTGCAATAAAATAAAAGCGTACCGAGGGTCTTCCCGTCATCCCAAGCCGCACTTAAAACACAATTAGAATATTTAAGCAAGTTCCTAGGTAAAGCTGGGGGAAAGGTTATGGTTTTCTACCAAATTCCTAATCCTATAGCTAGTCAACTCCTATGACGTCTAGGTTCTTTTCGTGTTTTTGTTCGAGGACGATTTTCTTCATCAAAGGACAATTAAGTCCAATTGTTCTTATAAATATCCTATCATATCGAGGAAGTGCTTAAGAAGAATCTTAAACATCTTTTCAATATTTTCGTGATTGTTTTAAGTCCAAATGAATTTAATTATATAAATGAATCGATCGTCCGAGGTTTTCAAGTCTTGTTAACTTGCTCACGAACTAGACATTTGAATATCCTATGAGTGAGGTAACACTTCATTTGATGTTCCATTTCAGAGTTATAATAATCAAAGCTTTCAAGGGTAAATTAGTATTCAAATGACTCGATTTAAGTTATGGGTTTAAATTTGGAATAGTGTTCAAGTTGCTTTACATTTATTTTGAATTCTTTATGTCTTAGGTGATGTTATATTTAATTCAACTTAATTTAATTGAGTTTTAATTTAGTTTAACATAGTTCAATTTAATTTGATTTGGTGTTTAATTAATTCGATTTGATTTAATTTAATTTAATTATTTAATTTAATTTAATTTTAATTTAATTGTTTAATTTAATTTAATTTAATTATTTAATTTAATTTTAATTTAATTGTTTAATTTAATTTAATTTAATTATTTAATTTAATTTAATTTAATTTTAATTTACTTAATTTTAATTTAATTTGTTTTAATTTAATTTAATTTAATTTTAATTTAATTTAATTTTAATTTAATTTATTCTTAATTTACTTTATTTTTAATTTTAATTCGAAGTTTTAAAAGAGTTTAATAATTTAATTAAGTCTTTTAATATTTTAAATTTGAGTTATCATTTTAATTAAAAAAAATTGAGTATTAATGATATAATTAGTTTAGGGATTTTTAAATTAAAGAATAAATTCTTCCTAATAAATATCCCTTATTTTAATAATTCTAATTTATTATTCTAAATTTAATCCATTATTTAATTAAAGTTTAATCATTTTTAAAATTGTTTAATGGGTTTCTACCCTTTAATTATTTAAATTTCAATCATCCAAATCAGATTAGGATCAAATATTTTACTTGTTAATTTTTTATTAAACCTAAAGTTTTAATTAAGGGTTAAAAGTTTAATTACCATTTTACCTCCTTAAGCTTAATAATTTCATAACTCACTAAATTGAACTCAAATAAACTTGGAATTTTTATAGACTTTCACTCATATGTCAATAAAGACATAAGAGGAGAAAATGTGATTTTTCCGTATTTAATTTATTTATATAATTATTTTGCAAAATAGAGATTTCCAAGGAAAATTTGATAACATGACTAAGGGAAAGTTTCTATCCTTAAGAAAAAATTAGGGGACATTCCTAATGACCAGAGAAGCACTTGGACCAATTTTGGTGATTTTTTTGAATTATATTATTTTTATTATAATTATTTTGAGTTTTGGAGTGTTAATTAATTTAAAAATAAAATAAATGTTGAAAAATGATTTTATATTTTTCAAAATCTCTCTGATATCAAGGGAACCATAGAAACAAATTTTGCAATTTTCTAATTTTTTATGATTTATTATAATTATTTTAGTGAAAATGCTAGAAAATACATTTTTTAATTTAAAATTACCTGTGTTTTTAAAATTCAATATCTCACTAAATAGACCTAGAAAAAATGTGGGATTTGTTCCTAAGTGATTAAAATTCAAAATGTGACATTTTGGTGAACTTTATTATTTTTGTGATTTTTATTATTTTTTAATTATTAAAATATTAAAATATTATTAAAAATCAACTTTTTCAGAAAATTGAAATTTTAATTTTCTTAGGTTCCCCGATATCGAGAGACTCCAAAACCAATTTGGTGAATTTTTGAAAAGTATTTTAAAAGTTATGAATTTTAAAGTTTAAAATGGCTAAGGCTTAATTAACCCAATTAGTGGAAGCTAACCAAGTCCAATCAATTCCCAAATTTTTATGGTAAATTCCTCTGATCCTAAAGGTCAAGTGGAGAATTGATTTCAAGTCAATTTGATGCTTGGTTAACTCTAATTAATTAAAGACCTATTTTGGGTGTTTAAGCCAATTAGAGTTGTTCCGAGTGAATTAACTCAAGTCCCGTTTTTCCTAGAGTTCTCTGGTCATAAGGAACATCACCAAATTTTTTTCTAGAATTTATTTCACAACATGCTAATTTTTGGAATTAAAATACTCAAAACAGCAAATAATACGCATTCGAAAAAATAAATAACTTTTCACAGATGGCTTCTCCGACCTCGGGAAAATTCAAAGGAATGTTCCCAAGTTCGCAGGCTTCAAAAGCCCTATGGTCTCATGCCATGGTGAATTGTATACATGCATGGAGAATTAAATGTATGCAGAGTAAATAAATTATAAAAAATAAAATACTTGATGAAATTAAATGATTTCTTTTCCACATTATTCTCCTCTCGTTCACCGAGCAAGAGGGTATTTTTATTTTATTTTTGTGATTTTTCTACACAAAGATATGGATTTTTAAAGTTTCTGATATTTAATAAATACATTAAATACCCTATTTATCTACTTATCCAACCGGCGCCGCCGAAACATCGGCAGCTCCGAAGGTACGTGTCGCGCCGTGACGGGGCGCCGCCATCCGAGTCATCCGTCCCGGCCCCGCTGGGCTCACGTAACATTCCCCGGTCCGGCGCAATTCGACCGTCCGCTCGATACACGCGCGCGATCCACCCGCTCCCCGGGTCATCGCTTCACGACCGGTGTGCACCCGTGACCATCAACCTTCTAACCCCACCTCACTCGATTCTCAACGGATTTTCGTGTTCTTATGCTCTATGGATTCGTCTCGAAGAGACGAACACATCCATACCGTAAAACATGCATTTAAATTGACTCAAATTAAAATGAGAATCTCTCGGAAGCTCGGGAAGAAAAGGGAGTCCATACCTTGCTCGCAGGCGGAAGCCGATCCGAGAGCTGTTACACCTTCGATCGATCCCCAAGAAGCTCCGCATGAAGTCTCCCCGGGTCCGGTGACGGTTCAGGTTGGACTTCGACCACGCCCGATCACAAAGTGAGGCCGGAACAACCGGGGGCGGCCTAGAGATGGGGGCTTTCAGTGGGGAACTTCTCCTTGGTCCAAGAAGGTGTAGGACCAATCAATTTGGGAATTGGCTCACCGTGAAGAAGTGTCCCGGTTTTCGGCTAAAGTTCGAGCTCAAAATTGGGCTCACTAGAGGGAATCTGGCCGGAATTCACGGGGGATCAGTGCTCTATGTGTGGAGAGTGATCTGGAGTGATTTTGGCAGAGTTTCCTTAAGGTTTCGTTCAGCACCTCCTTTGGCCGAGAGGGTGAGGGGTTTAACAGTATGGCCGGGAGGCTCTTGTGGAGCGACGGTCGGGATCACCGTTCGGTGAGGAGAAGAAATTACCGCAATTGCCATTTGGAGTGAGGCAGCTCAGCAAGGTGGTCTGGGGTGGACTTGGCTCCTCCCAAGGTTTCGGCATGGTGTTTTCCGGGCGACTGGGTGGCCGGCCGGCTGCACGTCACCTCAAGCTCAGTAGTCGTGGCTCGAGGCTTGTGTAGTCAATCGAGGTTTGACATGTGTAAAGGAGTTTGATTTAAATGGAATGGGAGAAGGCTCACTTTGGCTTGGTTTGGGTCAACCCACCATTTTGGGCTTGGTGCACCCTTCCAAGCTCTCGATTTTGAGCCGAGGGAATCATTTAGGGTCACTAGAAGAGTGGTGAAGTCTCCATCCATGATGAGTGCGGCTAAACATGGTTTAGTGTGTGACATGATTAAGGTAAAAAAAGGTTAAAGGAGGTTTAAGAAAGAACCTCCTCTTCTTGCCATAAATGGACTAATGACAAGTCAAAGCCCTCATGGCTTCATGTGGCTTCGAGAATGGTTTGCTCATGGCTTCATTTGGCTGGGGAAAAGGTCGATTTGTTTCATGAAAAGGGTTTTAGAAATTTTTGACATTTAGGGGTAATTTGACATGTGGCTTGATTTGGAATGGTTTAATTGATGATTTTGAAACTTAGGGGTGATTTTGATCAAATGGATGATGAGGGGAAGTGTCATGTGGGCTTTGTGGATGATTCGGGCTTTTAAAATTTAATGAAGATGGGCTTTTAAGAAGGTTTAAGGGAAGTGGCTTTTAAGTTTAAGGATGTGTTCATGGATGGGAATTTTGTAGAAGTTTGGGCCAAATAGTTGTTGGTTTTGGTTTAGGGATGTTTCATGAATAATTTGAAATAGATTTAAGGTGGTTTGGGTTTGAATTGGTTGAATTTCGGGGTTTATTTGGTAAATGGGCCAATGTAGGTCAAATTGGGCTAACTTGGGCCAAATCTGTTGGGCTAGGGTTGAAATTGATGTAAAATAAATGTTGAGAAATGTTTATGGGAGTGTTTCAAAGAGGTTTTGGCTTTGGTTGGGTTTTGATTTTGAGGTTCGGGCCTATTTGGGTTAGGTTCGGGTTTAGGTCAAAATTGGGCTTTTTGATTTTCGGGGTTGAATTCTGAAAGTGGGCTCGGGTCAAAATCTTGGGCAAATCATGTTAGTGTTTTGTTTATGGGGATGTTAAGGAAGGTTTAGAAAAGATTTGGAGTTAATTGGAGTTGAATTGGGTTAGTTTGGGCTAAGTTTGGGTCATGGGTCCAAATTTGCCTTAAGGCCCAAAGTGAAATCGATCCAAATGTCAATCAAATCGACTCGGATTTGGTCTAGATTGGTATCGGGGAGGTTTAATTAAAGTTTAAAATTGAATTGGACCAAAATTTGAGTCAATTGGATAGGTTTGGTTTAACATTGGGTCTACTTTGGGTCAAAATGGGTCAATTTGGGGGTTTTTTGACAAAAGTAAAATGGACAAAATTGACCCATGGTGTAGTTGGACAAAATGAAATTGGGAATATTTAGATTTTCTGGAATTTTTTTTGGGAATTTTCTGAATTTTTGGATTTTTAGCCAAGAAGGGTATTTTGCATTTGGAGGGTATTGGGGGGTATTTTTGGAATCTTTTGGTATTTTTGGGTATGGATGATCAATTTGAGTGATGAGATGTTTGGGATTTATTTTGGAAAATTTTGGGTAATTTGGAAATTTTGCAAAAATTCTCAGTAATTTTATGGTTTTGGGTAAAGAAGGTAGTGGTCCTTGGGTCAAAAATTGAAAATTTGGAAAATTGAAGATTGGGTGGATGTAAGTGGAAAGAAGTCATTTCGATTGAGCCATGAAGCCATTTCAAGCCCATAGCGAGCCATGAAAGGACTCATTTGAGGCATTCACTATGTTGTTCCTAACCCTCTTAGCCAAGGGCTTAGGTTAAGGATCATCCATGTGAATCACCCACATGAGTCGAGGTTAAGTTGGGTATGGGTGTGGTTTTAGGAAGTGTGTGGAAATGTAGTGTGTAAGTGTAATGTAAGTCAGCCCCTTCACGTACCGTGCCACCCAGGGCAGTCCTAAGGCCAAAGAGTCCTATAGAAACTCATCCTTTAAACTTCCGCATTTGATTTTCAACCCTCTGTGTGATTAGGGCTTATAGTCAAGTTTGTGGAGTTTGGCAGGAGTTTAGAAGTGGTTTAAATTTCTAAAATGTGGGTCCCAATTCTAGTCCTCTAAGATAGTCAAAGAAAAAGCCTAAGGCTAGATCCTAAGCACTAAAAAGAAGAAGGGAAGACCTCATCAAAAATGAGGTCAACAATGGACCCCCAATAGGTGTGGTGTGCCGACTGAGCACACCGCGCGTATTGGTGTTGACCGAAGAGATCAACACAACCAACACAGGTCCAGGTGACAACCGGACTGCAGCAAAAGAATTTCCCGCCGGGGAGACGGCATGTTCCCAAACCGGAGATACCGAACTCGCCGGGGAAAAGAAAAGGGGAGGTGAATTCCAAATCACATGACCCGGGAGAATTTCGATTTAGATTTTATTTTGTTTCAATTTAAGTTTTGATGTGTGAGCTTAGATTTCAATTCGAGTTTCAATTTAGATCAAGTTCGTCAAAACTCACACTCAAGGATTCTTCCGATTTCGAAATGAAAATTGGAATTCTGGGTTTTAGATGTAACATCTTCAACCTCGAAAGAAAAAAAATTGAATCGATTAGATTGAATCGTCACATGAGAAGATATCTCGTAGTAATGCGTGCTTCGGATGTAAAATCCTTAACCTCAAGAGTTCGATTTTGATGTATTTCGTTGCAATAGAAAAGAATCCTAAAGGTACTGATGTAAAATCCTCGACCTAAAAGGTTTGAATTTGATGTATTTCATGCAATAGGAAAAGAATCCTAAAAGAAGAAGCCTTGACAAAATCCTCGACCCAAAAGTTCGAATTTGATGTATTTCAGTTGCGTAGGGAAAGAATCCTAGTAAAGGCAGTTCGGGATGTAAAATCCTCGACCCAAAATGTTTGAATTTGATGTATTTCAAAGGTAACAGGGAAAGAATCCTAGCAAGCAGCAATTGATGTAAAATCCTCGACCCAAAAATTTGAATTTGATGTATTTCAAAGGTAACAGGAAAGAATCCTAAAGGTACTTCGATGCAAAATCCCCGACCCAAAATGTTCGACTCGATGTATTTCACAGTAACAGGAAAGAATCCTCTAAAAGTAGCAAGTACTGATGTAAAATCCTCGACCCAAAAATTTGAATTTGATGTATTTCAAAGGCAATAAAAGAATCCTAAAGCAAAGGCAGTCTTGATGTAAAATCCTCGACCAAAAAGTTTGAATTCGATGTATTTCGCTGCACAGAAAAGAATCCTAAAGCAATAAGGGCCTTTATGCAAATCCTCGACCCAAAAGTTTGAATTTTGATGATTTCAAGGCAATAGGAAAAGAATCCTAAAGCAATGGCAATGGGACGTAAAATCCGAATCTAAAAGTTTTCGAATTCGATGTATTTCAGTAACAGGAAGAATCCTAAAGTAAATATAGCCTGATGTAAAATCCTCGACCCAAAAAGTTTGAATTTGATGTATTTCGTTGCAATAGGAAAAGAACTTGGGCAAGGCAGTCTTGATGTAAAATCGACCCAAAAGTTTGAATTTCGATGTATTTCATGCACAGAAAGAATCCTAGCAAAGGCAAATTGGACGTAAAAATCCTCGACCCAAAAGTTTGAATTTGATGTATTTGCTGCAATAGGAAAAGAATCCTAAAGCAGTGCAATTTTGGATGTAAAATCCCCGACCCAAAAGTTCGAATTCGATGTATTTCAAAGGTAACAGAAAAGAACTTAGCAAATGGGCAATGGATGTAAAATCCTCGACCCAAAAGAGTTTGATTTTGTGATGTGATTGATATTTAATTCGAGATCTGGAAGAAATTGAATTTAAATTTGATTGAGACTTGAAGCCTCGGAAAGATTGAATTCGGAAATTTGGAAATTTGGAAGGGACGAGTTTCGAACTCGATCAAATTCGATTTAAGATTCGATTCGAATTGGAAGATCAAGTTTGAAACTTGGACGAGATTGGATTTGGAATTTGATTGAGGATTTGATTTGAAATTTGTAAGGATGGAATTGGATTTCGAAGTTTGGAAGGATGAGTTTGAACTCGATCAAATTCGATTTAAGATTTGATTTCAAAGTTAAAAATGTATGAAAACTTTATTATCATGATTTTATTTATCTTAAAGACATTTTATTATTTTTGCCCGGACCCAATCATAAGTAATTATCTACCCGTGTTTCTTAGGGATGAAGAATTCATTCCTTCGAAAACATCAGGTAGCGTAATATTTTTTCAAGTATCGTCCGTCGATCGGAAGCATATGTCGTTCTCCCCGCAATCTGTAATTAGCCGGGCAGAACCTCCCCGAGTATACCGCTTCAACCACAAACGGTCCTTCCCAAGTGGGTTCAAATTTTCTCCTCCCCATCTTGCGGTGTGCAAGAATAGGTCTCTTGAGAACGAGAACTAAATCACCAACTTTGAAGGTTCTCGGGCGGACCCGCCTTGTCGAGCTCGAACCATCTTAGCTTCGGTATAGTTCTAAGTTCCCGTCGCGCCGCAAGTCTTTCCCTTCCGTGCTTTCTAATTCTTCGAGTCGTAGTCCGGCGTTTTCTTCGTCGTGATCTTGTTTGCAACTGCAATTCTGAGTGAAGGAAGCTGAACTCTAAAGGTAACATCGCCGGACCCATACACCGCAGCGTAAGGTGTACTTTCGAGTAGAGTTCAAGGTTGTCCTATGAGTCTACAAGGCTTCTAATAATTTCTCGTGCCAATTTCTCTTATTATCGTCCAAGTAGTTTTCTAAGCATTCGAACGAGAGTTTTATTAAAAGCCTCGCCGAGACCGTTTGCTCTTGGGTAGTAAATTGTCGAGTATCGCCTTTGGGCCGATTCGTGTCTCCCCGACAAAATCAGTTGATTTCGTGTGCTTCCGAACGCCGACCCATTATCCGAGATGATCCTCGCGCTAAGACTCCGAAACGGTACACAACTTGGTTCTTTAAAACTCGTAGCACGTGGTGTGCTTTCACTTCTCTAAGTGGAACTGCCTCCTTCACTCGGGAAAAGTAATCCGTAGCCGCAAGAATGAAACGATGTCCTTTTCAAGATGCTATGGTTCTATCGACCCACTATATCCGTGCCCCAACATTCAAATGGCCATGACGCAATTGTCTGGGTGTAGCACATTTGGAGGTTGGTGTAGAACCACTCCGTGCACTTGGCATTGGTGACGCCTGCGATTTTCATGCACGGCCATCATCGAGGGCCAAGAAGATCTTGGGTCTTTTAATTTTCATCTCATTTTCGGGACCCGACCGGTGAGCGCCACAGTCCCGAATGCACCTCTTTAACGACTTCACTCGGCCTCGACCCGCTTAAGCACCTTAGCCACATTTGATCAAAAGACCTTCTGTACAATGTGTTGTTTATTAATGCGTAGACGAGTTCTTTTCGATCTCTGATGGGCCAGCCGACCTATCGTCCGGTAGCTTTCCCGTTTGGTGTAGTCTATCAATGGCCGTCGCCAATCTTCCGTGTTTTCCGTCACCGCCGCAACTGATTCTTTTCCTTCTTCTGATTTGTGTATCATGTCTATGTCAAGTCGTGATAGACCTCGACGTCCGTGAACCGACACTTCCACCGATTCATCTTGCAAACAGCAAATTCTTTTTGCGAGACGGGCTAAAGCATCTGCTAAAGCATTCTCTTTTCAGAATTTTGTAACCGTCACGTTCGGGAACTGCTCCAACAGCCGTATGGCATACCGGAAGTATTGTTCGAGTCTTCGGCTTTAAAACTCGTATTGTCCGCGATCTCGCCGAATGATTAACTCGCGAATCCCCCGTATTGCCGATGTCCGTTATCCCCATTCACGCTAATTCCAATCCCGTTATGAGGGCTTCGTATTCCCCGCTTCGTTGTTTGTACACGGTTCTGTCAAGTGGTAGGAGTATCTTAACATCCCTCGCTCCGTGTTATAAAGATTAGCCCGATTCCCCGCCTTACCGGCACTATCACTTGCGATTCTTCGTCTTTGTGTGGCTAAGATGCTCCGTCGAAATATAATTCCCAACGTCGATCGTCAAGGCTCCTAAGTTCATTATTTGTTCATCCGGTAAATCGTCATTGAGAGGAGATTCGGCCGCAAAGGATGTGGCCGCGAGGAAGTCCGCTAAGACTTGTCCCTTACGGCACGCAGGCACGAAAGTTACATCGAATCGCAATAATATCATCGACCATCCGGCAAGTCCGCCGGAAAGTGTTGGACGAGTCATCAAGTATCGCAATGGATTAACCCCGAAATCAAGTTGACCTTATGAGAAAGCATGTAGTGCCCGAGCTTTCGAGCGGCGAAGACCGGGCCAAACAATGCTTTTCAATTGCGGGATACCTTACTTCCGTCGGAAGTAAACGACGGCTTAAGTAGTAAAGAGCATTTTCTTTGTACCCTCATCATTGACCTGGGCTAACAAGCGGCTCCGAGAGAGTCATCTAAAGCCGCGGTGTAAAGTATCGCCGGTCTACCCGAGACCTGGGTCGCTAAGACAGAGGTGTCATTAAATATTGTTTAATGTCTTCGAAGGCCTTCTCGGCATTTCTCTTCCCAAATAAATTCGCGTCCTTTTTAACTAGTGGCCGAGAAAGGTCGTACACCTACCTGATGTGCTCTTGAGATAAAGCGTCGAAGATATGCCAGCTTCCTTGAAAAGATCGTAGTTGTTTTAAGGTTTCGGGAGGCGGCATTTCTAAGATGGCTTTAATTTTCTCCGCTGTCGATTTCAATTCCACGATGTCGGACAACGAATCCTAAGAATTTCCCGGAGGTGACGCCGAAGGCGCATTTTAAGGGATTCATCTTAAGGTTAAATTGTCTTAATCGTTCGAAAACAATTCTCAAATCATACAGTGGTTTTCCTTTACTTTGCTTTTTGATGACGACATCGTCCACGTAGCACTCGACTTGATCATGGATGAGATCATCAAAAATTCTTGTCATTGCGCCTTTGGTAAGTTGCTCCCGTGCTCCTTCATCCGAATGGGCATCACCGTGCAAGAAAATACTCCGATCGGCATTCCGAATGCCGTAAGCTTTTCATCTTTCCGGGAGCTATTTAACTGGGTTGTATCCCCGAAGATCCATCCATGAATGAGAATATTTCATGTGTCGAAGCAATATCGATCATCGCCTCTGGAATTGGTAGAGGGAATTCATCTTTTGGACATGCCTTGTTTAAATCTCTCTCGAAGTCCACACAAATTCTAATCCGACCATTCTTCTTTCCTCGACCGGCACCACATCAAGCAATCCGGTGTCGGGTATTGTTCTTCACGGACAAATTTAGCGTCTATTAAATTTTTTAACTTCGGCTACGACTTGTTGTTCGATTTCCAGACGCATTCTTCTGGGACCTTGTCTGACCGGAACAGAAGTAGGATCCACTCCTAGCTTATGGACCGCAACCTCTCGGGGCTAACTCGGCATTTCATCGTGTGCCTCCAAGCAAAACAAGCCTTTAAATTCCATTAATAACTCGATTATTTCTTCGGAGTCTTCTCTTTATTGAGTAAGGAGCTAACAAAGGTAGGTCTAAGCTCTTTGTTAGTACCTAAGTTAACTTCCGTTAACTCATCTATCGTGGATTTAATTTCTTCTTCGAATTCTAGTGGAGCGTCTCCAATTTGTAAATCTTCGAGTTCGTCCGTAGTTTCCATGCAGTTTTCATTGGACTCGCAAGTGACAACCAAACAAAATTCGCATCGTCAACCGACCCTACCGTGCCGAATCCGAGTCCACACTTTGAATTGGGAGACGACCGGAGTTATTCCATAACTTTTCAAAATGTTGTGACGGCCTTTTGTCCATCGTCGAGGTAAGAAACCACGTTGAATTAAATTTTGAACACGGTGGAGAGTACCACTCAAAAGGTAATTCCATTAATTCCGATGAAGTGACATCTTCGAATTGTACATTATTTTCGCCTTTGAGGAAGAAGCACCACTAAGAGAATTCCATCAAGCTTTACCCGTCACTACGTACCTCTTCGACCTCCATACCGATCTTATTAGAATGATCGAGTTAGGTCATGGTGATGTACGTAGTGGTTAATCTTCTCGTTATTACCGATTTGTATTCTTCGTTCTTTTCATCTTCGAGGGAGATCTTGTATTGCGTTTCTTTTCGACTTATTGTTGTCATTTCTTGCTTGATTTCTTTTTTCTCTTCGAACTATCTTCCCAATCAACATTGATGGCTGGTTTCTTCCCGTCCAATTGTCCTAGTGTCTCTACCACGGCCTCGTCCCCGGCCTCGACCTCGGATGCGAGTTGTGGAGAAACCTTCACCATCTCGGCCGGAAGGAGCGGTGAGTGACTGTTGGACTAGAACTTCAGATTCTTCGTTGTCTCGAACTTTCTTCGCTTCATTTGTTATGGTATCTCTCGGAGAAGATTGTTTTCTTTGGCTATGCATAATAAGCTGCATCTTCATGGATTCCAATTTCATGTACGGAGAATGGTTGCAAGTCACCTTTGATGCACCGTTCCCCTCCATCGTAGTACTCGATGCATCAGCGTAGAGATGATGGTACCATCCGTTTTCATGTATCCATGGTCGGCCCAAGAGGAGCGTTGAACGACGTTTCTGAATCGATTATATGAAATTTTGCGGTTGTCTTTGCTAAATCACCGGTCTTCATCAGTAGCGTTATCGACCCGAGGGCTCTTTCTCCTTTCTCATTAATCCTCTAATAACATTTTGTCGGCCTCGAGCTCACGAGCATCAATTTCCAAGTATGCTAGTGTTCGAAGACTCATTATATTGATTGATGCTCCCGGATCCACCAAAACTCGGAGAGCGTAAACTTCCCAATTGTAACCGAAATGTACAATGGCCTACGTTTTATCCGCTCGTCCCAAGTGCAGGGTCATCGTCCGTGAAGGTAACACCTCGGGCTTGCTCCTTTAACGAGCAAACCTCATCTAAGGAATCTCCGGCCATTTGAGCTAAGAAATTTCCTGGACCGGGCAAGGCCTTGATCGCAGCTTCTCTCATCTCCTTTTCGATAAGATGAGAGCATCGTAGATGCTCGCCTACTTAGCTCTCTAAGACGCTGCTAGCACGTCGAGAATTCACTTTGTTCTCCTCGCGTCTTCGCTTCTTCTCGAATGGGTATTTATTCCGTCGTCATTCCTTCTTCTTGAACAACCACATGCTTTCCTTTGTCTTTTGACCCATTCTCGGAGGTAGAACTCTTCCACTTCTCAAGTTGACTTCTCGTAATTTCTTCGAATCTAGTGTCGAGTTTGCCGGTGTCTCCTCCCGAATCGGAATGACAGTGCTCTTCCTGGACATCTTCAAAATCAAGGCTCTAACTCTATCGTAACCGGAGCTCCTCGAAAACTCGCGCGTATAGATCCGTTGTTTGTTGGAACTCTCGTAGCCTCCTTGATGGATGCCTTCTTCGTCATCAAGGATCATCGAGATCATGTATGATTCGAGAATTGTTGTCGGTATCGAAATCGACGCCCGGATCGTCGCTAGTTACGTAATCGTTAGAAATTACCAAAACGTAGCCAACGCCATCACCCTTATCATTATATGATCCCACCAAAGTGAGCAGATAATCATACAAAATCAGAGGTTCGAGGGATTTCTCCCCGAATCGAAAACAACTATCCCCAGATAAGCAGCCCCTAGTCTAGCCTTAGGAATCTCGGGCCTCTCTTCTTCGTCAATTTTCTTCTTCTTCTCTTCGATTTTCTCCTCGTCGAGGTGGTTCTTCTATCGCAAGTGATAGTACCGGCTTAACAGTCTCGAACTCAATCAAGCTCGCACCGAAGCGGTTCGGATGTCACCTAAAATCTTCTTCGAAGATCTCGGTCTGTGCGGTACCATCCATCGGCCGCCGTACAGGATCTATCGGGATGACGGGATCGGTTGAGATAACATTGACGGAACCTCCTTTCTGGGGTTCCTTCATGTACTGGGATTGTTATATTTCCTTTCGAAGGCTGTCGTCGAGCCAACTTTTAAAGGTAATGCAATCTTCTATCTGTGCCCAAGCATCCGATGGTAGGGGCAAAAGTCAGATCACCTTTCTTGTTGACTTCTCTGGTCTTTTGGGCTCGGGCAATGGAAATCCGGAGTTTTCATTAGGCTGCCGAACATCTTCGCATCGCTTCATTTTTGAACTGGGATATTCTCCTCGTCGTAAGCTCCCTCAATGTACGTCATGGACGAGACGGTTGCTCATACCGGCGGAGACGACCGATAGCCGGACCTGTGGTTGTCGGTACCTTTGTTGTGGTTGCTGCGGCCGTTCGGTGGTATTTGCACGCGTTGCTTGCCTTTGTCAACTCGCTGCAACGACCCCGCATTTCTTTTCGAAAGTCTTCACCGCTCGGTTGTCCGTCTCTGGTTTAAGAAACTTAATTGCTTCGCCTCTTTCGCAAGCTTCCCGGCCTTGCTTAACAACTTCTCAAAAGTCTTAAAAGTGAATCCTTTGAGGAGAAGTGCTATCGGGCCGTGAATGCTTTTAAGCAAGATGCCGACCGCATGTTGTTCTCGTGCTTGTGGTTCACACTTCATGCTTAAATTTCTCCATCGAAGTATGTAATCCACTAGAGTTTCATTCGGCCTTTTGCTTCTTACCACTAAATCACCTATAGTGATGTGGTGCTGAGCTCCGGCAAATCGCTTAATGAAGAGGCTCTCTAACTCTGAGAATGTCTTCACCGAACCGTTGGTACCCCGCATACCAGCCGAAGGCGATTCCACGTAATCGCTAACGAACCGTCGGAAGAGTAGCGCATCGCCTCCGCCGCATTGCAACAACTCGGCACGAAAGTGTGCAACATGTCAATGGGGTTCCTTGCCCGTCGAAGGTCTTAAACACGAGGTGGTACGAAGCCTTTCGGTATCGGGATGGGCCGTCGAATTCTTCCGGGTAAGGTCTACCCGTCCGAATGGATGTCCCGCTCTTCGATTGTGCTAAGGCTTCTCGCACCTCGCTGCTCTACCAAGCTTTTGATATCCTTTTCGTGGATCATACTTGTGCTGTATCCTTTTTCACTGGTCATCCCCATTGACTCGATGTAATCTCCTTTCCTCCCGTCTACGATGTGAATGACTTCTTGGGGGTGTTCTGATGTGGTCGTATTTCGACTCGGAGAGTGGCCGTAGCCACGGCCATCTCTTCCATCCTCTTCGCCATTTGAGCGATCGTGTCGTCCTTTTCCTCAAGCCGTTCCTTCACCGCTCTGGCTCCTCTCTTCGCAAACAAGGTGGAGCACCTGGAGAAGCCGATGAAGCTCGTGTCTCAACCATGTTGATTTCCTCGCATATTCATCGTCCATGAATTCCGATGAGTCGATCTCATCTCCGAACTTTTCTTTCTCTTTCTTTTGCCAACCGTCGGATGTCGGTTCTCAACTTTTCCATGGCATCTTTCTAGCTGAAAGCTTTGCATTCGTGGTTGTCATGCGATGGTTGCCGTCCTTTTTCTTACGAGTCCCCTTCATCGGCAAGAAGACTTTCTTCGGCATTCCACCTCCTCGGCAAGACTTTCTTTCTCGGGGCTGCCGTTTCAATCTCAATCAGCTCTGCAGTGGGACGCCATACCATCCTTCTAGCAACCAGGCTGTCTAGGGACCGTATGGTCTATCTACCAAATGTCGGAAGGTGGTATCCTCCCTAATCCGTAACCCCGATACTACGACAAAGGCTAGCCTTCATTCTCTGCTTGGCTTTTCTATCATGACTACGGTTCTACTCGAGGCCCAAGACGGGATTTCCGACCGGCACCCGCCCTATCCTTCGTAGAATCTCCGACACGTGCGCTCTTCCTTCTTTGCTGGGCCTTTTCTACCAAAGCTCGTTAGCCGAGCAAACGACGTAGTTCCGGTTCTTTTCGCGGCCATCGTTGTAGTATGCGGGCCGTGGTAATGTGGCAAGAATCTTTCAACATTCTCCTCATCCTCTCGCGGCGGAGAGGGGATGGAACCCGGCTTCCTCCCAAAAGTGGTATGTAGTCGTGCGAGGTATATTCGGTGGCCAGGCATATTCCTAAGAACTTCCGGAATTTCCCTCCAGAAGGCAATCTCGCAGCTCCGGCTTCCCTAGCGATCCTTCTATTTCTATTTCTTCTTTCGGGTCTTCGTCACGACGGAATCTTCGAACTCGGACCCGATTTCGAAGACAAGGTCTTGCTGTAGAAGATCCGTACCTCCACCAGAATGTGCCTACTCATAGTTCGGATTTTCCCTTGATCTGCGTAAGTCGGGGTGGGTGCGTAAACAACTAGACCGTTGGGGGTAGTAAGAACAAATTCTCCCGCGACGGGGCAAGATTCTCCCACGGATCCTTTCAGGAGGAAACCCTCGGGTCGATCTAAGGTCAACTCAAGCAAAGGGGTCTTCACTTCGCATACCTCGTTCGTCAAATAAGAAAGAGGGAGACGTCGGTGACCTCGACGTTCAGAGCTAAATCCTCGTCCAAATCGGATGATCCCATTGTCGGGCAAATTTCATCCCCCATGGCGTCGAAGTCCACCACAGAAGGAGAAATCGGGCCGGGCTTCCATTTCGCAAGGTAGATTCTCGTCGTCGGGCCCCAAGTTATGCTTCTTTTCAGACGAAAAGAAAGGAATTGAAAAGAGTCCGAACTCATTCTTTGTTCATGTATTTATAAAAAAAGAATCATTTGTTAAAAGAATCACTTATTGAGGGTTTGTTTATTTAACTAACGTTCAAAGGTGTACGTAAGGAATCCGATTCGTAGCCGGAAAGGGAAAGAAAATCTTAAGCAAACACTTCTCGACTCGAAGGATCATTCCTAAACTAACACCTATCGGGTCCACCCCACCTCGAAAATGAGGTAAAAGGATTCGTGGAACCTCTCTGCTTAGGGGTGTCTAAACAAGGGCTCCTAAATCCGAGAGAATGTTGGCTATACTACCAAGATGTAAATGAACATGCGTATTCCGTTAACGGAAGAAGGGTAGTTTGATCCATTATGGACATGGATATACTACCGATTTTTGGAAAGCAGAATTATTCGATTATAATTTATAATCGTCCCTGCCGGAGTCGCCGTAAATTTGTCACATATTTTTGTGTCGTATTGTATTTTAAAAGGGGGGTCGCCTACCGAAGTCAGTTTCGTCGAATTTAAATTTTGAATTCGATTTAAATATATATATAATTTAGAAAGTAGTATTTGGCTTTCGAAAATAATTTTAAATTTGAAAGTTTTAAGATATGAGATTAAACCGATCTCACATCCCAAATAGCTTATATAAACGGAAGACCGCACCACAAACCGTGTATCTATCCCTAAGGATGCATACCGGCTGATGGTGGGGCTCGATCAAATAAACTAGAAGTTTTGTGACATCCGTTCGTCCGCGAACCAATTTTATAAGCCGACAAATTCCCCTCGCTTAATATGAAAGTATCAAAATGTATTTATATTACTCCGGTTCTTTAAAATTCCCTATAAGGGCAAGCCCCTATGTTAATTACATCTTAAGTGACGGAATCACCTAAGAAAACTCGATAATAATCAATAACTCGCTTTCAAGAATTTCAAAGTTTAAGGTTTTCAAAGATTGAATTTTGGAATTTTAATAGGAATGATCAAATTCTTTGGAACATTTGTTTTCAGGAATCCAAAGGAAGAAAGGTAGGAGAAATCACCGATTCGAAGTGAACTTCGTACCCCCGACTATCCTATCGTTCGCTTCGAGTTTAGGAAAGTCCTAATACTTATTTAAATGTTTTGATCTCTCTCAATTTTAATTACTCAAGGCTTATATTTGTATGATAAAATCAAACAAATAGCCTAGAAGATGTGAGGGTTTATTGTTCATCGGACGACTACCTCGGAATCCTAAGACCGGTTAGTATTTTAATTTGCAATGCAAATGCCTAACGAAGAGTTGAGGATTTATGTTGCACTAGGCAAGCTACCTCAAAGTCCTATGGCTTGGTTATTTAATTCTAGGAAAGTTTTGCTGAAGTAGGTTCAAGTTTTGGCCGACGACGATGGCCGTGTCGCCCACCACGCTCCAAGTTCCTCGTCATTACAGAGAGGTTTAGTTTTAGAAATCATAAATCGGAGATGAGAAAAGTGTTTTGGTTTAGAGAAAATCTTAATTTCCAAGTGTTTTTACGTTTTAATTAAAACAAATCTTAAAGTTGATTATAACGACACCGGTTAAGATCCCACGGTTCCATCCTTCCGCATCATTATTTTATCGATTCACTTACCCGCATGAATTTGCTAAACTCAACCGAATGAGTTCCACACTTTCATTTAGACCGTGGGAAATCCCGTTAGCAACACGTAGGTTACATCATCCGAGGTATTCCCCGATCATCCAACAAAGACGTTTTAATTTAGTTGTAATTGTAGTTTTGTGTTCTGGTTTGTGATTAAATTTCGAGTCGTTTTATATTTCGAAAATGTCGCGGCGGTGAATTTTATCTTGCGTTGACTTTTAACTTAATTTGGTTTCGCTTAGGGACTATCCTAAAGGTGTGGGTTTTCATGCAACTCGCGTTGTTTTATCATGCAAGAAAAATAAAGTACATTTGCAAGAAAGCAATTGCAAGAAAGTAAATTGCAAGAAAGTAAATCGCAATAAAATAAAAGCGTACCGGAGGGTCTTCCCGTCATCCCAAGCTGCACTTAAAACACAATTAGAATATTTAAGCAAGTTCCTAGGTAAAGCTAGGGGAAAGGTTATGGTTTTCTACCAAATTCCTAATCCTATGCCTAGTCAACTCCTGGGCGACGTCTAGGTTCTCGTGTTTTTGTTTGAGGACGATTTTCTTCATCAAAGGACAATTAAGTCCAATTGTTTTATAAATATCCTATCATATTGAGGAAGTGCTTAAGAAGAATCTTAAACATCTTTTCAATATTTTCGTGATCGTTTTTAAGATTCAAATGAATTTAATTATATAAATGAATCGATCGTCCGAGGTTTTCAAGTCTTCGTTAACTCGCTCGCTGAACTGTGACATTCGAATATCCTATGAGCGAGGTAACACTTCATTTGATGTTCCATTTAGGAGTTATAATAATCAAAGCTTTCAAGGTAAATTAGTATTCAAATGACTTGATTTAAGTTAAGGGGTTTAAATTTGGAATAATTGCTCAAGTCGTTTACATTTATTTTCGAATTCTTTTATGTCTTATGTGATGTTATATTTAATTCAACTTAATTTAATCGAGTTTTAATTTAGTTTAACATAGTTCAATTTAATTAATTGGGTGTTTAATTAATTGATTTGATTTAATTTAATTTAATTATTTAATTTAATTTAATTTAATTTAATCGTTTAATTTAATTTAATTTAATTATTTTATTTAATTTAATTTAATTGTTTAATTTAATTTAATTTAATTATTTAATTTAATTTAATTTAATTTTAATTTAGTTTAATTTAATTTAATTTGTTTTAATTTAATTTAATTTAATTTTAATTTAATTTAATTTTAATTTAATTTATCTTTAATTTACTTTATTTTTAATTTTAATCAAGTTTTAAAAGAGTTTAATAATTTAATTAAGTCTTTTAATATTTTAAAGTTTTAGGTTATCATTTTAATTAAAAAAATTGAGTATTAATGATATAATTATTAGGGATTTTTAAATTAAAGAATAAATCTCTCTTCCTAATAAATATCCCTTATTTTAATAATTCTAATTTATTATTCTTCCAAATTTAATCCATTATTTAATTAAAGTTTAATCATTTTTAAAATTGTTTAATGGGTTTCTACCCTTTAATTATTTAAATTTCAATCATCCAAATCAGATTAGGATCAAATATTTTACTTGTTAATTTTTTATTAAACCTAAAGTTTTAATTAAGGGTTAAAAGTTTAATTACCATTTTACTCCTTAAGCCTTAATAATTTCATAACTCACTAAATTGAACTCAAATAAACTTGAATTTTTATGTGACTTCAATTATATGTCAATAAAGACATGAGGAGAAAATGTGATTTTTCTGTATTTAATTTATTTATATAATTATTTTGGTAGAAAATAGAGATTTCCAAGGAAAATTCGATAACATGACCAAGGGAAAGTTTCTGTCCTTAAGAAAATTAGGGGACATTCCTAATGACCAGAGAAGCACTTGGACCAATTTTGGTGATTTTTTGAAATATGTTATTTTTATTATAATTATTTTGAGTTTTGGAGTGTTAATTAATTTAAAAATAAAATAAATGTTTAAAAATGGATTTTATATTTTTTAAAAATCTCTCTGATATCAAGGGAACCAAAGAAACAAATTTTGCAATTTTCTGATTTTATGATTTATTATATTTATTTTAGTGAAAATGCTAGAAAATACATTTTTTTAATTTTAAAATTACCCTAGGGCTTTAAAATTCAATATCTCACTAAATAGACCTAGGAAAATGTGGGATTTGTTCCTAAGTGATTAAAATTCAAAATGTGACATTTTGGTGAACTTTGTTTTTGGCTTTTGTGATTTTTATTATTTTTTAATTATTAAAAATATTAAAATATTATTAAAAATCAACTTTTTCAGAAAATTGAAATTTTTAATTTTCTTAGGTTCCCCTGATATCAGAGAGACTCCAAACCAATTTGGTGAATTTTTGAAAAGTATTTTAAAAGTTATGAATTTTTAAAAGTTTAAAATGGCTAAGTGGCTTAATTAACCCAATTAGTGGGCTAACCAAGTCCAATTGACCTCAAATTTTTATGGTGAATTCTCTAATCCTAAAGGTCAGTGGAGAATTGATTTTAAGTCAATTTTATGCTTGGTTAACTCTAATTAATTAAATACCTATTTTGGGTGTTTAAGCCAATTAGAGTTGTTCTGGAGGAATTAACTCAAGTCCCGTTTTTCCTAGAGTTCTCTCGGTCATAAGGAACATCACCAAATTTTTCTAGAATTTATTTCACAACATGCTAATTTTTGGAATTAAAATACTCAAAACAGCAACATGCATTTCTGAAAAATAAATAACTTTTTCACAGATGGCCTCTGACCTTGGAAAATCTGGGAATGTTCCCAAGTTCAAGAGGCTTGCAAGTTCATATGGTCTCATGCCATGGTGAATTGTATACATGCATGGAGAATTAAATGTATGCAGAGAGTAAATAAATTATAAAAAATAAAATACTTCGATGAAATTAAATGATTTCTTTTCCACATTATTCTCCTCTGTTCACCGAGCAAGAGGGTATTTTTATATTTTGGTGGGATTTTTCTACAAAGATATGGATTTTTAAAGTTTCGATATTTAATAAATACATTAAATACCCTATTTATCTACTTATCCACCGCCAGGCGCGCCGAAACATCGGTGCCTCCGAAGGGTACGTGTCGCGTCGCGATCGGGCGCCGCCATCCGAGTCATCCGTCCCGGCCCCGCGGTTCACGTAACACCCCGGTCCGCCGCAATTCGAATCGTCCGCTCGATGGCACATCGCCGCGATCCAACGGCTCTCGGTCATCGTCTACGACCGGTGTGCACCCGTGACCGTCAACCTTCTAACCCTAATTCTTTCTCACTCGATTCTCAACGGATTTTCGTGTTCTTATGCTCTATGGATTCGTCTTGAAGAGACGAACACATCCATATCGTAAACATGCATTTAAATTGACTCAAATTAAAATGAGAATCTCTCGGAAGCTCGGGAAGAAAGGGAGTCCATACTTTTGCTCTCGCAGAAGTGAAGCTTCGATCTCGAGAGTTGTTACACCTTCGATTGGATCCTAGTAAGCTCCGTATGAAGTCTCCCGTCCGGTGACTCGTCTAGGCCGGACTTCGACCACGCCCGATCACAAAGCTTGGAGGCCGGGAACAACCGGGTGGCCTAGAGATGGGGCTTTTTAGTGTTGTGAACTTCTCCCTTCGGTCCAGCGAAGGTAGGACCAATCACCTGGGAATTGGCTCACCGTAATAGTGTCCCGGTTTCGGCCAAGTTCGAGCTCAAAATCGGGCTCGCCCAGAGGAATCTATGTGGCTGGAATTGCCGTTGGGATCAGGTGCTCTATGTGTGGAGAGTGATCTGGAGGATTTTGGCAGTTTCCTAAGGTTTCGTTCAAGACCTCCTTTGGCCGAGGGGTGAGGGGCGAAATAGGCATGGTCAAGGCTCTCCAGGGGAGTTTAATGGTTGGGATCACTGCCTTGGTGAGGAGAAGCAAGAACAACCGCAATGGCCATTTGGAGTGAGGCAACCTCAAGAAGGTGGAATTCCAAATTCGGCTCCTCCCAAGGTTTCTCGGCATGGTGTTTTCCTACGATCAGGCCACAGACGTCACCCTCAAGCTCAGGTGGGTCGTGGCTGAGGCTTGTGTAGTCAATCGAGGTTTGACATGTGTAAAGGAGTTTGATTTAAATGGAAACTGGGAGAAGGCTCACTTTGGTCAATTGGGTCAAACCACCATTTTGGGCTTGGTGCACCCTTCCAAGCTCTGATTTTGTGCCTAGGAATCATTTAGGTCAGCTTAGAAGGAGTGGTGAAGTCT
This sequence comes from Papilionanthe hookeriana x Papilionanthe teres, assembly GCA_022702705.1. Lineage (NCBI taxonomy): Eukaryota > Viridiplantae > Streptophyta > Magnoliopsida > Asparagales > Orchidaceae > Papilionanthe > Papilionanthe hookeriana x Papilionanthe teres. The sequence continues at coordinate 99,204,642 of CM040433.1, forward strand.
CCATCCATGATGAGGTGGCTAAACATGGTTTAGTGTGTGACACATTACAAAAGGTTAAAGGAGGTTTAAGAAAGAACCCCTCTTCTTGCCATAAATGGACTAATGACAAGTCAAAGCCCTCATGGCTTCATGTGGCTTGAGAATGGCTTGTTCATGGCTTCATTTGGCTTGGGAAAAGGTTGATTTGTTTCATGAAAAGGGTTTTAGAAATTTTTGACATTTAGGGGGTAATTTGACATGTGGCTTGATTTGGAATGGTTTAATTGATGATTTTGAAACTTAGGGGTGATTTTGATCAAATGGATGATGAGGGGAAGTGTCATGTGGGCTTTAGGATGATTTGGGCTTTTAAAATTTAATGAAGATGGGCTTTTAAGAAGGTTTAAGGGAAGGAAGCTTTTAAGTTTAAGTAATGTGTTCATGGATGGGAATTTTTGTAGAAGTTTGGGCCAAATAGTTGTTGTTTTTGGTTTAGGGATGTTTCATGAATAATTTGAAATAGATTTAAGGTGGTTTGGGTTTGAATTGGGTTGAATTAGTTTATTTGGTAAATGGGCCAATGTAGGGTCAAATTGGGCTAACTTGGGCCAATGTTGGGCTAGGGTTGAATGATGTAAAATAAATGTTGAGAAATGTTTATGGGAGTGTTTCAAAGAGGTTTTGGCTTTGGTTGGGTTTTGATTTTGAGGCTTGGGCCTATTTAAGTAGGGCCTGGGTTTAGGTCAAAATCGCTTTGATTGGGTTGAATTTGAGTGGGGTTTGGGTCAAAATCTTGGGCAAATCATGTTAGTGTTTTGTTTATGGGGATGTTAAGGAAGGTTTAGAAAAGATTTGGAGTTAATTGAGTTGAATTCAAGTTAGTTTGGGCTAAGTTTGGGTCATGGGTCCAAATTTGGGCTTTAGCCCAAAGTAATGATCCAAATGTCAATCAAATTGGACTTCAGATTTGTCTGGGGATTTGCATTGTGATGAATTAAAAGTTTAAAATTGAATTGGACCAAAATTTGAGTCAATTGATAGGTTTGGTTTAACATCGGGTCTACTTCTCTGGGTCAAAATGGGTCAATTGGGTTTTTGACAAAAGTAGGGTAAATTGACAAAATTGACCATGGTGTAGTTGGACAAAAATGAAATTGGGAATATTTAGGATTTTCTGGAATTTTTTTGGGAATTTTCTGAATTTTTGGATTTTTAGGCCAAGAAGGGTATTTCTTGGGTATTTGGAGGGTATCGGGGGGTATTTTTGGAATCTTTGGTATTTTTGGGTATGGATGATCAATTTGAGTGATGTGGAGATGTTTGGGATTGATTTTGGAAAATTTTGGGTAATTTGGAAATTTTGCAAAAATTTGGGTAATTTCAAGTGGTTTCAAGTAAGGCCAGCGGGTGTAGGGTCCCTGGGTCAAAAATCGAAATTTGAAAATCTAAGATTTGGGTGGATGTAAGTGGAAAGAAGTCATTTTGATTGAGCCATGAAGCCATTTCCAAGCCCATATGAGCTATGAAAGGACTCATTTGAGGCATTCACTATGTTGTTCCTAACCCTCTACCAAGGGCTTGTGGGTTAAGGACCATCCATGTGAATCACCCACATGAGTCGAGGTTAAGTTGGGTATGGGTGTGGTTTTAGGAAGTGTGTGGAAATGTAGTGTGTAAGTGTAATGTAAGTCAGCCCCTTCATCGGCACTGTGCCACCCAGGGCAGTCCTAAGGCCAAAGAGTCCTATAGGAACTCATCCTTTAAACTTCCGCATTCACATTTCAACCCTCTAGGTGATTGGGGTCTATGTCAAGTTTCAGAGCTCATAGGAGTTTAGAAGTGGTTTAAAATTTCTAAAATGTGGGTCCCAATTCTAGTCCTCTAAGATAGTCAAAGGAAAAGCCTAAGGCTAGATCCTTAAGCACTAAAAAGAAGAGGCGAAGACTCATCAAAAATGAGGTCAACAAATGACCCTCATATCAGTGTGGTGGCCGACTCGAGCACACCGCGCGTATTGGTGTTGACCGAAGAGATCAACACAACCAACACAAGTCCGTGTGACAAACTTTGGGACAGAAAGCAAAAGAATTTACTGGGAGTATCGGGTATGTTCCCAAAACTCAGATACCCGAACTCTCGCCTTTAGGAAAAGAAAAGCTGGTGCGAATTCCAAATCACATGACCTCGGGAGAATTTCGATTTAGATTTTATTTTGTTTCAATTTAAGTTTTGATGTGTGAGCTTGATTTCAATTCTGAGTTTCAATTTAGATTGAAGTTTGTCAAAATTAATTTTGAAGGATTTGATTTCAAATGAAAATTGAATTTCGGGTTTTAAGATGTAACATCTTCAACCTCGAAAGAAATTGAATCGATTAGATTGAATCGTTGCGATGAGAAGATATCTCGCAGTAATGCGGTGTCGATGTAAAATCCTTAACCTCAAGAGTTCGATTTTGATGTATTTTGTGCGCAATAGGAAAAGAATCCAAAGCAAGGCGCCTTGGATGTAAAATCCTCGACCAAAAGGCTCGAATTTGATGTATTTCTAAAGGCACAGAAAAGAATCCTAAAGTGCTGCGCCCTCGATGTAAAATCCTCGACCCAAAAGTTTGAATTCGATGTATTTCGCGCGCAGGAAAGAATCCTTAAAGCAAGGCAGTCTTGGATGTAAAATCCTCGACCCAAAATGTTTGAATTTGGATGTATTTTTTAAGCAATAAAGGAAAGAATCCTAAAAGAAGGCAAGCCTTGGATGTAAAATCCTCGACCCAAAAATTTGAATTTGATGTATTTTAAGTAACAGTGAAAGAATCCTAAAGAAGGCAAATAGCCTTGGATGTAAAATCCTCGACCCAAAATGTTTGAATTTGATGTATTTCAGTGCACAGAAAGAATCCTAAAAGAAGGTACTGGATGTAAAATCCTCGACCCAAAAAATCAATTCTGATGGCTGCAATAAAGGAAAGAATCCTAATAATGGCAATTTTGGATGTAAAATCCTCGACCCAAAAAGTTTGAATTTGATGTATTTCAAAGGCAATAGAAAAAGAATCCTAAAGCAAAGGCAAATTTTGGATGTAAAATCCTCGACCCAAAAGTTTGAATTTTGATGTATTTCTATATAACAGAAAAGAATCCTAAAGCATATACTTTTCGGACGTAAAACTTTGACCCAAAAGTTTTCAATTCGATGTATTTCAGTGCAATAAAAAGGAAGAATCTTAAAGCAGTGCAGTCTTGGATGTAAAATCCTCGACCCAAAAAGTTCGAATTTGACAGATTAAAGGCAATAGAAAAGAATCGTGCTAAAGGCATTTTCGGACGTAAAATCCTCGACCCAAAAGTTTGAATTTGATGTATTTCAAAGGCAATAGGAAAAGAATCCTAAGCAAAGGCAGTCTTGGATGTAAAATCCTCGACCCAAAAGTTTGAATTTTGATGTATTTCTTAAAGGCACAGAAAAGAATCCTAGCAAGGCATTGATGTAAAATCCTCGACCCAAAAGAGTTTGATTTTGTGATGTGATTGATATTTAATTCGAGATCTCGAAGAAATTGAATTTAAATTATCGAGACTTGAAGCCTGGAAAGATTGAATTCGGAAATTTGGAAATTTGGAAGGATGAGTTTGAACTCGATTGAAATTCGATTTAAGATTTGATTTGAGCTCTTCTAAGATCAAGTTCGAAACTCTTGATCGAGATTGATTTGGAATTTGATCGAGGATTTCGATTTGAAATTTGTAAGGATGGAATTGGATTTCGAAGTTTGGAAGGATGAGTTTGAACTCGATTGGAAATTCGATTTAAGATTTGATTTGAAAAAGAAAACAAGGAAAACTTTATTATCATGATTTTATTTATCTTAGCACATTTTATTATTTTTGGGTTCGGACCCAATCATAAGTAATTACTCACCCGTGCTTCTTAGGGATGAAGAATTCATTCCTTCGAAACATCAGGTAGCGTAAGGCTTTTCAAGTATCGTCCGTTGATCGGAAGCATATACGTTCTCCCCCGGCAATTCACTAGCCGGTAGGAACCTCCCGAGTATACCGCTTCAACCACAAACGGTCCTTCCAAGTGGGTTCAAATTTTTCCCATTCGCGGTGTGCAAGAATGTGTCTTGAGAACGAGAACTAAATCACCAACTTTGAAGGTTCTCGGGCGGACTCGCCTTGTCATGAGCTTGAACCATCTTAGCTTGGTATAGTTCTAAGTTCTGCCGCGCCGCAAGTCTTTTCCCTTCTGTGCTTTCTAATTCTTCGAGTCGTAGCCCAGGCATTTTCTTCGTCGTGATCTTGTTTGCACCGTACCCCGAGTGAAGGAAGTCGAACCTCTAAAGGTAACATCGCTCGGACCCATACACCCGAGCGTAAGGTGTAGCTCGAGCAGAGTTCCGAAGGTTGTCCCAGGGCCCATAAGGCTTCTAATAATTTCGCCAATTTCTCTTATTATCGTCTGTGGTTTTCTTTAAGATTCAACGAGAGTTTTATTAAAAGCCTCGCCGAGACCGTTTGCTCTTGGCAGAATTGTCGAGTATCGCGCCGATTCCGTGTCTCCCGACAAAATTGTTGATTTGTGTGCTTCTCGAATGCTGACCCATTATCCGAGATGATCCTCGCGCGGCACTCCGAAACGGTAGATAACTTGGTTCTCAAAAACTCAGAAGACGTGGTGTGCTTTCACTTCTCTAAGTGGAACCGCTCTCGCCCACTTGGAAAAGTAATCCGTAGCCGCAAGAATGAAACGATGTCCTTTTGAAGATGGTGGTTCTATCGACCCACTATATCCGTGCCCCAACATTCAAACGGCCATGACGCAATTGTCGGGGTGTAGCACATTTGGAGGTTGGTGTAGAACCACCGTGTACTTGCATTGGTGACAGCTCGCGATTTTCATGCGCTCGGTCATCATCGAGGGCCGTAGTACCCTAGTCTTTTAATTTTCATCTTCATTTTCGACCCGACCGGTGAGCGCCTACGTAGTCCGAATGCACCTCTTTAACGATTTCACGGGCCTCGGACCCGCTTAAGCACCTTAGCCACATTTGATCAAAAGACCTCTGTACAATGTGTTGTTTATTAATGCGTAGGACAGAGTTCTTTTCTTGATCCGGACATGGGCCGCCGACCCATCGTCCGGTAGCTTTCCGTTTCGTGTGCGCTCTATCATCGGCCGTCGCCAATCTTCTCGTGTTTTCCGTCACTCGTCAGTAACCGATTCTTTCCTTCTTCTGATTTGTGTATCATGTCTATGTCAAGTCGTGATAGGACTCCGACGTCCGTGAACCGACACTTCCACCGATTCATCTTGCAAACAGCAAATTCTTTGCGAGACCTGCCAAAGCATCCGCTAAAGCATTCTCAGAATTTTGTAAATTGTCACGTCAGAATCGTTCCAACACCGTATGGCATACCGGAAGTATTGTTCGAGTCTGGCTTTTAAAACCTCGTATTGTCCGGCGTATCCGTCGAATGATTAACCGTGAATCCCCGTAGATGCTGATGGAAACCGTTATCCCCATTCGAATAGCTAATTCCAATCCCGTTATGAGGCTTCAGATTCCGTCATTGCTCAGGCACGGTTCCGTCAAGTGGTAGGAGTATCTTAACATCCCTCGCTCCGGTGTTATAAAGATTAGCCCGATTCCCCGCCTACCGGGCACTATCACTGCGATTCTTCGTCTTTGCGTGGTCAAGATGCTCCGTCGAAATATAATTCCCAACGTCGATCGTCAAGGTCTTCTAAGTTCATTATTTGTTCATCCGGCAAATCGTCATTGAGAGGAGATTCGGTCGGCAAAGGATGTGCCGCGAGGAAGTCCGCTAAGACTTGTCCCTTTACAAAGACGCGCAGGCACGAAAGTTATATCGAATTGCACAATATCATCGACCATCCGGCAAGTCCGCCGAAAGTGTCGGGACGAGTCATCAAGTATTGCAATGGATTAAACTTCGAAATCAAGTTGACTCCATGAGAAATGCAGTGCCCGAGCTGGGCGCGAAGATCGGGCCAAACAATGCTTTTCAATTGCGGGATACCTTACTTCCGTCGGAAGTAAACGACTTCGCCATGAAGTAAAGCATTTTCTTTACCCTCATCATTGACTCGGGCTAACTGTGGCTCCGAGAGAGTCATCTAAAGCCGCGGTGTAAAGTATCAGCGGTCTACCCGAGATCACGCTAAGACAAAGAGGTGTCATTAAATATCGTTTAATGTCTTCGAAGGCCTTCTCGGCATTTCTCTTCCCAAATAAATTCGGCGTCCTTTTAACTAGTGCCGAGAAAGGCCGACACCTACCCGATTGTGTTCGAGATAAAGCGTCGAAGATATGCCAGCCCTCTGAAAAGATCGTAGTTGTTTTAAGGTTGTGGGAGTGCGGCATTTCTAAGATGGCTTTAGAATTTTCTCCGCGGTCGATTTCAATTCCACGATACCACAACGAATCCTAAGAATTTCCCGAGGTGACGCCGAAGGCTCATTTTGCGGGGGATTCATCTTAAGGTTAAATTGTCTTAACTTCATCGAAAACAATTCTCAAATCATACAGTGGTTTTCCTTTACTTACTTTTCGATGATCGTACATCGTCCACATGACTCGACTCGATCAGGATGATCAAAAATTCGTCATTGCTCTTGGTAAGTTGCTCCTGCGTTCGCCGAATGGCATCACCGTGTAGCAAAATACTCCGATCGGCATTCCGAATGTCAAAAGCTTTTCATCTTTCCTGAGCTATTTTTATCCTGTCAGACCCCGAAGATCCATCCATGAATGAGAATATTTCATGTGTTCACAATATCGATCATCAGTTCTGGAATTGGTAGAGGGAATTCATCTTTTGGACATGCCTTGTTTGGGCCCCGAAGTCCACACAAATTCTAATCCGACCATTCTTCTTTCGACTGGCACCATATCACAACTGTGTCGGGTATTGTTCTTCACGACAAATTCTGGGGCTGGGCTCATTAGCTTTTTAACTTTCGGCTATGACTTGTTGTTCAATTTCCGTACGCATTCTTCTCGGGACCTTGTCTCGACCGGAACAGAAGTAGGATCCACTCCTAGCTTATGGACCGCAACCTCTCGGGGCTAACTCGGCATTTCATCGTAGCTCCACAAAATGCCTTTAAATTCCATTAATAACTTGATTATTTCTTCTCGTGAGTCTTCTTTATTGAGTATATTTAACAAAGGCAGGTCTAAGCTCTTTGCTAGTACCTAAGTTAACTTCCGTTAACTCATCTATCAGGATTTAATTTCTTCTTCGAATTCTGCAGCGTCTCCAATTTGTAAATCTCTCGAGTTCGTCCGTAGTTTCCATGCAAACTTTCATCGACTTGCAAGTACAACCAAGCAAAAAATTCGCACGTCAACCGACCCTACCGTGCCGAATCCGAGTCCACACTTTGAATCGGAGGACGACCGGAGTTATTCCATAACTTTTCAAAATGTTGTGATCGCTTCCGTCCATTGTCGAGGTAAGAAACCACGTTGAATTAAATTTCAACACAGGAGAGTACCACTCAAAAGGTAATTCCATTAATTCTGATGAAGTGACATCTTCGAATTGTACATTATTTTCAGCTTTGGAGAGCGAAGCACCACTAGTAGAATTCCGACGACAGACCGTCACTACGTACCTCTTCGACCTCCATACCCTCGATCTTATTGGGGAATTTGGATTCGAGCATGGTATTGCGCATGTACGTAGTGGTTAATCTTCTCGTACATTGATTTGTATTCTTCGTTCTTTTCATCTTCGAGGGAGATCTTTGTATTGCGGTTTTTTCGACTTATCGTTGTCGTCGTCACTTTTTTCTTCGTAACTATCTTCCCAATCAACATCGATGGCTGGTTTCTTCGTCCAATCGTCCTAGTGTTCTACCACGGCCTCGTCCCCGCCCTCGACCTCGGATGCGAGTTGTGGAGAAACCTTCGACCATCTCGCCAAGGGAGTGGTGAGTGATCGTTGGACTAGAACTTCGCATTCTTCGTTGTCTCGAACTTTCTTCGTCTATTCGTTATGGCATTCCGAGAAGATTGTTTTCTTTTCGCGGTGCATAATAAGCGATCTTCATGGATTCCAATTTCATGTACGGAGAATGGTTGCAAGTCACCTTGATGCACTCCGTTCCCCTCCATCGTAGTACTTGATGCATCGGTGTAGAGATGATGGTACCATCCCCGTTTTCATGTATCCATGGTCGGCCCAAAGAGCGTTGAACGACGTTTCTGAATCGATTATATGAAATTTTGCGGTTGTCTTTGCTAAATCACCGGTCTTCATCGCAGCGTTATTGACCCGAGGGCTCTTTCTCCTTTCGGTCAATCCTCTTAATAACATTTTGTCGGCCTCAAGCTCACGAGCATCAATTTCCAAGTATGCTAGTGTTCGAAGACTCATTATATCGATTGATGCTCCCGGATCCACCAAAACTTCCGGAGAGCGTAAACTTCCCAATTGTAAATCGAAATGTACAATGGTCGGTTGTGATCTCGTCCCAAGTAGTAGGTCATTGTCCGTGAAGGTAACACCTCGTCGTTCCTTTAACGAGCAAACCTCATCTAAGAATCTCCGGCCATTCGAGCTAAGCAAATTTCCGATCAAGTAAGGCCTTGATCAGAGCTTCTCTCATCTCCTTTGATAAGATGAGAGCATCGTAGATGCCTGGGCTTACGGTAGCTTCCAAGATACAAGACGTTGTAGTCCACTACTCTCCCGCGGCCTCGCCTTCTTCTCGAACGGGTATTTATTCTGGCTGTTGGTTCTTCGAACAACCACCTGCTTTCCTTGTCTTTTGACCCATTCTGAGGTAGAACTCTTCCACTTCTCAAGTTGACTTCGTAATTTCTTCTGAATCTAGTGTTGAGTTTGTCAGTTCCCTCCCCGAACTCCAATGACAAGCCTTTCCTGATTATCTTCAAAATCAAGGCTCTAACTCTATCGTAACCGGAGCTCGAAACTCACAGATAGATCCGTTGCTTGTTGAACTCTCGTAGCCTCCTTGATGGATGCCTTCTTCGTCATTGTGATCGTCGAGATCATGTATGATTTGAGAATTGTTACTGTATCGAAATCGACGCCCGGATTGTCGCTAAGCAGCGTAATCGTTAGAAACAACAAAACGTAGCCAACGCCATCACCCTTATCATTATATGATCCCACCAAAGTGAGCAGATAATCATACAAATCGGAGGTTCGAGGGATTTCTCCCCGAATCGGAAACAACTATCTCAGATAAGCAGCCCCTAGTCTACCTCAGAATCTCGGGCCCCTCTTCGTCAATTTTCTTCTTCTTCGATTTTCTCCGTCGAGGTGGTTCTTCTATCGCAAGTGATAAGCATCGGCTTACTGTGTCTCGAACTCTGAATTGAAGCTCGCACCGAAGCGGTTCGGATGTTACACGAAAATCTTCTTCGAAGATCTCGTCCAGGCGGTGAAATTCATCCAATGCCAGCCGCATGTGATCTAACACGGACGGCTGAGATAACATTGACTCGAACCTCCTTTTCGGGGTTCCTTCATGTACTCCTTCGGGATTGTTATATTTCCTTTCCGAAGGTTGTCGTCGAGCCAACTTAAAGGTAATGCAATCTTCTATCTCGTGCCCAAGCATCCGATGGTAGGGGCAAAGTCGGGATCACCTTCTTGTTGACTTCCTCGGTCTTTTGGGCTCGGGCAAAATTTGAAATCCGGAGTTTTCATTAGGCTACGGAACATCTTCGGCATCGCTTCATTTTTGAACGGATATTCTCTGCTCAGAAGCTCCCTCAATGTACGTTGCGGACGAGACGGTTGTTCATACTGCGGAGACGACCGATAGCCGGACCGGGTTGCCGGTAATTTCGCTGTGGCTGCTGCGGCCGTTCCCGTGGTATTTGCACGGCTCGCCTTTGTCAACGCCGCAACGACCCCAGATTTCTTTCTTCGAAAGTCTTCACCGGCTTCTGCTTGTCCGTCTTGTCGGCAAACTTAATTGCTTCGCCTCTTCTGCAAGCTCCCGGCCTTGCTTAACAACTTCTCAAAAGTCTTAATAAAGGAATCCTTCGAGGAGAAGTGCTATCGGGCCGTGAATGCTTTTAAGCAAGATGTCGACCGCATGTTGTTCTTGCACGTTGTGGTTCACACTTCATGCTTAAATTTCTCCATCGAAGTATGTAATCCACTAGAGTTTCATTCGGCCTTTGTTTCTCTACCACTAAATCACCATAGCGATGTGGTGCCGAGCTCCGCAAATCGCTTAATGAAGAGGCTCTCTAACTCCGAGAATGTCTTCACCGAATCATTGGGTAATTTCCGCATACCCGCCGAAGGCGATTCCCGACAAGACCGCTAACGAATCGTCGAAGAGTAGCGCATCGCTCCCGCCGCATTACAACAACCGGCACGAAAGTGTGCAACATGCCGGCCGGGTTCCCCTGCCCGTCGAAGGTCTTAAACCGCAGGTGGTACGAAGCCTTTCGGTATTGACAGCGTCGAATTCTTCTCGGGTAAGGTCTACCCGTCCGAATGGATGTCCCGCTCTTCGATTGTGCTAAGGCTTCGCACCCGCTGCTCTACCAAGCTTTTGATATCCTTTTCAGGGATCATACTCAGGCCGTATCCTTTTTCGACTGGTCATCCCCATCGACGGATGTAATCTCCTTTCCTCCGTCTACGATGTGAATGACTTCTGGGGGTGTCTCTCTATGTGGCCGTACTTGACTCGGAGAGTGGCCGCAGCTACGGCCATCTCTTCCATCCTCTTCGCCATTCGAGCGATCGTGTCGTCCTTTTCCCCGTAAGCCGTCTCTTCATCACCCGTTCCTCTCTTCTCGCAAACCGCAGGAGCACCTTGAGAAGCTGATGAAGCTCGTGTCTCAACCATGTTGATTTCTGCATATTCATTGTCCATGAATTCCGATGAGTCGATCTCATCTCCGAACTTTTCTTCTCTTTCTTTTGCCAACCGCGACGGATGTCGGTTCTCAACTTTTCCATACATCTTCTACGAGCTTTCCGTGTATTCGCGGTTGTCATGCGATGGTTGCTGTCCTTTCACGAGTCCCCTTCATCGCAGTAGCACTTTCTTCAGATTCCAGCCTCCCGGCAAGACTTTCTTCGGGCTGCCGTTTCAATCTCAACCGCCCCGTAGGCAGACGCCATACCATCCTTCTACAGCGAAGGTCTAGACCGATGGTCTATCGGCCAAATGCTGGAAGGTGGTATCCTCCCTAATCTGTAACCCTGATACTACGACAGGCGGGCTAGCCTTCATTCTCTTGCTTGGCTTTTCTATCATGACGGCGGTTCTACTCGAGGCTCCAAGACGGATTCGACCGGCACCCGCCCTATCCTTCGTAGAATTTCCGACACGGTATGCCTTTCCTTCTTTGCTGGGGCCTTTTCTACCAAAGTTTGGTACGAGCAAACGACGTAGTTCTGGTTCTTTTCTTGCGGCTATCGTTGTAGTATGCGGGTCGTGGTAATGTGGCAAAGAATTTTTCGAACATTCTCCTCATCCTTCAAGGGCGGGAGAGTGGGGGATGGAACCTCGCTTCCTCCCAAAAGTGGTGCATGTAGTCAGCAGCGTGGTGTATATTCCGGTAGCGTGTATATTCTCGCAACTCGGGAATTTCCTCCGTGAAGGCAATCTCAGCAGCTCGCTCTCTCGGCGATCCTTCTATTTCTATTTCTTCTTCGGGTCTTTGTCGCCGACGACCTTCGAACCGGACCCGATTTCGAAGACAAGGTCTTACAAAGATCCGTACCCTCTACTTCGCAATGTGTTTACCATAGTTCTGGATTTTCCCTTTGATTTGGCAGAAGTCGGGGTGGGTGCGTAAAAACAACTAGACCAAGGGGGGTTGTAAGAACAAATTCTCCGGCGATCCCGCAAGATTCTCCTAGTCGGGATCCTTTTCTTTGGCAGGGGAGGAAACTCGTATCGATCTAAGGTCGAATCCCGCGCGGGCTCCTCACGATACCTTGTTCGTCGCTGCAAAGAGGGAGACGTCGGTGACCTTGACGTTCGTAAAGAATCCTCGTCCAAATCGGATGATCCCATTGTCGGGCGGGGCCATCCTTATGTATTGGAGCCCACTCCGTTGGTGAAGGAGAAAATCACAAGCCGTCATAGCGTAGATTCTGGTTGTCGTCCTAAGTTATGCTTCTTTTTCTTTAGGACTAAAGAAAGGAATCGAAAAGAGTCCGAACTCATTCTTTGTTCATGTATTTATAAAAAAGAATCATTTGTTAAAAGAATCACTTATTAGAGGGTTTTGTTTATTTAGAACGAACGTTCAAAGGTGTGTAGAAGGCAAGGAATCCGATTCCGCAGTCGGGAAAGGGAAAGAAAATCTTAAGCAAGACTTCTCGACTCGAAGGATCATTCCTAAACTAACACCTATCGGGGTCCACCCCACCTCGCAATGAGGTAAAGGATTCAACCTCTCTCGTTTAGGGTGTCTAAACAAGGCTCCTAAATCCGAGAGAATGTTGGCCATACTTGTTCAAGATAGAAATGAACATAGTATTCCAATCGAAAGAAGGGTAGTTTGATCCATTGGGGACATGGATATACTACCGATTTTTTGGAAAGCAGAATTATTTGATTATAATGGAGAGAGGAATCGTCTTTAGCCGAGTCGCCGTAAATTTGTCGGCATATTTTTAGGTTGTATTGTATTTTAAAAGGGGGTCGCCTACCGTGTTGCTCATGGACTTAAATTTTCAATTTGATTTAAATATTATATATAATTTAGAAAGTAGTATTTGGCTTTGAAAATAATTTTTAAATTTGAAAGTTTTAAGATATGAGATTAAACCGATCTCACATCCCAAATAGTTTATATAAACGAGCACCGCACCACAAACCGTGTATCTATCCCTAAGGATAGACACACCGCTCGATGGTGGGGCTCGATCAAATAAACTAGAAGTTTTGTGACATCCGTTTGGTCCGCGAACCAATTTTATAAGCCGACAAATTCCCCGCTTAATATGAAAGTATCAAACAGGGTTTATATTACTCGGGTTCTTTAAAATTCCCTATAAGGGCAAGCCCCTATAGTTAATTACATCTTAAGTGACGGGAATCACCTAAGAAAACTCTCGATAATAATCAATAACTCGCTTTCAAGAATTTCAAAGTTTAAGGTTTTCAAAGATTGAATTTTGGAATTTCAATAGGGAATGGATCAAATTTTGGAACATTTTGTTTTGTGAATCCAAAGGAAGAAAGGTAGGAGAAATCACCGATTCGAAGTGAACTTCGGCAATTTCCCGACTATCCTATCGTTCGGCTTGAGTTTAGGAAAGTCCTAATACTTATTTAAATGTTTTGATCTTGCCAATTTTAATTAATTAGGGCTTATATTTGTATGATAAAATCAAACAAATAGCTTCAGAAGATGTGAGGGTTTATTGTCGTATCGGACGACTACCTCGGAATCCTAAGACCGGTTAGGGCTTAATTTGCAATGCAAATGCCTAACGAAGAGTTGAGGATTTATGTTGCACTAGCGCAAGCTACCTCGAAGTCCTATGGCTTGGTTATTTAATTCTAGGAAAGTTTTGTCGAAGTAGGTTCAAGTTTTGTCGACGACGATGGCCGTCGTCGCCCACCATGCTCCAAGTTCCTTGTTGTTGCAGAGGTTTAGTTTTAGAAATCATAAATCAGGAGATTAGAAAAGTGTTTTGGTTTAGAGAAAATCTTAATTTCCAAGTGTTTTTTACGTTTTAATTAAAACAAATCTTAAAGTTGATTATAACGACACCGGTTAAGATCCCATGGTTCCATCCTTCCGGCATCATTATTTTTATCGGATTCACTTAGTCCAGATGAATTTGCTAAACTCAACTGAATGAGTTCCACACTTTCATTTAGACCGTGGAAATCCCGTTAGCAACACGTAGGTTACATCATCCGAGGTATTCCCGATCATCCAACGAGACGTTTTAATTTAGTTGTAATTGTAGTTTTGTGTTCCGTTTGTGATTAAATTTTGAGTTGTTTTATATTTTGAAATGTTGTGGCGGTGAATTTTATCTTGCAATGACTTTTAACTTAATTTGGTTTCGGTTTTAGGGACTATCCTAAAGGTGTGGGTTTTCATGCAACTCGTTGTTTTATCATGCAAGAAAAATAAAGTACATTTGCAAGAAAGTAAATTGCAAGAAAGTAAATTGCAAGAAAGTAAATTGCAATAAAATAAAAGCGTACTGGAGGGTCTTCCCGTCATCCCAAGCCGCACTTAAAACACAATTAGAATATTTAAGCAAGTTCCTAGGTAAAGCTAGGGGAAAGGTTATGGTTTTCTACCAAATTCCTAATCCTATAGCTAGTCAACTCCTATGACGTCTAGGTTCTTTGTGTTTTTTGTTTGAGGACGATTTTCTTCATCAAAGGACAATTAAGTCCAATTATTCTTATAAATATCCTATCATATCGAGGAAGTGCTTAAGAAGAATCTTAAACATCTTTTCAATATTTTCGGGATTGTTTTAAGTCCAAATGAATTTAATTATATAAATGAATCGATCGTCCGAGGTTTTCAAGTCTTGTTAACTTGCTCGATTGAACTAGGACATTTGAATATCCTATGAGTGAGGTAACACTTCATTTGATGTTCCATTTAGGAGTTATAATAATCAAAGCTTTCAAGGGTAAATTAGTATTCAAATGACTTGATTTAAGTTAAGGGGTTTAAATTTGGAATAGTGTTCAAGTTGCTTTACATTTATTTTGAATTCTTTATGTCTTAGGTGATGTTATATTTAATTCAACTTAATTTAATTGAGTTTTAATTTAGTTTAACATAGTTCAATTTAATTTGATTTGGTGTTTAATTAATTTGATTTGATTTAATTTAATTTAATTATTTAATTTAATTTAATTTAATTTAATTTAATTGTTTAATTTAATTTAATTTAATTATTTAATTTAATTGTTTAATTTAATTTAATTTAATTATTTAATTTAATTTAATTTAATTGTTTAATTTAATTTAATTTAATTATTTAATTTAATTTAATTTAATTTTAATTTAGTTTAATTTAATTTAATTTGTTTTAATTTAATTTAATTTAATTTTAATTTAATTTAATTTTAATTTAATTTATCTTTAATTTACTTTATTTTTAATTTTAATTGAAGTTTTAAAAGAGTTTAATAATTTAATTAAGTCTTTTAATATTTTAAATTTGAGTTATCATTTTAATTAAAAAAATTGATTATTAATGATATAATTAGTTTAGGGATTTTTAAATTAAAGAATAAATCTCTTTCTAATAAATATCCCTTATTTTAATAATTCTAATTTATTATTCTTCCAAATTTAATCCATTATTTAATTAAAGTTTAATCATTTTTAAAATTGTTTAATGGGTTTCTACCCTTTAATTATTTAAATTTCAATCATCCAAATCAGATTAGGATCAAATATTTTACTTGTTAATTTTTTATTAAACCTAAAGTTTTAATTAAGGGTTAAAAGTTTAATTACCATTTTACCCCTTAAGCTTAATAATTTCATAACTCACTAAATTGAACTCAAATAAACTTGGAATTTTTATGTGACTTCACTCATATGTCAATAAAGACATGAGAGGAGAAAATGTGATTTTTCTGTATTTAATTTATTTATATAATTATTTTTGGTAGAAAATAGAGATTTCCAAGGAAAATTTGATAACATGACCAAGGGAAAGTTTCTGTCCTTAAGAAAATTAGGGGACATTCCTAATGACTAGAGAAGCACTTGGACCAATTTTGGTGATTTTTTGAATTATATTATTTTTATTATAATTATTTTGAGTTTTGGAGTGTTAATTAATTTAAAAATAAAATAAATGTTGAAAAATGGATTTTATATTTTTCAAAAATCTCTCTGATATCAAGGGAACCAGAGAAACAAATTTTGCAATTTTCTGATTTTTTTATGATTTATTATAATTATTTTAGTGAAAATGCTAGAAAATACATTTTTTTTAATTTTAAAATTACCCTAGGGCTTTAAAATTCAATATCTCACTAAATAGACCTAGGAAAAATGTGGGATTTGTTCCTAAGTGATTAAAATTCAAAATGTGACATTTTGGTGAACTTTATTATTTTTGTGATTTTTATTATTTTTTAATTATTAAAAATATTAAAATATTATTAAAAATCAACTTTTTCAGAAAATTGAAATTTTAATTTTCTTAGGTTCCCCTGATATCAGAGAGACTCCAAAACCAATTTGGTGAATTTTTGAAAAGTATTTTAAAAGTTATGAATTTTTAAAGTTTAAAATGGCTAAGTGGCTTAATTAACCCAATTAGTGGGGCTAACCAAGTCCAATTGACCTCAAATTTTTATGGTGAATTCCTCTGATCCTAAAGGTCAGTGGAGAATTGATTTCAAGTCAATTTGATGCTTGGTTAACTCTAATTAATTAAAGACCTATTTTGGGTGTTTAAGCCAATTAGAGTTGTTCGAGTGAATTAACTCAAGTCCCGTTTTTCCTAGAGTTCTCTGGTCATAAGGAACATCACCAAATTTTTCTAGAATTTATTTCACAACATGCTAATTTTTGGAATTAAAATACTCAAAACAGATAACATGCATTTGAAAAATAAATAACTTTTCACAGAGATGGCCTCGACCTTGGAAAATTCGAGGAATGTTCCCAAGTTCAGAGGCTTCAAAAGCCCTATGGTCTCATGCCATGGTGAATTGTATACATGCATGGAGAATTAAATGTATGTAGAGAGTAAATAAATTATAAAAAATAAAATACTTGATGAAATTAAATGATTTCTTTTCCACATTATTCTCCTCTGTTCACTCGAGCAAGTGGGTATTTTTATTTTATTTTTGTGATTTTTCTACACAAAGATATGGATTTTTAAAGTTTCGATATTTAATAAACACATTAAATACCCTATTTATCTACTTATCCACGCGCGCCGCCGAAACATCGGCGACTCCGAAGGGGTACGTGTCGCGCCGCGATTGGGCGCCGCCATCCGAGTCATCCGTCCCGGGCCCCGCGGTTCACGTAACATTCCCCGGTCCGGCGCAATCCGAATCGTCCGCTCGATACACGCGCGATCCAACGGCTCCCGGTCATCGTCTACGACCGGGTGTGCACCCGTGACCGTCAACCTTCTAACCCTAATTTCTCACTCGATTCTCAACGGATTTTCGTGTTCTTATGCTCTATGGATTCGTCTTGAAGAGACGAACACATCCATACGGTAAACATGCATTTAAATTGACTCAAATTAAAATGAGAATCTCTGGAAGCTCGGGAAGAAAAGGGAGTCCATACCTTTGCTCAGAGAAGTGAAGCTTCGATCTGAGAGTTGTTACACCTTCGATTGGATCCTAGTAAGCTCCAGATGAAGTCTCCTGGTCTGGTGACTTGTCTAGGTTGGACTTCGACCACAGCCGATCACAAAGCTTGGAGGCTGGAACAACTGGGTGGCCTAGAGATGGGGCTTTCAGTGGGGAACTTCTCCTCTTGGTCCAGTGAAGGTGTAGGACCAATCAATTTGGGAATTGGCTCACTGTGAAGAAGTGTCCTGGTTTTTGGGCTAAAGTTTGAGCTCAAAATTGGGCTCAGCTAGAGGGAATCGGGCCGGAATTCAGTGGGGATCAGGTGCTCTATGTGTGGAGAGTGATCCGGAGTGATTTTGGCGAGTTTCCTTAAGGTTTCGTTCAAGCACCTCCTTTGGCCGAGAGGGTGAGGGGTTTAAATAGGCATGGTGGAGGCTCTCCGGGGAGTTTAATGGTTGGGATCAGTCTGCTCGGTGAGGAGAAGAACAGCTGCAATGGCCATTTGGAGTGAGGCAGCTAAGCAAGGTGGAATTCCAAAATTTGGCTCCTCCCAAGGTTTCGGGCATGGTGTTTTCCGGCGACCTGGTGGCCGGCGGCCGAGGTCGGGTCACCCTCAAGCTCGGGTGGGTCGGGGTCGGAGGCTTGTGTAGTCAATTGAGGTTTGACATGTGTAAAGGAGTTTGATTTAAATGGAATGGGAGAAGGCTCACTTTGGCTTGGTTTGGGTCAACCCACCATTTTGGGCTTGGTGCACCCTTCCAAGCTCGATTTTGAGCTGAGGGAATCATTTAGGTCAGCTTAGAAGGAGTGGTGAAGTCTCCATCCATGATGAGGTGGCTAAACATGGTTTAGTGTGTGACATGATTAAGGTAAAAAAAGGTTAAAGGAGGTTTAAGAAAGAACCCCCTCTTCTTGCCATAAATGGACTAATGACAAGTCAAAGCCCTCATGGCTTCATGTGGCTTGAGAATGGCTTGTTCATGGCTTCATTTGGCTTGGGAAAAGGTTGATTTGTTTCATGAAATGGGTTTTAGAAATTTTTGACATTTAGGGGGTAATTTGACATGTGGCTTGATTTGGAATGGTTTAATTGATGATTTTGAAACTTAGGGGTGATTTTGATCAAATGGATGATGAGGGGAAGTGTCATGTGGGCTTAAGGATGATTTGGGCTTTTAAAATTTAATGAAGATGGGCTTTTAAGAAGGTTTAAGGGAAGTGGGCTTTTAAGTTTAAGGATGTGTTCATGGATGGGAATTTTTGTAGAAGTTTGGGCCAAATAGTTGTTGGTTTTGGTTTAGGGATGTTTCATGAATAATTTGAAATAGATTTAAGGTGGTTTGGGTTTGAATTGGGTTGAATTTGGGTTTATTTGGTAAATGGGCCAATGTAGGTCAAATTGGGCTAACTTGGGCCAATGTTGGGCTAGGGTTGAAATTGATGTAAAATAAATGTTGAGAAATGTTTATGGGAGTGTTTCAAAGAGGTTTTGGCTTTGGTTGGGTTTTGATTTTGAGGTTTGGGCCTATTTGGGTTAGGTTTGGGTTTAGGTCAAAATTGGGCTTTTTGATTTTGGGTTGAATTTGAGTGGGGTTTGGGTCAAAATCTTGGGCAAATCATGTTAGTGTTTTGTTTATGGGGATGTTAAGGAAGGTTTAGAAAAGATTTGGAGTTAATTGGAGTTGAATTGGGTTAGTTTGGGCTAAGTTTGGGTCATGGGTCCAAATTTGGGCTTTAAGGCCCAAAGTGAAATTGGATCCAAATGTCAATCAAATTGGACTTGGATTTGGTCTAGATTGGTATTGGGGATGTTGAATTAAAGTTTAAAATTGAATTGGACCAAAATTTGAGTCAATTGGATAGGTTTGGTTTAACATTGGGTCTACTTTGGGTCAAAATGGGTCAATTTGGGGGTTTTGACAAAAGTAGGGTAAATTGACAAAATTGACCCATGGTGTAGTTGGACAAAATGAAATTGGGAATATTTAGGATTTTCTGGAATTTTTTTGGGAATTTTCTGAATTTTTGGATTTTTAGGCCAAGAAGGGTATTTTGGGTATTTGGAGGGTATTGGGGGGTATTTTTGGAATCTTTGGTATTTTTGGGTATGGATGATCAATTTGAGTGATGTGGAGATGTTTGGGATTGATTTTGGAAAATTTTGGGTAATTTGGAAATTTTGCAAAAATTTGGTAATTTCAAGGGTTTTGGGTAGAGTTAGGGGTGTAGGGTCCCGGGGGTCAAAAATTGAAAATTTGGAAAATTGAAGATTGGGTGGATGTAAGTGGAAAGAAGTCATTTTGATTGAGCCATGAAGCCATTTCAAGCCCATATGAGCCATGAAAGGACTCATTTGAGGCATTCACTATGTTGTTCCTAACCCTCTTAGCCAGGGCTTAGGGGTTAAGGACCATCCATGTGAATCACCCACATGAGTCGGGAGGTTAAGTTGGGTATGGGTGTGGTTTTAGGAAGTGTGTGGAAATGTAGTGTGTAAGTGTAATGTAAGTCGGCCCCTTCATCGGACCGAGCCACCTGTGGCGATCCTAAGGCCAAAGAGTCCTATAGGAACTCATCCTTTAAACTTCCGCATTTGATTTCAACCCTCTAGGTGATTAGGGGTCTATAGTCAAGTTTGTGGAGTTTGCAGGGAGTTTAGAAGTGGTTTAAATTTCTAAAATGTGGGTCCCAATTCTAGTCCTCTAAGATAGTCAAAGGAAAAGCCTAAGGCTAGATCCTAAGCACTAAAAAGAAGAAGGGAAGACCTCATCAAAAATGAGGTCAACAGTAACTTTACAGTTTGCTGATCGATCTGTTACACATTCTAAAGGAGTTGTTGAAGATGTTTAGTCAAAGTTGATAAATTTATCTTTCCTGTGGACTTTATCATTTTAGATATGGATGAAGACAAGGAAATACCTATCATTTTAGGAAGACCATTCCTAGTTATAGGAAGAGCCATGATAGATGTTCAAAAAGGAGAGTTGACTATGAGAGTAAATGATCAAGAAGTAACCTTTAACATCTCAAAGTCAATGAAATATCCTTCAATAGAAAAAGATAATGAATATTTTAGAATGGATATATGTGATTATTTGAGAAAAGAATATTTCAAAGAAAAATTTGATGAAAAAGAAGGTATGGAAAAATATAAATATGATGAAATTGATAGCAAAGAAGCTGATTATATTCAGGAACAATTTGAAATGCTCAATTTAACAGCACTGGAGAACAAAATATTAATTCCATCTGTTGTAAAACCCCTTGAACATGAATTAAAGAATCTTCTAAATAATTTGAAGTATGTATTTTTAAAAGAGTTTTCAACATTACCAGTAAATGTATCCTCAGACTTAAATGAAATTCAAGAACAAAAATTAATAGATACAATAACAAAGTACAAAAGAGCTTTTGGATGGACTCTGGTTGATATAAAGGGAATTAGCCATTCGATTTGTATGCACAGAATTTTATTAAATGATGAACATATACCAAGAATTGATCCACAAAAGAGACTGAACCCTATTTTAAAAGAAGTAGTTTAAAAAAGAGATTTTAAAATGGTTAGATGCTGGAATTATATATCCTATTTTGGATAGTACATGGGTAAGCTCAACTCATTGAGTTCCTAAGAAAGGAGGAGTAACTGTTGAAGCAAATGAGAATAATGAATTAATAACTATCAGACAAGTTACTGGATGGCATATTTTTATTGGTTATAGAAATTAAATGATGCCACTAGAAAAGATCACTTTCCTCTTCCTTTTCTAGATCAAATGCTGGATAGACTTGTTGGACACAAGTACTACTGCATTTTGGATGGATATACCGGTTACCATTGCTCTTGAGGATCAAGAGAAAACAACATTTACTAGTCCTTATGGAACTTTTGCTTTTCGAAGAATGTCTTTCGGATTATGTAATGCACTTGCGACATTCCAGAGATGTATGATGTCTGTATTTAGTAAGTTAATTGATAATGGACTAGAAGTATTTATGGATGATTTTCCTGTATTTGGAACATCATTTGACGCATGCTTAAATCATCTTGAAAAAGTTTTGGAGTTATGTGAAAGTACTAATTTAGTTTTAAATTGGGAGAAATGTCAATTTATGGTTACAGGAGGAATTGTATTACGACATAAATTTTCAGAAAATGGCATGGAAATAGACCCTGCAAAAATTCAAGTTATAATGAAATTACAACCTCCTACTACATTAAGAGGGGTAAGAAGTTTTCTTGGACATGCTGGTTTTTACAGGCATTATATTAAAAATTTTTCAAAAATTGCCAAACCTCTATGCCAACTTTTAGAAAAGGACCAGAAATTTGAATTTACTGAAGACTGCTTGAATGCCTTTGAGTTATTAAAGGAAAAACTAATCATAAGCACTCGTAATAGTTTCACTCGATCAGGAGAAACCATTTGAATTAATGTGCGATGCTAGTGATTATGTTATTGGAGTTGTTCTTGGTCAAAGATATGATAAAATTTTTGAAATTATATACTATGTTATTAGAACTCTTAATGATGTTCAAATTAACTATACAGTTACTGAAAAAGAGTGACTGGCTATTGTGTATACTTTTGATAAATTCAGATCTTATTTTATTGGAACTAAATATATTGTGCATGTTGATCATTCTGCTATTAAATATCTAATGTAAAAGAAGGATAATAAACCAAAATTAATCAGATCGGTACTTTTAATGCAAGAATTCAATTTTATGATGATTGATAGAAAGGGAACAAATAATCAAATTGTTAATCATTTTTCGAGACTAGAATATCATGAATTATCTGACACCGACAATGAAATAACAGATAGTTTCCCTGATGAACAACTTTAAAATATTAATGAGTGGAAAATACCTTGGTATGCTGATATAGTTAACTATATAGTAAGTGATATTTTGCCACCTATGCTAACACTGTAGTAACAGAAAAAATTCATTCATGATGTAAAAGCATATGTTTGGGATGAATCATATTTATATAAGCAATGTAACGATCTTATTATTAAGAGATGTGTGCCTTATAAAGAAACTGAACTGATTATTC
Source organism: Papilionanthe hookeriana x Papilionanthe teres (assembly GCA_022702705.1). Taxonomy (NCBI): domain Eukaryota; kingdom Viridiplantae; phylum Streptophyta; class Magnoliopsida; order Asparagales; family Orchidaceae; genus Papilionanthe; species Papilionanthe hookeriana x Papilionanthe teres. The sequence goes on from CM040433.1 coordinate 99,226,991, forward strand.
AAAAATGTCATGATTCTGAATTTGGAGGACATTTTGGGATTGACAAACCTGCGCACAAAATTTTGCAAGCTGGATTTTATTGGCCTACTCTCTTTAGAGATGTTTATAGATATATAAAAACTTGTGATAGATGCCAACGAGTGGGTAATATATCTAAAAGAAATGAAATGCCTCTGAATTTCATGTTAGAAGTTGAGATTTTTGATGTTTGGAGATTAGATTTCATGAGACAATTTATTCCTTCATTTGGGAACTTATATATTTTGATTACAGTTGATTATGTATCAAAGTGGATTGAAGCACAAGCTTTACCTCGTTGTGATGCTAAAAGTGTTTCAAGATTCTTAATGAAAAATATTTTCACAAGATACGGTATGCCGAGAGTGATTATCACTGACGAAGGATCTTATTTTAGGAATAAATATATTCAGAGATTTGCAGAAAAGTTTAATATTATTCATAGATTCTCTACTACTTATCATCCTTAAACTAGTGGTTTAGCTGAAGTTTTTAATCGTACGATTAAATAATTTTTAGAACAAACTGTAAACCCTAGTAGAGTAGATTGGTCTGCGAGATTGGATACTTCATTATGGGCATACAGGTCTGCTTATAAAACTCATATTGGTATTACTCCTTATAGACTTATTTTTGGAAAGACTGGTCACTTACCAATAGAATTGGAGCATAAAGCATATTGGGCTATTAAAGAATTCAATCATAATTTGAAAAATGCTGGTGATAAGAGATTGTTACAATTGAATGAATTAGATAAATTAAGAAAGGAATCTTATGATAACGACAGAATCTATAAGGAAAATTAAAGTTAAGGCATGATCGGAAGATTAATCAGAAGAACTTTGAACTAGGACAAGAAGTTTTGCTTTATAATACAAGGCTGAAATTATTTCCTAGGAAATTGAAGTCTCGTTGGTTAGGACCCTTTATTGTGACTCGGGTTTATACTTATGGAGTTGTTAAAATTGAAGATCCGAAGACTGGGAATAATTTTAAAGTAAATGAACATAGATTAAAACCATATTTTGAGGGTAAAAGACCGAACTTTAAAGAGGTTTTAATGCTCAGTCAACCTGAATAACACCTAAATAAGTCAGGCTGACCACGTTAAACCAAGCGCTTTATGGGAGGTAACCCATAGTTATCTTTATTTGTTTGATTGTTTGTTTGAATTTATCGTTAGTTTGTAGTAAAATTAAATTCTACTACTTGTATTTGCCCTTTGATTATCAAGAATTTGGATCCATAAAAAAAAATTTGGAACGTATTTGACCACGGTTTTTTTGTGCAAAATTTTGCCTAGGGCACAGACGACGCGTTCGATGCCGCCGATGGTGGATTTTTTCTGAAAGCCTTGGAATTTAATTGCACAAGGCTCGCCGATGGCGCCATCGAGGCTGCCGACAGCGAGATCGACGAGTGGATGGTTTATGGAGTTCAAAATGATGGTTTTTGGCAATTTTAAGCGAATTTATTCCCTATAAACTTCTACGAACGGTTCCTAAACACTCCAATTCCCAAAAAAGAATGGAAACTCCCTTGAATTCTTTTCTAATGGCTTCCAATTCAGTAAATCACCCTAGATTTCAAGTGTACAACTGGAGAAAGTTCGTCAGTGCCGAGGCACAACGACATTTCAACAAGGTGATGTCAAACAGAAGGCTAATCAAAGAAAGAGGATTTGTCAATCAAGGATTAAGAAATCCTTCGATAGCAATTGATGAAATGATCGTACTGCGAAGATGGGAAGTATTTTCCTACACTAATAACGCAGTAGCGTTCCAGTGGTGAAGGAGTTCTACGCTAGTTTGCATGGAATCAATCAAGGAAGCATCTATGTGCGAGGTAGGTGGATAACATTTAATTCTAAATGAATTAATGAATTTTATATGCTTGAGAATGTTTCTGTCTGCCATTATTCCAATTTCGTGCCAATGAGAGATAAGATGAATGAAATTTACCAATATTTGACAGACAAAACTAAATATTGGGAAGTTAGAGAAAATGGGTACGTCAGTTTTTCTGCTACACTTTTAAATCCAATTTCGAAACATTGGCACTTTTTCATATCTGCGAAGTTATTACCGACAATGAAAATCGATAAAGTTACCAAAGAGAGTGCTATATTAAACTACTGCATTCAAATGGGATGGCCAAATCAAATTGGATCAATTATTGTGAAGTCTATGTTTGGTCTGATCGTTCAAGGATCATCTTAAGGGCTTGGACATCCTTCCATAATTTTCTCAATATGCAGTTTGTTTCAATTATCATACGAGATTTGGGAAAAGGTACTACTACTCTGGAAACCTTTAGACCCAACCAAAATGTTCTAGCCAATGATGAAGAGAATGATATAGGCGTGATTATGGATCAAGCATCGCAAAATTTTTTTCTTATTTGACCTCTAGTAGCGGACAAGAAACTGATGATCTTACACATAATCAATAATTTGGAGAATCAGGTACAAAATTTAGTGAGTATAGTTAAAAATATATCTGATTTATTTGATCATATCGATTGGAGGATGAAGGAACATTTTGATCATACTGGGCATTTTAAAGTGAGTTTGATACGTTTAATGAGAAGGATGGGATAGATTGAAGAAGATTCAACTAAAGAATTCCCGATCATACCTTTTTATAACTTGTTTGTCCATGTTCAAGCGACGGGTGACATCAGAGGAGAAGCTAGCACTGATTCAGAAGAGTAGTGGAATTGCTTTACTATATTTGTTTCTTTATGTTGAACATGATTTGAACTATGTTTTTGTGTTTGCTTTCTTTGTTTGCTTCTTAATCTCAGTATAGTTGAGATTATGTTGGGAATGTTTGTTTTCAACGTTTAGAGTGTTGTGGCTTGGATTGCGATGCTGATTAGATGAATTTAGGTTGAGAAAATACCTACTTATGCGTGTTTTGTAATGTTTATTGTAACACTTGGATTTAATATATAATTGTGAAGTTTTGTTTTGTGTATGTTTATTTGTGTTAATACATCACTTAATCACTTAAAATATATGATTAAAAAGATTGAACAAATGATGACGAGGCTTAAAATTGATCGAAAACGCAAAAAATTTGAAAAATGATCAATACTTGAGAATCTCGCCGACGACGCGCTCGAGACCACTGATGGCATGATTTTCCCGAGGATATTGGAATAAAATCCATTAGAGCCCGCCGACAGCGCGAACGACCCTGAAGACGGTGAGATCCCAAAATTTACCTTTTAACCGTGATTTTGACCAGTCAACTGTCACTATTCATCGTCTTCTTCCCTTATTTACTGAAAATTTTGACCTAGGGCTTGATTGATCTTGGATTTGGAGCAATTTCAATGCATTTTAACACCGGATTTCATCTTTCTTTGGTAAGAGCTTCCCTCCTATGTAAAAAATTTTTATTTTCACCATGAATTTCTTCCACATTGAGGAATTTCGGAAAAATTAAAAATGTGGAGAAAAGACTTGGAAGAAATTCATGGAACTTGATTTAAATTACTTTAAGTCACCTTTGGAAGCCATTGTATTATTATTTTAGAGTTTAGTTTGGTTTTTTCTAATTTTGATAGATCGAAAAATGGCTCCACATCAAAAGAGGTGACTTGAATTTGATGAGGCTAGATTTATAAATGCAAAGGCCCAATCAAGATACACTTCAATCTTCAAAGGAAAGAAGTGTATTCAAGATCGAGTTTTTGATAATCCTGGAGGAGAGGTGGAACGAGTTATTAGAGAAAGGAGATGGGAGAACTTCTGTTACACTACAAATAAAGCTGTTATTGAAGTTGTGAGAGAGTTCTATTCTAATCTGACTCATCTTGAGGACGAGGATGTCTAAGTAAGAGGATTTTTTGTCTATTTTAATGCTGCCTGGATTAACACTTTTTACGAGCTTCACGATTATTATTCTAGCGAGTGTGAAACATTTGGAACTATGGAAGGTCCGTTAGACGATGTTATTGACTTTCTCACTGATGGGAAAGGCACTTGAAAAATTAAGCATCGTGAACGGATTAACTTTCATCTTTCTATGATGAATGCCACAGTTAAGGCATGGCATTATTTCATTTGTTCTACTTTGCTACCGACCTATCACCATAGTGAAGTATCAAGAGATAGAACTGTTCTAAATTTTTGTATTCATAACAATATAAGTATAAATGTGGGGAGAATAATTTATCAAAATATTTGGGCCACGACAAAGAGTGAATCAAGTGGATATTTAGAACATCCTGGCCTAATTTATGCACTTTTCCAACTATCTGGAGTGGAAGCAAGAGATGATGAAGAATGGGTGTACCCTATTAAACCCATTAGTAAAGCTAATTTGAAAACTTATGAATCTCATGAAGAATGGAGATCTGGGAGTAGGAGTAAGGCACCTTCTACTAGTAGAGACATCCCTTCTACTAGTTATGAACCTCCTGCATCTAGCTCCCCTACTCTTTATGATTTGATGAATGCGATGACCCTGCAGCGAAAATTTTTTGAAAAGTTAGATGAGAAATTGGAAACAATAGATCAAAGGATTGAAGGATTAAAGCGGAGACATGATCAAGATAGTGAGTATCTTCAGCGGCACTCTTATTTTGAGATTACTTATTACGTTGCTCAGGCTCGACACTACAGAGGAGAGCCTGATGTTATTTTTTCTGAATGCCCCCGTTATACTCATTATCAACCCAATTGATCTGCTGACCAGGGAGATGATAACTTAGCATGGGATTTTGATGTCTGATCTTGAAACTTGTGATGTGATGTACATGTTTGTTATATTGTAGTACTTTCATTTTATTGTTTGTATTCTGTGAACTATGTTTTGTTTCTAAGATAAGTGTTTTGGTTTGTAGTTTGTATTTTCATTTCTGAATGATTGTGATGGATTGTGATTTTAATTGTAATGTTGAACTTTAAGTTAAAAATAGTAGACTGTTTGTTTTGTATTGTGAAATGCAAATGTCCTGTGTAGTTAATTATTGTTATTAAATGCTTTAGTTTATATACTTGTTTTAAAATTTCATTACCCAGCAAATTCTCTAAATTGTTATGTGTAGAAAAGTTTCTAATATTACAGGTCAGTTGAAGTTAAAAAAATTTTTGAGAAGAACCTCCAAAATTTCAAAAAAAACAAAAATGCCTAAAGTGTAAAGGTGTGATTTATATTCAGAATTTTTCTTTCCACCCTGTATTATTTCTATTATTGAAAACTTTAATTTTGGGGGGATAATTATTAACTATTATGTGTTCTCAATTAAAATATTTGCAAAATTTATAAATCTGATTTTTGTGATAAAATTTAATTCAGTTAATTATATTTAGATTTTATCTAAATATTGTAGAAGATTCAAAGAAATATTTTTGGTAATGAAAATTAAATTTGTTGGTTAAGATATTTAGTATAAGAGGATAAGAATATAGTTGATTATTTAAAGTAAATAAAACTATATTTTGAAATATTAAGAATCTTAGGAATTTAGTTGAGAAAGAAAAGATTGGGACTCAACGATGTAAAAACTATGAATTACATAAAAGGTAGATAATGCTTTAAATTTCAAATTTAGGAAAAGAAGAGTGAAGTTCAAAATTATTAACAGGCTATCCAGATATAGTAATCCTCACTTGAAAAAGAAAAAGAAAGGATTGAAAAACAATCCCTAAAAAGAAAAGAAAAATATATAGTATTGAAAAACAATCTAAAAAAAAAGAAAAGAAAAATTAAGTGGAGAAAAGCTAGAGGGGATGTCTTATCAAAAATTGGCTTCACTTGGATTAACTTAAAGAGAAAACTAAATACATTTCTGAACTTATATTTATGACTTGTTTCTTTACTAGTAGTGTCCTCATGGATTTACTATCATCTGAATATTCTAAGTGAATTGATATTGCAACATATAGTCATTCTTGAAATGAATAGAAGACTAGAACTCTTAGACTTGATGACTAGATAGCCTTACATTTGCAGAGTTAATTTAATTACTTGAAAATCTTTTCTAAGAATTCCTACTATGATATTTATTTAAATTAAAACTATAGTGTTTCTGAATTAAAACTTTACCACAATGAATCATAACTTTTATGTAGTACTAAAGATTACTTGATGATAAGTAATAGTTATGTTTAGGAGATTTTGACCCACTGAAAATATGTTAAGATTTTCATCGCTATTTTATATTCATTTTGATGACATTGCACTTTATAAAAGGATATTTTTTATGATTAGTTGTAGATATGATGATTTATGGACATTGGAGCAAAAATATGGAAAAAGGAGTGAATTTGGAGCAAAAAGGACCAAAAATATGAAAATTTGATCTAGGTCGCTAAACGGCGCTGACGGCAGATTTTTCCGAGAGTTTAGAAAAATATTACAAGGAAGCCACCGACGATGAGATCCAGGCCGCCGACAGCGGGCCTTATGAAAGAGTCAAAGGCTAAGTATTCTAGAAGGCCACCGATGGCGAGCTATAGGCAGCGGACGATGGGAAAGTCGGTTCTCTCACAAGGTGCATTGAATGTGGACGATTTTTGAAGGGATGCTTGGAAAACTCTTGGAAACTCTTCAACTACTTTAAAAGAAACAATTTGGGATCGAAAAAAAGGGTCCACTAGCATTCATTTGTGTCCACCACGTGTCCATCTAGTCCACTAGAGAGTGAAGTGTGTGAGTCTAGTGAGTCCATAGAGTCTAAAGAGTGTTAGTTAGTGTATTCTTTTCCTTAAAGTTTTAGATAGGGAGTTCAATTAGTGATATTTGTGAGGGCTTCTATGAGAGATTGTAAGAGTGGAAGGGAAGTGAGAGATTTCTTCCTCATTGGCGATTTAAAGGAGAATTCCGTGTACTGTAAAGAAAGGAAGAGATTCAGAGGAACTTCGAGGAGTTTGCTTGGGGAGGAATTTAAGATAAGTTGTATTTACTTATTTTAGTTTGTAGAACTTTACTTTTATATATGAAATCCAAGTTTTATCGTATCCTCCCTATGAAATCTGAGTAGTTTTTTTGTCTTTCTCCTTATTTTGATATTTTTGTGAAATGATAATTTGAATTAGTATGCCAAGAAAATTTTAAAAAAGTTGTGATAATCTTTCATATAAATCTTAATTTACTTTCAATCTGGACAATTGATTAGTTAAAATATGTTGAGTTTAACAACTAAAGTGAAGATTACATTCGAGAATCAGGGAGGTTAAAGTCCTTGAAGTATGGTGCAAATAGATAGGAAAATAATATTCATCGGGCGTAGAATTGGAGATTTTAGAGTGACAGACTAAAATCCTCAATTCAGTCCTATCATTTTGGTGCTGAAGTGTAGATGTTAGCCCTCAGGCATGGGAACGTGGGAGCTTCGAAGTGAGCCAGTATCCTCCCAGCCTAGCACAGATTCAGTAACCAAACATAGGATTAGTCAATGTTGTTTATGCCTGGACCAAAGGGTAAAGAATAAGTATGCTCCTATTTGGCACAACACAGTTTTAAACTAATTCTAATTATCCATTCGGTTAAATTTCCTAACAAAAGAGAAATATTCTTTCTTATATATTTCAACTTTACTTTATTAGTACATTAGTTATCTGTTAATAGAACTAGATTATTAAAACTTCATCTTATTTTCGATTGCATATTAGTGACAGATAGGCAATTTTGATCTTCAAGTTATGATTCTGAATTGGTTTCTACAATTCTAGTTCGTAGCATCTAAAAGATTCCCTGTGGGATCAATATCTAGGACTCTACTAGAGCCCTGTATTACTTGAGCGATACGTATACTTGCATTGAATAGTAACTCTGCGATTATAGAATATATTATATACTTATTACAAAATTAAAATTACGCTAAGTGCGCGGAGTGGTTCACTAGGTCCTAAGCTCTGAAAGAAGGAATACTAAACCTCAACAAAAATGAGATAAACATCGGGTTGCTGCCTTCAAGACATGCCCACCCTTCTTGAGTCACTGCCTCTACGGTGTACTCACTCTCACTACTCTTATGTATCCTTGTATGCTTGGTGCATATCTTGCATATTTTCATGTGTGTTTGGTGAGTGCCTTTTAGGTAGGGTGTGAATCCTTTTTTATTGGTGTCTTTCTACTCGATGCAAACTCATCTGTATCGGGTTTCTGCTGGTTTTATGGCACTTCGGCTCCTTAAGCAAGCGCATTTCCTCTTCATATGTAGTTTATTTTTACTAGTACATTCTTGTTCATGTGTCATGTTACATGTAGTCCTTGCATTGATTTGCATGATGTGTGTTATGCCCTTTTGGGCACCCGTTGTAACTGTTTTATACTTTGGTCAAACAATCAAAATGTGAGCTTCATGCATGTTTATACGCTTGCTCATTTGTCTTAATGGCTTATCCTACATGTTAGGAAAGTGACTCGTTTGTTGTTCTTGGTACTCAAATGAGCATTGTCTGCGGGGATACCTTAGTAAGCAATATGTTTTTTGGTATCACGAACAATAAACAGTATGACTGTGCTTAAGATCCAAGGACTCTATGGTGAGTCATATGCGTTACAGACACACACTTTTTGGTTCGCTATTTTAAATGTATGAGAATGTAAATTCTCTATCATTGCATTATTTGTCATGTTTTTAAACTATATAGGTTAGGTCGTACATGAGGCAACTTATTATTAAAATATCACCCTTTCTCGTGACGCGCTTTAGATCCCTTGAATCTTTATGATGGAGCTAGCATGACAACCCCGTAAAAGTCATACAGCAGCTAAAGAATTCACCTCATTCTCTTAGATGGTTGTTATTACATTTTTTCGTTAGATGGTGTGCTAGGATAGAATTAAGGATATTATGTCATATTTATGATGCCTCACTATTATTCTTTACTTTTTGAATGCCCTAGCCATGCATTTTTCTTGCTTTATACTTTGGTGTGCCTGCATGCTTAATATGCATGATAGAGTATTAGGGTGTTCTTCTGCAGGAGTCGTGCCCATATTTATGCACACACACATGTACAATAAGAGGTAGAGCATGTAATGATTTATAGGTTAACTTTTACTTAAACGTGCTACTTAGCTCCCCATTAGACACAACTCATTATACATTGCATGGCCTTCCCGCTAATCTTATTTTCATGCAGGTCGCATCATCTCTTATTTTCCTATGTACTTTTAAAAGTCTTAGGAAAGTCCTGTAGCAGAAAAAAGATATGTGCATGAATTTCGAGGTATTTGAGCTCGGGAACCACGTAGCGGGGACCAAAGGAAGATGCTTGTGTCCTCATATCTCAATTTTTTATCTGATATTGATGCATAGAATTAGAATCGAGCATTTTGTTTCTGGTATATGTCGCCGACCTTGTGGCACGTGCCTTTCTATTATTTTAATTTTGCTTGTTTTCCATCTTATTGAATCTCTCAATGATTGAAATGTTCTTATTTTCTTATGAAATTATTCTGGGAGTCACGAATGCAATATAAGTTCTTTAGAATTTATAAAGTCTAATTTTTTTACAAAATCTTAAAAAAAAATTCAATATAATGAATTTAAGAGTAAAAAATTTAAATTTTAAAAATTCAACATGGTCTTTGGGTCGGATTTTAAATGTATTGCATTGCATTAATGACCTTATTTTTAATGAAGTCGAGATTTTCTCTTAGAACTTAGGGTACTAGGTTGTCCTTATTGATTATCCTAAAAGACTAGTAATAGGACCTACTCCCTTACAAGTTCAAACTACTTCTATGCTCTTTTGAGAAGTCATACATGGGTGTTATAAAACCCTTGATCATAAGGCTTTAGGGCATAAGGCTTTAGGGCTTTTGAGAAGTCCTACATGGGTGGTATAACACCCTTGATCTTAAGGATTTAGGGTAACCCTGAATATCTATGTCATGCACACCCTCATACCCTTTTCTTTACAACTTTACCACTTCACACTTTTTACTTTCAACTTCACAACACTAATCCACTAAAATTCTATCATTTACCCAAGAACTCCAAGATTACCAAAATTATTAAAAGTGCTTAAAATTGGACATGTTCACCCAAAATACCCAAATCACTAAGTTTCCCACCATCAATTTCCCAAAACTATCCAAATCTATCAAAATTCCAAAAGTTACCAATTATACCAAATTTCACAAAAATTATCTAAAACTGTCATAATCCATAATTTCACTCAGGAATTCATCAAAATAAATTCAAATCATCAAACCTACCTCAAATTTACTGAAATCAAGAAATCAGACCCAATTCCATAAAATTTTAAGACTTGATTCCAGGACGCCAAAATTTAAATCAAAATACACTCAAGATCACCCCAAGCCCAAAATTTATCAAAACCATAATGCCAAGCTCAAAATTTACCAATCCCAAACCTTATATTTCTTCATGATGATTTCATGGCCACATAAAATTTACCATGGCTAGATTTCAAATAAGAAAATTAAGCCCTAATTCAAACCTAATATCACTCCCTTCATATCAAAATTTAAAAGCCCATAATTTGAGCCCTACTTCCAAATCTCATTAAACCAAAGCCCACATGAAAAATTGCAGCCCCCCACATCAAATTTAATCAAACCTATAGTGGAAATTTTCATGATTTAATTAACCAAAAGTGGAGCCCATGGAAAATATTTTTAAGAGTTTAAAAGTCCCCCCTCATCTTTAATGCAAGCCATGTAGGCCATGCATGAGCCACAGTCAAGCCATATGGATTTATCCAAGTGAAATGGAAGCCATGAAGCCATACATGAGCCTCATGCAAGCCACCATGCCAGTTACGACTACGAGAGGAACCTCTTTGAAGACCCCCTAAAAGTGCCCAACCATTCCCATGTGTCACTCTAACCCATAATTAGGCCTTAACCCTTAGGATGGGGACATGACCATTTCAACCTAAATGATCACCACAAGGTAAAACTGCCTTGAAGAGCCGCTGAAACCCATTTCCATTAGCCTAACCCGTGGTTGACACAAACCTTGCCCAAACCCCTTTCCATTTTAATTAAACACTCTTAATTAAGCTCCAACCCAATTGGCTTCACCACTACCCACTACTGACCACCCATGACCAGATGGTGACCTCCAATGGCCTAGTCGGCCAGCATTGCTATTAAAAAACCCCAAACCCGAGAGCCACCCCATGACTAAAACCTAAAATTCTACCCATCCCATGTCGTTCATTACAATTGGATTTTTGCCTCCACCTCAGCACCACATAAGAACCACTTTCCACCTCATGGCTCGGCCAATTGAAGTCTCTGGCCAAGCCTATAAAACCACCATCCCCTCAAGGCCAAATAAGAAGAAGAGTACAAAATTTAGGGACTCTCTACACTTATACAAAGCTAATTTCAATTAATTTCACACTATCAATTCATCCAATAAACCCTAATTTCCCAAATGAAATCCAGGGCATCTTGATCGTTTCACCAAATTCACCAAAACTCCAAATTAAAACTACTAAAAGCTTCACCACACTTCAAATCCACTCCTTCAATCTAAAGCCCCCATTCTTGAACACTCTAACATAATCGAAGACCACAACCGAGCCACCCATTGGTCTAGTTCATTCATAAACTCAAGCATAGAGGAAATCAAAGCATATACGAGGTTTGTGGCACCTAAGAGAAGCTTCTCAACCAGCCCAATTGAGGCCTTACTTCTTGGGCAAAGGTATAGCTTAACACGCCAATTATTACATCAATTTAAAATTTTGTAAAGGAATAGAAGAATTCATGTCCACTTAACCATATAGATATGTTCGTCTCACTTAGATGAAGGTGCAACTTATTTTAGTTAAGTATCAAGCGAGAGCTTACGTTTAGAAGTGGGATGGTTCTCGAGTTATGTCGCATTCGAGATGATGAATTGATGGTGTCCATTCAAGTGTATTTGAAACAAGTTAGCTTAGATCGGGTCAAACGAGAGGATGGAACGAGAATCACGAGCTGATGAGACGATTAGTGTGGTAAGCTCAACAAATGAGAGCACACCACTTAGGGTTTTGATAAGTCAGATGATCTAGTCAGCGACGCGTGGTTTAGTACAAAATATATCGTACTTTGATTTAATTAAATACACTTTATAAAATCTTATCTTAGTGTGGAAGTGTCAAAAAAATAAAATAAAAATACCCCTATACTACGTGAACAGAGAAGAAGTTAATGAAAAAAAATAAAAATTATTTATTTATAATTTTCATTTAACTTAATTAAGAAGAAAAGAGAAAAATAAATCATAAATAATTAAATATTTATATTATGTACATGAAATTTTGAGGGCTTATTTTTCATGAGTAGAGGAATGTTTCTTGATTTTTTGGAAGTTAGTGAACACCCCTAGCATCAAAAACCCTAATTTTCTAGGGTTTTTCACTTTAGATTATTTAAAGATTTATAAGAATTAAAATAAAAATAAAAAAGACATATGAAACCAAGTTTATTCAGTTCACCAAAGTCACATACATCAATAAAAAATAAAATTTCACTTTTATTTAAAAATATGTTTTTTCTAATATTATCTATTTAAATAAATAATACAAATATGAAAATTTTGGTTTAGGTCAAAATATCATAAAATCCACTCAGACTTACATTAGTTACTTTAAAAATGCGTTATAAAAATTTCAAAATCAAAAAACCTATTTTTGATATAAGAATATATTTTCTAAGAAAATGGTAATTTTTGCTTAAAAAATAAAAAAAAAATCAAAATTAGAAAAATACAAAATCATGTTTGGTGATCTCCGTGTGAGGTCAGAAGCATTAGAAAAAATAATATTGAAGTTAAAATCAAAAATCTATTTTTTTAGGTATTCTTCTACTTTAAAATAATTAAATATCATATAAATCCAAATATATTTCCAAATATCAAAAATTTTTGTGGGATTAGAGATAGCAACTTAAGTATGCTTTTACAATTTCTTAAATATATAAAATGTATTTTAAGTATTTGAATATGTTTTTATAAATTTTTATTAAAATAATTATAAAGCAATAAAATAATAATCATAAAAATATAAATCACGTCTTTTAGTTTATCAAAATCAGAAAACTTTAGAAAAATAAAAAAATTTTCAAAATATAATGTATTTTCTATTTATATAATTATTAAAATCAATTAAAAATCATAAAAATTAAAATGTAATTCAAAAATAATGACAAGTACCCGAAGTAGTCCTCTAACATATGGGAATACAATAAAGTTTTTCTAATGACAGAATGCATGCTTTGGTTAATTAAATTAATTAATTTTGAAACTTCAAAATCATAGACTAAAATAATTCTAAGAAAATAACTAAAAATTAAAAAAATATAACTTCTCTTCTCATGTGTTAATTAACCTATAATTAGGAGGCCAGTAAAGGCTTCTCATGCTTGAAATGGGATAATGAACTTGTATTGAGTCTCCAAAATAAATGAACTTTTTGAGGGTATAGGATTGGCAATACTATCCTTTAATATTTGTTATATGAATGCCCCTACTTTTAGAGGTTTGAGGTGATTCTTACCTAGCAATGTGAATGACCTGTGAAATACATAATTTGTAAAATAAAAATATATTTTTGAGATGAAAATGATATTTTGATTGGAAACTGATATTTTGTAAAAATTTAAAGATATTTATATGCATGACAAGTTAAAATAGTGTATTACTTGTGGTATTTCACTCAATTACTTAAACTATTAAATATATGAGGTCTATTCGGTCTCATTTTTCAAAATATAAATTGAAAGATAAAGAATTATAGCTTGGTACTATTAATCGCTTCTGACATTTGTACATTTTAGTCAACATCAGCAGATTCACACTCTCTAGATTATTAGTTGATCCAAGAGTGCCAATCATTCAAATAAACTTATGGGCGTTAACTTACTTGGACAACGACATTAACAGGCTTACAACCGATAACATGATATTAAGAGTATTCAAATTTATCAATGAGGATCGGTATCTAGTAACAATAAAAAACTTCCAAATCATTGATTTAGAAACTTCATTCAACGCCCAACTGGATCAACCTTGGATTCATGAATACAATATGGTCTCTTCATCTTTGCACCAGTGCATAAAGTGTTTTGAAGAAGGACAAGAATTTTGCATAATGAGATTCACAACCATTCTCGATACACAAACCAAGCAATAAGAAAAATGTTGTCTGCTACGCTTCCCTGAAAAGAATAGTTTTCCCAAAAGATATAGTACCAAATAAAGTTAAAAATTCAAAAGGAATACAAGCGCAAGACCATTGGGCTTCAATTCAATGATCATACACTGTCCCTTTATAACGAGATGATGGGAACTCTTTTATCCCTCACATTCGAGATCAAGGCCAGAGACGATGACGAGGAAGTGTTAGAAGGATTGTTGAACAAAGGAGTCTGACTATCAACATTAACTTGGAAGAGAGCTCCAAGGAAGACCAGACCGAGAAGAATTCAATGAAAATAAATCAAAAGACATCCCAGTTCAAGATCACTTTAGAGGAGGAAGATAAGTATTAATGCAAGTCAATGTATGATAGAATTAACCACTATAAGCAGTCTATTACCCTAACCTCGATTATTCTCATAAAATTGAGGGTTTAGAGGTCAAGGAAGTACAAAGTGTGGGCATGAAACTAATAAAATTTTGTGATGGTTCTTTTTCTTCTAATTTTGGAACCAATGTGAACTAGAGGAAGACACTTCTAATGAATTAATGGAATTTCTTGTTGGAACTACTCTGCATGCTAAAAAACTCATTCAACGTGATTTTGTGCTTGGTCAGTTATCCAAGGACAGGCTACATTTTTTCGAAGAATTGTGGAATAATTAAATTTTAAATTCTAACTTAAAGGAAGGTGTTGGATTCAACACAGTAGGATCAATCAATGATATGGAATTTTTCTTAGTTGTTACTAGCGAGTCAGTGGAAAACTGCCTCAAAGCAGAGAATGACTACGAAGAATCCAGAATAGAGTATGCTCCTCTAGAATTTTTAGAAGTGATCAAATCAACAGTCAACGAGCTAAAAGTGGCCAACCTATGGACTAAAGATGATCCAAGACCGACTTTTATCAATTCTCTATTAAGTGAAGAAGAATCGGTATAATTAATCAAGTTATCATCAGAATTCAGAGATTGTTTCACTTGGAGGTAAGATGAAATGCCTGGTATAGCATCAGAGGTTACAGTTCATAGACTTGGAATATACTCAACTATGACCTCGGCCAAGCAAGCTCCTAAATGGAAGCGTCTCAAAATAGAGCAATAAGTCATTGTCAAAGTTAAGAAGCTAATAGACGCCAATTTTGTAAGAGAAGAATAGTATCTAATATACTTAGCAACTATAGTGTTAGTGAGAAAGAAGAATGGAAAATTTTGAATATGCGTTGATTTCAGAGATATGAACAAAGCAAGCTTAAAGGATAAGTTCCCATTACGCGGTCTTTTATCTTATGGATGGATCATCCGAGTACAATAAAATTAAGATGTCACTAGAAAATGCGACATTTACAGCTTTTAGAATGTCAATTATCTTCGTACTTTTATAAAAGATCTTACTCAAATTAAAGATCATATTTTAGAAAACAAAATTTTATTCTTTTTGTTAATTTTATAATTTGAAATGAAAGTAAGCAAATACTTTAACTAAACTTTTGTGAGATGAAACTTATGCAAATGAAATATCTTTTTCCTTTATATGACTCAGTAACAAGTTATGGAGAATATTTGTTGTGGAAGTATCAAAAATGTGTTGTGACAAAATAGGAGCAATAATATTCTTCACCTTTAATAGAGATGCTATAAAGAACATAGGTTAATTCACTGATCTAAAAATCTTGAAGACGAGTTTGGTAGGAACGAAACTAGCTCTCACTCTAGAGTTTCCTCAGTTCCCTCCACCTGGGGGCTAACATCTCGTATCAAAACAAAAAATAATAAACTGAATTGGGGGCTTTAGCCTATCACTCTAAAGTCCTCTAATTCTACACACATCAAATTATATCTCCCTATTTATTTACACTCAACTATATAGATTACATTCTCACCCATACAGTCTCATGTGATTAGTTTCAATTGTTGACTGAGACAATTCCGCACTGGATCTTACATATTCTCACAGTATATTTTAACATCTTAATTGGCCAAATCACGAAGTAAATGAAGTGCAAGGTTTTGAATCATCACAACTTCTTCTAGTATTGAATTCCTATACTTCACAACATATTTCTATAATTTAGTTACTTCATCATATTAAGAAAAAAGATAAAGAAAACTACTCAGAATTCATGGAGAAAGCACTATCACAACTTAGTTTAAAAGTATAAATCATAGTATAAACACAACAAGTCTTAATTAAAAACCAAATGTAATATAAAGATAAAGAATTATATGTAAATCCTCTCTACAAAACTCTTGAAGTTCCTTTAAAAACTTTGCTTTCCCTTACAATACTCTATTAAGGTTGGCGCCCAGCTCAGTAGACTCCAAATCTCAATTCTACTCCTAATACAAACTATTTAAAATGAAGTAAAGATGGTGAAGTGGAGAGGTGTGTTCCAAAAGAACTCTATAACATAAACCTCACTCTTATACACTAACCACAACCTCCAATAACAACCCTTTTTTTGATCTTCAAGTCCTCTTTTTATATTTTTCCAAAAGGTGTCTTCATATCTCTTCAAATTATATCTCGATTCAACATATCTTTCTAGAGATGCATCCATTCAAGAGTAATTTGAATGAAAACTGGCGCCAATAGGTAGTTACCCACGTTCTCACCAAGAGGTGCTTCCAAAACATCTTCAAAATGGTGCCAAAATTAAAATTACTTTTCTTTTATAACTGTTGAGCATAAGCGCGGGGTACCGGCACTAAGCCACTAGCTTGCTGGTGTGTAAGCTCCAGATCCTGGCACATAGCTGCTGGTACTTGGCGCGTAAGCGTGAGTTATAGCACAACCGCCTCTCATTACTTCTTCAATTTTCTTCATTTTTTCTCCAAATTTAATTATTTTTCATTCTTTTCATCACAATCATCCATTTAATCATACATGTAGGAAAAACACACAAAATACCATCCATTAAAGTGCAATATCATCCAAAATAGGTATAAAAATGTGTCTAAAATATTATATATTTTAGGTGTATCAGGGTACTACTAGCCGATGATGATAAATGACTGCATGAAAACTTCTGAAGATGTCACCAGTGTCAGATACACGGAGTGGGTTTACATCAATCCCCAAATGTGTAATATTCGAGAATCGCATTGTGGTTGTTTGAGTGTTAGGGAATAGATATGTTGGGTCCTATAGACCCTTGACCTTCACAAGGACATAGATTCATTCTCACGGCTACAGACAACTTCTTGAAGTAGGCAGAGGCAGTGACATTAAGAGAAGTCACATCACATCATGTTTTTCAATTCTTTAAAACGCAGATTGTGTACCCTTTTAGCATCCCACATAGAATCATCTCAAACAACGGTTTATCCTTCAAAAGTACAAAGATAAACAGCTTCGTCGGGCGACATGGGATAGATTGAAGATACTTCACCATCTACTACCCTAGGCAAAATGATTTAGCAAAATCTTTCAACAAGACCCTCATTCAAAATTTGTTGAAGATATTGGACAATAACATAGAAGATTGGCATGAGCAGCTGTTAGAATCCTTGTGGGCATACAGGATGACGATCATAACTCCAACTCTCACTACACCATATGCACTTTTGTATGGGTCCAAGGTTGTGCTTCCCTTATAAGTACAATTTCCCTATCTTAGAATCACAGTAGCCAACAAAATCATAGCAGAAGGAAGTGTCAGACTTCAAATCGAATAATTAAAAGTCCTCGAAATGAAATAGCTATTAGCTGAGCAGAACTTGGAACTCTACCAAGACAGGGCGATATAAGTCCATGATAAACTGGTGCGTCCAAGGACGTTCAAAGTTGGTGATTTGGTCATTGTTCTCAAAAGACCTATTCTTGCACACCGCAATATAGAAAGAAAATTCTAGCCAACTTGGGAGGGACTATATGTGGTTGACAAATTCTAGTATGGAGGATCTTACCAGCTAGTAGAACTTTAGGATGAAAGGCCAATGCTTTTGGTTAACGGAAGAAACTTGAAAAAGTATTACGCGTTGTGATGTTTTAAGGGATGAATTTCAATGACAATACTTGCTCCTTGAAAACACCAAAGCAATGATTGTTTATACTGGGTCCAAATTATATATATATATATATATATATATATATTAAAAATTGAAAAGAAAATTCTTAAAAAAAAACTAAATAACAAAACTCAAATAAAATTTTGCACTTCAAAAATTTCCATAAAATTTAGCACTTTCCATAAACTTCATCAATACCATAAATTTCATTCCCTTCCCTAAAATCCACATCAATCTCTGCAAAATTTAAAACCAAACACCCCAAATCTCTGCACTCACAAGTTTTGCAAAATCCATCGTTTCCATAATGCTCTCATGCTTCACAAAATTGCCACTACACTTCCACACATTCACAATTTCTTATAAATCCATAAACACAACATTTGGAATAGTTATAATCATAATTCTCCTCAGCACTTAGCATGTGGGATAAATCATAATCCTCCTCAGCACTCAGCAGTTGGGATGGTTATAATCTTAATCCTCCCAGCACTTGGGATAGATCAAAATCATCTTCAGCACTCAGCACTTGGAATGGGTATAATACTAATCCTCTCAGCACTCAGCATTTGGGATGGGTGTAATCTTAATCCTCCTCAGCACTCAGCATTTTGAATGGGTATAATCCTAATCCTCCTTAGTACTCAGCATTTGGAAAAGGCTCAGCATTTGGGATAGGTATAATCCTAATCTTTCTCAGAGCTCGCTAGTGCTTGGAATGGATGTGAGTCTCCAAATTATTCCCAAATGTAGCAAAAATTTCCTCAGTCGGTTCTTAATTTGGATGTGACTCCCCTTGCTTCCCTTCTCAAAATAGAATCCTTCATCACAACTTAGGTTGGATGTGAGTCCTTGTGTTTCCCTTCCTAATATGACAGTCACTTTTCCTTGACTACTTGCATGTGAGTCTCAATACTTTCTTTCTTGATCTGTTTTTTCTATTATATTTTAACCAAGAACTCTTCAACAATTTCTACCTTCAAACTCAAAAAAAAAGTAAAAAATCAATCAAAAATCAAAATCAATATCAAGAAAATTTTAATCAAAACTAAGTTTGGTAGCATGAATTCACAGTTAAAAATTTAAAATACTCTTGCTAATCACCATCAAACTTTCTTAAATTTTCACTGAAGTCCTTATTTGAGCGGGGAACTCCCGAGCGAAAGACCCAACTCAAGTTGAATTTCAAATCGTGTTCAATCCAACAGCTTGTCTCAAGTGTTATCTCTTAATCATTTCTTTGAGTTCTGTTGATTGCTTCGGTCAACACCAATACGTGCAGTGTGCTTTTCTAACACATATTGAGAGTCCATTTGTTGACCTTATTTCTTATGAGGTCTAGTTTTTCTTATAGAACTTAGAATCTAGCCCTAGAGTTGTCCTTATTGACTATCCTAGAATACTTGTAATGAGACTTAATCCCTTAAGAGTTCAAACTACTTATTAGTGAATAAAGTCATCTATAACCTAAGGAGAAATTGGTCCTTGTAAGAAACAAACTCACCATTATTTAAGTTTGTCGCCCGAACGCTACTACCAAATGCTCTAATGCAAGCATCGTCAAATATGTAAGCTTCTCAGATCGCAGCCACTTCCTCCGAACCCACAATCAATGCCTCAGTTGTTTTTAATGAGCCGAAGTGCTTTGGGGTGTATTTTTTTGGCATCTCCACAGAATCGATGCAAAACTATAATGAGCGGGGGAGAGAAAATCGATGAAAGGAGGGTAAAAGTCAAATACACAACAAAAACCAATTCAATGCTTTATATAAAATGTTAATGGGAATCCAAACCCGCCCACAAATGATGCCTCAATTCCTGAAACCCATCAACTCATAACAAATTTCAAAAAATTGCATAAAAATTAAATTGTTTTGATATTAAAAAGACTCTCAGTTTACTCTTATAAAAGGTATTTTACAATTGCATCAACAACTTTCTTGGCAGAAATAAACCCCCGTCACACTAAGTTCTGATACAACACTTTACCATCAAATCTATACATATAGAAGTTATCATTCTGAGTACAAATTTGGACGGTGATGGAGGTTAACCAAAGGCCAGTCATCTCCACCTGCAGAACCTTCAACTTCATCGAATGCACTTCCTTCAACGTCACCAGCTCTGCCATTAGCTCCTTCACCTCCATTTCAAGCACCGAGCCAACAGCCCCTCATTTAGAAACTTCTAGGGGAACGGTCAAAGAGTCGATCGTTGCTCCACCGTGTGCTTGAATTGGAGTCCCTCAAGTCATCTTAGTGGCACTAATTCAAATGACACATGTCAGTGGCAAGTCAACACCTCCTACTGAAACATTCAAATGCTCAACATAAAAAGAAAAAATGGACAGATTCCAAAATAAAGTATCATACTATTTTTTACCATCCGAACGAAAGGTAACTCAACAAGACCCAATGCAAAGGCTGTCGAATCTCTCTCTAGGTCTGAGCCCGATATCACTTTTGGTGCAGCCTAGTCCATATGTTCCAGTTGTGGAATAGAGGTCTGATCTTGAGGAGCAACAACAGCTAGACTTTGAGGCGGTTCGAAGTTCGAAGCTCTAGTCGCTCCTCTAATCGGTTGTTCAGCCAGCAAATCACAAGCCGCCACAAGGGTTGAAGTCAGAGCACCAGCCAAAGGTCTACCTATCGTACATCCCTCCTGCTAAATGAGGTTAAACAAATTGGACGACCCAACTTCATTTATGTCCACATCCACCTCTTCTTCAATGTAAGTTACTTCTTTTGCCTTACCCCTTCAAGTTGGTTCTTTTCCTTGGACTCTTTGTTGTCATGTGCTTCTTCACAATCTTAGGCCAAATCCCTATGAAGGCCCTCTTTAACACATCCTCGGTAATCTTGTCCAACAGTGATCACTTTTCGTTTGTCACGACAACTCCCTTAGAATCAACCGACCAAACTAATGTGCTCTTGAGAAATGTGGATGACTAAGATGTCCTACGTGCTCTATTTATAGAAGGCCAAAGATGTGATAATTCAGGGAGCTCCGTTATTAAAGCATTGATTTTTCATAAATTAATTTTCTTTTTCTATTAAAATCTCTATTTTTAGTGCATCTTGACTTTCAAGAAGAAAGAGGGTTGGAGAATTAAATATGAACAACAAAAGTTTGTCTCTACGAATCTTAGTGAGATCTTATGGACTAAATATAAGTATGGTCAAAGATGGCCCACAAGGGAACAAATATCACATCAATGTGAGCCCACATGATCCAATGTCTAAATGCATGTTCACAACCCCCTAAAATAGTGTCCAAAGTCTGTCAAACTCTCAGGTCAAAGATCGGGACCTGCCAACAAAAGAAAGGGGTCTACCAAACTCCCTAAAATAACACCATAAGTCACCTTAGAGAAAACATTAAGACTTGCCAAGATTATTCAGGTGTCCAGCGCAAAACCAACATAAATCCCCAATGGATCTCCTACTAAAGGGGTTTTTGCCTACCGAGTTACGGTAATGTCCATATACTTGATATCCTAGTTTCATCTTGGCAACGAAAGTCCTACTTAAGGGGTCAATAACTAACAGTCAGACTAAAGGAGCCAACCGAATGAAGTTCAGCTACTCAAGAACCCTTAGAAGTCAATCAACTATCCTCATTTAAGCCAACTTACTATCCTAAGCAAATACGACTTACCAGTGTATTGGAGTGGATTGTCTACTCTAACTCAGCAAAATCGACCAGATGAACCTAGCCAACCCAAGGAACAGCTATCATAAACAGTCGAATAAGGGGGCAACTGAGCCAGAGACTTCTTATTTTATTATTCATATATTTAATTATGTGCAAAATATCTAGTGGGGTCCTTTTCATGTTGGAGCATGAAAGTAATTGTACACTTTTTATAAAAGAATTGTCCACTTTGTACTCCCTAAGTCTGTAAATAGAAGATCATTTTTATAGAAAATGACTAACGAATCTTTCAGACTAATCAAGTCTTATTTCCGATAAATTATTCCATGCGGAGTACGTACCCAGGCACTGGGTGCGGATTTTTTGGGTACTGGAGGGTATGGATTGGTATGGATGTGTATTGGATATTGGGTATTGGCTGTTAGGTGAGTATTGATGGGTATTGGAGAGTACTGGATGGGTATTAGAGGGTATTGGATGGTATTAGCGGGAGATGCGTGCGGATGCGTACATTCTCCGTATGGAATAATGGCTCCTTATTTCCACTCTACTACACACACACACACACATATTTCTCCTTTAGTCTCTGGTTTTTGGCTCCATTTCTTGAATGTGACAGATAATTTCAGATGCAATCGGAAGAAGACCATTCGAGTTTTTTATAAAGGCTGATTTGTAGACTTTTCGGCCATACGCAACTCTGGCATTGTAGAAAGGTGACCTCCTGAATAGAGAATCAAATCATGAAAATCATGTCTTTTCTCCGTTAAATGATGTTCTCGAGGAAAAAAAAATAAACGAGTCTTCCGGACAGAAAATGTAAGTCGGCTTGGAATCCAAACGTTCCTGCAGAACTTTACGAATTGTAAGAAAACCAATGGTGATGGTTGGAGAAACTTGAATAACTATTGGAATGCGGATGGCAGCATTGATAAACTCTAAATTGATGACAACGATAAATCTCAGAATCAGAAAAAAGGTAACGTTGTTTAAAAGAGAGAACTCATTAGAAATTATATTTTTCATTCTATTGTTTTCAATATCTCCAATAAAATTTATTTATAGAATAGGAGTGAGATACTACATGAATGAAGAATACCAATATAATAATTAATTAAATTAATTAACCTAACACCACATACATTATTCTATAAATAAAAAGTCTAATAGGGCCAAAATTTGCTATATTCAATAGAATTAATGGTAAGAGAAAGTCTATACAGCAAATAATATTCATCTATAATCATTTTAAACAAGAATTCAACTAATCAAGGATGAAGCAATAAAAACAAGAACAAAAAAAAAATCATAGGAAAAGGACATTGACTTGATCATGGCAAAGAACATACTATAGTTAGAAGCCACAGTTAAATTCAGAACTCTTAGGAGAATTAATCATCAAAAAGCCTTGAAAATAGAAGTATAGAATCAAAACAAAGTTGCCAAGAATATAACAAAAATCAGCCAAAAAAACGTAGAAATCCACGAAGAATCTTCTTAACAGAATCCATAACCATTAAAATACTAATCAGCGTATTAAAAAAAACAGCACGATAAAAATTAAAGACTTGACCTGCGTTATCTGTTGCCCGCTTCTCCCACCGGAAAACAGAGAGAAAATCCCCGACATTGCCTCCCCCTTCCCCTTTCGGCTTTTTCTCTCAGTCTCCCTCTCTCTATCTCTCATATACAAACAAAGAACTTGGACTCCGGAATTCACTCTTTTGAGATCTCAGCCATGCGTCTTCTTCTTCCCTTGATGCAGCGGCATGGTGTCTTAATCGAGCAAGTAAATAAAAGAAAAGCCAGTTAAGTTTGTGGCTGGTGACCGGAAAATGATCAGTGTCCCCTGAAATTTTAAAGAATGCACCGTCCAGACACATGCAGTACGACCCCTGCTCTATTAAACTGATAAATAGGTGAACGGATAAATATTACATGCTCCTGTAAACTAAAATATTTTTTAAATATTACAAGACTTTCACAAAATAAATAATTAATTAGAGATTTATGATTAAAAATAATTAAAATATATATTTATTATTTACTCATAAAATATTACATACTTATTCTTATCTTTATGTGAAGATTATATTGAACTATATTATTATTATGTCATATATTTTTATTTAAACATATATCTTTTACTTTTTATCCTTGAAATCTGTTCAAAAATAATACTTTTTTATAAATAAAAATATTTATAGCTTAGCAATTGTAGCTCATTTATATCCATATAAATTAGCATATATATAATATAAGTAGAATATTATACTAATTTTTTTTTCTCCCCGAATGAACAAACTATTAAATCATTAATGTCAAAAGGACCGTAATGTTGTTTTAAGCTTTTGCTCAAGCTAGCCGTGGTGAGATGAGAGGGGTACTGCAGAACTCTTAACAATATGCAATAATTTCGAAGAGGTGATAGTCCTGAGCATCACCATCAATTATAGTGTGGATAAATTTATAATTGTTTTCCTCAATCGTTTCCAATGAAAATTAATATTATCATTGAGGTCTATGTAACCATGGTATGGTCATCAATTGGCATATTGAGACTGTGAATCAAACACTTACATTTTGGTAACTGTAAACCATATTATATGAAAATAGACTTGAACTATATGATTAGATTTATCCACCAATCCTACCTAATAGTGAGCTTGCTTATAGATATGCCAAGGCTAGTGGTTTCACTTAAACCCTTATCTTTCACGATACCCCATTACTGTGTTATTTAATAAACAATTAAGGAAATCAATAGTCATAAATAATCTATTAAACTCAGTATTATTTTATGACTGGCTTGATTTAGAATTTAAAACGCCTTAAAATACTTTAAAGATTCTGACCTAGTTATGCCTTATGGGGCTAATTATGCAATACGACACCCTTAGGGAGTAACTGCACCCCTATATGGCTCAATATCTAAACTTAGTCATAACAACATAAGAGGTTTACTGACACGCCTAAAATATATACGCTTTTTGTTATATCATTTTACTTATTTTTAATGATATTACACTTTAAAGGAAGGTATTTTGTATGTTTTTTAGTTTTAAGTACAAGAAATGGTGATTGGAGCAAAAGGAAGCAAAAACGGTACAATTTGGAGCAAAAACGAGCAAGAAATGAAATTCTGCCCTGACACCTTTCATTAAGTCTTTTGATGCTTAATCTCTTTTACACTTCTTGCATATTTTTGAATGAGATTATACTTTAAAGAAAGGTTATTTTTATGCTTATTTTGTAGGGCTATCTGTTACGAACGTAACGCAACTGAAATGGGGCGAAACGGAGTTGAAACGGAACCAAACGGAGCGAAACCGTGGAGCCGCACAGCAGCCTGCTCGCCGACGGCGAGATCGATCTCGCCGACGGCGAGATTTTCCCGAGACCACAGAAATATGGCCGAAAAGGCCGTCGACAGCAGCCTCGAACCCGCCGACAGCGGCCCGGATGACCATGAACCGACATTTGGCTGTTTTGGGCCAATATTCGACGTATTTGGACTCTTTGTCGAATGGGTGCTTAAGGAAACTCTTCAAAATTCGTCCATACTCTTTAAAAATGGCGAATATATGTTAGAAATGAGAGAAACAATAGAGGAAAGGAGAGAAAAACTTAGAGGAATGTTTAGGATTCTTAGATTAAGAGTAGAAATGTAGATTTCTACCCTTTTGGAGAGATTGGAGAGGAGATTTTGAGAGAATTTGTAAGGGATTTCGCTAGCATTGCATGGATCGCCGGGAGACTTTATGGGAGAGATCTTCGTCTTTCTTTCAAAGGGAAAAAGCTAAGTATTGCTCTTCATTATCTTATAATTTTGTGAACTTTTATTTAGTGGATTTGCTTTGGTTAAATGAAGTTTCATTTGTGTTTTCTTCATGCTTTGTGATGTATCTCTCTTATTCTTTCTTCTTCTTTAAAAATAGTGGCAAAAGAAGATTATGCCACTGTTTTCATTTTACTTTTCTTTTGAAATGAGTAGAAATCATGTTTAGGATTTTGTGATGCATGGTAGAAGTAAATTTAATTATAAATGTGATGGTTTTTACTTGCACTTTATTTACATTGCAATAAGGGTTCATTGTAGTGTTAAAATTCATTGTAATTGCATCGACCCGAAAGGGCAGTGTAATTCTCAACAAAGTGAAACCACATTCAAATTCCATGGATGGTGAAGTTCATGGGGATTGAATGCAAATAAATAGGGAAATAATATTAATCGGGCGTAGAATTGGAGATTTTAGAGTGACAGGCTAAAATCCTGAATTTGGTTCTATCGTTTGGGTGCTGAAGTGTAGATTGTTAGCCCTCAGGCGAGGGAAACGTGGGAGCTCCGAAGTGAGAGTCGGTATCCTCCCAGCCTAGCCGCAGATTCAGTAACCAAGCATAGGATTAGTCAATCTTCTTTATGCCTGGACCAAAGGGTAAAGAATAAGATTGCTCATATTTGGCACATACAATATTAAATGCATCTCATTCCTATACATTATCTATTTCATTACATAAGAATAGTAGTTTTTAATATCTCAAAATTCTCTAAACCAATTCATCCGAAAAGGGTTGTCTTTAGAATTATTATTTTCATTTAGTTATAGTTACTATTAGATTTAACACTTATATTTAGGAGTAGTTGCTATATAAAACACAATTTTAATCGACATTCCAAACTAAGAACTATTATTAGTAGACTAGAATTTGACTAAAGACCTCTTACTTCACTTCCTCGTGGGATCGATACTGGGGTTTTTAAAGAAAACTTTATATTACTTGAAAGGATACGTATACTTGCGTAGTACCCCTAGTGTGTAAAATATTTTCCAATTTTTATATCATTTAAGATTTTGCACACTAGCCGTCATTTATAAATCAGGTCAAGTTTTTGGCCATCTTTTGGAAGTTAATTTACTGCGTAATTGCGGGTCGGGTCATTTACCTAATTAAGATATAGGCCAATCATAACATTACTTATTAACACTCTATTATGCTAAACCTAAAATACAATAATAAATGTTAATTACTTTATTTTATTTAATATGGCTAATGACTTTATTTACCAAATATCACTTTAAGAACATTTACATTAATTAAGCTTCCTAATTATAGATTGCCTTCGTTGGGCTAATCAATCCAACCATGTTATTGAGCTGACCAAGATAATAGCCTAGTAAAACTTACTGCCAACAAACATTAGTTTAGCAATTGATGCATCCTATACTCTGATTGAAATTGAAATCATTTGTGCTCTAAATCTATAGTTAGCTTGGCTCTAACTCACTTTAGGACTGGCTGCCTTGAGGTAATTACTAATTTAGTGTTTCAATCAACTTTAGATCATATGTATGCAATGCAATAATTTTAATCCAAATATCTTGCTATTTGTTTCTTTTATCTTTCTGAACAAATGATCTACTTACCATCCATCTTTTTCAGATCATCCTTCTAGGGCCACCATCGCTTAATAAAGCAAATAAAGAAAGAAAAGATTGAAAGTGGAGACAAATTAAGAAAAAAAATAAAAATAGCATATATGAAGATATTTATATATAAAAAAATTATAACATAACAAGAGATGATCAATCTGAAATAAATCAGACTATGCTCAACCCTAGATATTATATGAGAAATATCTTAATAAAAGACTTCACAATCAACAAAAATATAAAATAAAATTAATATTATTTTTGTTCAAAGAGACCTCCCGTAATGATGATTCCTCATGGTTAGTTACATCCTAAGGATTACATCACAAAACTCACAATAAAAGGTGTCATGCTTACTTGATGTCATGAAGCTTAAGTATAGAAGGAGATTTTTTATGATCCATATAAGAATAACCTCTAGCTATAAGGGAAAACTTAGGGAACCATACATAGGATGAATAACTGTAACCTAAGAAATAGTCATCACTTAGTCGAGGAGGTTAACAAAACTCCCCAACTATGACTCGACAACAACAATGCTCATTTTTTTGTTACAATCACGGGTCAATAAAAGGATAGTTTATGTTATGCTACAAAGCTTCTGACTCTTGCAACCTAAATCTATAGAAGGAAAAAATGAGTATTTTACTTGGATAAAGTAAAACACATAATGCATAGAAATATGCAGTGTGCCAATGAAGTGCATGAGAAACTAAGATCCAAAAGCATGACAATATAAGGTTGTAATGATATCAAGGATTCAACAAAGGCATCATAATAAAACAAATGCTTCAAGTAAAGAATGAAAAAAAATGAAGACTAAGAATTACACAAATGATAAGTCGTAAAACACATGTAAAATTTGATACTAAGTTGATAGGTTAGCACAATAGAGTCATATAAATGATCTCGTGGTGCTGACCTTCTTTTCTATAAAGAAACAGGGTTAGAATCGTGGTGGTCCACTTTGGTAACTACTAAGTACTACTTGATCCTCGATTTCGGTGCTGCAATATCTGCTGCCTCTAAAATAATATTCAAAAGATAGTTTCAGTTTAGTTTCACAATGAAATTAATTTTAATAATTAGGCAGTCACCTCGTACACGCAAGTATACATATCGCTCAAGTAAAATAGGGCTCTAATGGATTTCAGGTTATCGATCCCACGAGAAAGGTTGTAACTTATCAAATTACAGTAAAGATTTGAAATTCAATACTAAATTTACAATGCAAATTCAAGTACTATTTAAGTTGCTGGGGTTGACCTCATTTTTGGTGAGGTATTTTCTCTCCTTAGTGCTTAGGATCAAGCCATAGGTTTTCCTTTTGACTATCCTAGAGGATTAGAAATGGAACCCACCACTTCGAAATTAAAACACCTCATAACTCTTCTTGAACCCCACACAGATGAACATAAACCTCCAAGCCCCTTTGGAAGGTTAAAAGTCAAATGTGGAGGTTCAAGGATGAGTTCCAATAGGATTCTTTGACCTTAGGATTACCCTGTGTGGCCTGGTCTTGGTGGGGTTCAGCTTGCACAAACCACACTTCCACACACATTCCAAACCCTAAAACCACTTTTACCCAACTGGGCTTTCTGACTCATGTAGCAAACTCATATAGATGGACCACAACCCCTAAGCCCTTACCTAAGAGGGTTAGGAACAACATATTGAGCACCTAAAATGAGTCCTCTCATGGCTCTTGTGAGCTTAATATGGCTTCATGGCTCAACCAAAATGGTTTCATTCTACTCACATCTAATCAATCTTCATTTTTCCTAAATTTCAATTTTTGACCCCCGGGGCCCTAAACCCACCAAACCTACCAAATACCCTTGAAATTGCCCAAAATTCTCAAAAATTGCCCAAATTACCAAATTTCATCAAAATCAATTCTAAACACTCCCCACCACTAAAATTGATCATCCATGGCAAAATATACCAAAATTTCGAAAAATACCCCCAATACCCTCCAAATACCCAAAATACCCTTTTTGGCCCAAAAATCCAAAATTTCCAAAAATTCCTAAAAAAATTTCAAAAAATCCCAAATATTCTTAATTTCATTTTGTTCAACTGCCACATACGCCAATTTTATCAATTTAACCCAATTTGATCAAAAATCCCAAATTTGCCCTTAAGGCCCAAATTGACCAAGTGACCCAATCCATCTCAAATTCAACCCAAATGTCACCCAATTTTCCCCAAATTTATTTTTAAATCTTCCTAAAATCCACATAAACAAAACTCTAACTTAATTTACCCAATATTTGGACCCAAACTTCACCCAAGCCTAACTCAAACCAAAATTCCCCAAATTTGCCTAAACCAACCATAAGCCCAAACAAGCCCAAACCCCAAAACCAAGACCCAACCAAAATTGCAAAATCTTTTTCATACCCCCATAAACATTTTGTAACATTAATTTTACAGCAGACCCAACATTAGCCCAACTTTAGCCCAAGTCAACCCAATTTGTTCAAAAATCCTAAATTTGCCCTTAAGACCCAAATTAAACCAAATTCAACTCCAAATTACCCTAAACTTGTTCCAAATCATTCATGGCACATTCCTAAACTAAATACAATATTTATTTGGCTGAACCTTTTACCAAATTTTCATCCAAAAGTTTACTTTGAAACCTAAAAGCCCATTTTCCTAAAACATTTAAAAGCTCATTTTCACTAAACTTAAAAAAAAAAGAAAAAAGAAAAAAAAGCCCAAAATTGGCTCTAAATCCCACATGACATTTTATTCTCATCATCCATTTAATAAAATCATCCCTAAGTTTCAAATTCATCATTAAACCATGCTAAATCGAGCCTCATGCCAAATTAATCTTAAAATGTCAAAATTCCTAAAACCCTTTTCCATGAAATTGACCAAGCTTTGCCCCAAGCCACATGGAGCCATGAAGCCATGGGTAAGCCATATGCAAGCCATAGGAGCCACTTTCCACCTCATCAAGCCATTAATGGCAAAAGGAGGAGGCTCTTTCTTAATCCTTCACTAATTTTTTTAACCCCATTCTTGTCACACTCTAATCCAAGTTTAGCCACCTCACCATGGATGGCGACCTCACCACCTTCTCTTGGCTGAACCCACTAATTTCCCTTAACCCAAAATTAGGCATTGGTGGGTGCACCAAATCCATTTCCATAGCTTGACCAAATTGAACCCAAAAATGACCCTTCCCCTTTACCACTTAAATTAAACTCCTTTACACATGTCCAAAGCCAATTGAACTCACAAACCTCAAGCCCTGACCTCACTGACCATGAGGGTGACTTGACCCTGGCCGGACCACCACCCCAATCACCGGAAACCACCAGGCCGAGAGCTCCATGTGAGCCAAAAAATTCAATTCTCCTTTGTTGAGTTGTCCCATGGCCAATGGCCATTATGGCTGTTCTTCTCCTCCCATAGCCAGCTGATTGATCCAAGAAAAAAATACCTATTTTTATGCCTTGATTTTTATTAAATTTTAAGGATATTATGCTTTAATGAAAGTTATTTTTGTGTTTTTGGATGTAGGTGATGCAAAAATATTCAAGAAGGAGAAAAATATAAAAAAGGAGCAAAAAGGAGTAAAAATGGAGCCAAAATGCAAAATTATCGAAATTACTGGCCTGGCGCCTAGGCGCCAGAGTCCGACGCCTAAGCGCTAGCTCGATATAGAAATTTTTTAAGTTTTTTACAACTTTTGGGCTGTTACTTTGACGGTGTGAGCGGTTATTGGACCTTCTAGAAGACTGACAGTTGTTCCCGGTTTATAGGACATGTGATACAATGTATTTGGACGCTTTAAAACGGTTTTAATCGCGAAGAGGTGCGATCCAAAGTGAAGAGGTGCGAAGAACTGGACGAGGTGTCCGGCACCTAGGCGCCAGACACACCTTCTAGAAGATTCATTGAATGTGGACACATTTTGAAGAGGTGCCTTGAGGCAACCCTTGAAGCCTATAAATAGGAGGGTATTCCTTCAGAGAAAAAGGCCTCATCTACCTCTCCTATCTAGAGTCCAATCTAGAGAGAGAATTAGAGAGATCATATTAGGGCCACCTTTTTACTTTCCTTCATAAATTAGTGAGATTATTTTAGAGTTTATATTTAGAGTTTGAAAGAGTTGGTGCATCTGTAGTTCATTACGCTGTGGAGTCAGTAGGAATCAGAAGTTCAGTAGGAGAAACATCTAAGATAAGTATTTTTAGTTTGATTCAAAGTTTATTTATTATGTTTTGTTATTTAATTTCAATGTATTCTGAGTAGTTACTTTACTTTCTCCTTTCAATTATGACAAGATAAATAAGATAATACAAAATTCATCAGAGAATTAAAAATCATATATTTTTAAAACATTGTGATGATATTAATACTGATTCTTAATTTACTATTTAAATTGGCCATTTAAATTATTAAAACCTGTTGAAGAGTTTTGAGACCTAGAAGGAGATAAATTCTTAACTTGTAGATATCACATGAATCCTTGGGCAGTCGAAGGCCTTGTGCGGGTTATTCAAGGTGAAGTACAAATAAATAGGAAGATATTATATAATGGGCGTAGAATAGATAAGTTTTTAGAGTGACAGACTAAATTCTTGTGATTTGGCTTATAGAAAAGGAAAGGGTCACTAATAGGGCCGACCATAGCCACCCTTGGACATCTAGTAGTGTGAGCCTAGATTAACCCATTCTACTAACAATACATCCGGACCTGATCTATAGGCTAGCCAATGTTCTTTGCACCTGGATCAGAGGGTAAAGAATATGAATGCTTCTATTTGGCACAATACCATAAATTTCTATTCTCCACAAATATTATCATTATCTTAGAAAATCTTGGATTAATTGAAAGGGAGAAAGTTGCTTTCTTATTGCTATTTACATCAATTATTTTATTTCTGCTTTATTATTGCATCTAGTAAATTAAAGATATTTTATTTTTAACTATAAAAGAAATACTTTAAAATAAAAATATTTAAAGATCTATAACTCTCTCCTCGTGGGAACGATACTGGGGTCTTTGTTTCAAAGCCCTATATATGTATACTTGCGTAGAACCCCTAGTGTGTAAAATATTTTCCATAAAATTATATTTATATACACTAGTCGCTATTATTATTTATAACATATATTTTTGAAAGCATTAATTAGTACATTGATCTTCAGAGGACTTCGGGTCAAGTTTTTGGCACCGTTGCCGGGGAAGAAGATTTTAGTACGCATATATTTATATCGGGTCAAGTTTTTGGCGCCGTTGCCGGGGAGAGTAGAGGCAAACTTTTAGATTTTAAGTATTTTTATTTTATTCATTTTTCTTTATTATAAAAAAACAAAAAAAAACAAAAAAAACCATATATATATAATAATAATATTTATTTTAATTCTTGCTAATTGACTTTTTATGCAAAGTTTTGGATCCGAAGGATTATTACTTTTAGATTCCGAATTAGAAAGAACTCGTTAGAAGAATTAAAAAAGGAAAAACAAATTCAAAAATTTCAAGAAATGACTAATTTACATAATAACTTACAAAATCCAATTGAAATTAATGATCAATAAGTTTATAAACCATTAAGGGATTATGCTAACCCTACAGTTGATGAACTTCATAGTAGTATTCAAATACCCACTGTAGATGCTAATTCTTTTGAGCTTAAATCGTCTATTATTCAAATGGTTCAAAACAATCAATTTAGTGGAACACCAAATAAGGATCCAAATTTACACCTTGCTAGTTTTTAAGAATTTTGTGCTTACCTTTAAATATAACAATGTTTCCGATGATGCTTATTAGAGCTTAGACTTTTCCTTTTTCTTTAAGAGATAAAGCAAAGATGTGGTCGAACTCATTAGCAACAGGTTCTATTAAAACATGGGTTGAAATGGCACAAAAATTTCTTGCTAAATATTTTCCTCCTTATAAAACTGTTAAATTAAGAAATGATATTACTTCATTTAGTAAATTTGACGGGGAGACAATTTATTAAACTTGGGAAAGATTTAAAGAACTATTAAGAAAATGTCCTCATCATGCTTTACCTGATTGGTTAATTATTCAAACATTTTATAATGGATTAATTGGATCTTTAAAATCAATTATTGATGCTTCTGCTTGGAGGTTCTTTAATGTCTAAATCATTTGAAGAAGCTTACACTTTAATCGAAGAAATGGCTAACAATAATTTTCAATGGCCTTCGAAAGGATTAATCCTAAAAGAATGGCAAGTATTCATGATAATGAAGCCTTTTCTATTTTAGCTTCACAAGTAGCAGCAATGTCTATAAAATTAGATAATTTTGCTATTAATATATCACATAATAACTCTGCTAATATTAAAGATTCTCAAACTATTGAAACTTTACAAGCTGTTGCTAGTAAAAATAATCCTTATTCAAATTATTATAATCCTGAATGGAAAAATCATCCTAATTTTAACTAGAATAATTCACAACAATGGAGTTATAATCAATCTCATCCCACTGGAAATTAGAATAATCTAGTTAATTCAAACTATAAACCACCTGGATTTAACAATCAACAGAAAAAGTTATCTATAGAAGAATTAATTTTACAACTAAGTAATCAATTACAAAATCAAAACACTGTTATTCGTAATATTGAGAATCAAATGGGACAAATCGCTAACCCCAGGAACACTTCCTAGTAATGTTGAAATCAATCCAAAAGAAACGGGAAAAGAACATGAACATGTTAAAGCTGTATAACTTAGAAGAGGAAATGAATTAAAAGAAAGAATGCAGAATGAAATTGAAAATGAGAATGAGGTTGAAGAGATTGAAAAATTTAAAGAAACTCCTTCTCCTAATAAAGATCAAACTGATATTTCTATTAATATGGAAGTTGAAAAACCACCACCACCTTTTCCTCAAAGACTTAAACAAGCGAAGCTTGATCATCAATTTTCTATGTTCTTTGAAATTTTTAAGAAACTTACTATAAATATACCTTTTGCTGAAGCTTTGGAACAGATGCCAACTTATGCAAAATTTATGAAAGATATTTAAGTAAGAAACAAAGATTTGAAGATTTTGAAACTGCTGCATTAAGTGAAGAATGTAGTGCAATAATTCAAAAGAAATTACCTCAAAAACTTAAAGATCCTGGAAGTTTACTATACCTTGTGCTATTAAAGAAAAGTTTTGTGGAAAAGCTTTATGCGATTTAGGAGCAAGTATTAATCTCATGCCATTTTCTATTTTTTGAAGATTGAATTTAGGAGAGATTACTCCCACCACTGTAACCCTTCAGTTAGCTGATAGATCTATCACTTACCCTAAAGGAGTTATAGAGGATGTTCTTGTTAAAGTAGATAAATTTATCTTACCTGTAGATTTCATTGTACTTGATATGGAAGATGATAAAGAAATACCTATTATTTTAGGGAGACCTTTTCTAGCGACCAGACGAGCTATGATTGATGTGTAAAAAGGAGAATTAAACATGAGAGTTAATGATCAAGAGATTAAACTTAAATGTCCTTAAATTAATGAAGTACCCTGTCAAAGAAAAATATTATCGAATGGTTATAATTGATTATTTAATTGAGAAACATTATCAAGAAAAATGTAAAGTCATTTCTGAAGAAAAATTTGAATTATTAATAGATGAAGATGAAGAACTAAAAGAAGAAGAAACTCATTATATTAAAGATAATTGGGAAACTTTGGACATAACTCAAAATGATATACTTTTACCCTCAGTTAAAAAAGCCCCTGAAGTGGAATTTAAAATGTTACCTTCACATTTAAAGTATGCATTTCGGGAAATTCATTAACTTTACTCGTTATTATTTCTTCGAGCTAAGTAAAGATCAAGAAGAAAAATTAATAGGAGTGTTAAAGAATTATAAGAAAGCATTTGGTTGGACAATTGCTGACATAAGAGGAATAAGCCCGTCCATTTGAATGCATAGAATTTTAATAGAAGAAAATTTTAAACCTACTATTGAACCGCAAAGAAGATTAAATCCTATCATGAAAGAGGTTGTTAAAAAAGAAATTGTTAAATGGTTAGATGCTGGTATTATTTATCCTATTTCGGATAGCCAATGGGTAAGTCCTATTCATTGTGTTCCAAAGAAAGGAGGAGTAATTGTTATTGTCAATGATAAAAATGAATTAATTTCTATAAGATAAGTTACTGGATGCCCAATATGCATTGATTATAGGAAATTAAATGTTGCCACTAGAAAGGATCATTTCCCTTTACCTTTCTTGGATTAAATGCTTGATAAATTAGCTGGACACTCGTATTTTTGTTTTCTAGATGAATATTTTGGTTATCATCAATTACCTGTCGCTCCTGAGGACCAGGAGAAAACTGTATTTACAAGTCCTTATGGAACATTTGCCTTTAAAAGAATGTCTTTTGGTTTATGTAATGCACCTGCAACTTTTCAAAGATGTATGATGTCAATATTTTGTGATTTGATTAGCAAAGGAATTGAAATATTCATGGACGATTTTTCAATTTTTGGAACTTCTTTTGAATCTTGTTTGGAAAATATTTCCAAAATTCTGAAAAGATCTGAAGAAACAAATTTAGTTCTTAACTGGGAAAAATGTCAATTAATAGTCACAGAAGGCATTATACTTGATCACATGATTTCACAAAAAGGGATGGAAGTAGATCAAGCAAAAGTGAAAATTATTGATGAATTACAACCACCTACTACTGTTACTGATGTGAGAAGTTTTCTAGGTCATGCTGGATTTTATAGAAGATATATAAATGATTTTTCTAAAATTGCTAAACCTCTGTGTCATTTATTGGAAAAAGATGCTAAATTTGAATATAACAAAGACTGTGTTAATTCTTTTAATATTTTAAAAGAAAAATTAATTATTGCACCTATCATTGTTGCACCTAATTGGAATAAATCTTTTGAATTAATGTACGATGCAATTGATTTTGCAATTGGAGCTGTATTGGGACAAAAATATGAGAAAATTTTAAGTTATATATTATGTTAGTAAAACTCTTACTGAAACTCAAAGAAATTACACTACTACTGAGAAAGAGCTTCTACCTATAGTATATGCCTTTGATAAATTTAGACCTTATCTTCTTGGTACTAAATGCATAGTTCATACTGATCATTCTGCTATTAAATATCTAATGTCAAAAAAGGATGCTAAACCTAGACTAATAAGATGGGTTTTACTTCTACAAGAATTTGATTTTCAAATAGTGGATAGAAAAGGAACGGACAACCAAATTGCTAATCATTTATCTAGAATTAAGAATGATGTTATTACTGAAGAAAACATAATTGAGAAATTTCCTGATGAACATTTATATGTTATTCAAGGATACTCAACACCTTGGTATGCGGATATAGTTAACTATTTAGTTAGCAATATTCTATCTTATGGATTGGATGAAAAATTTATTAAGAAATTTAAAAATGATGCTAAATATTATATTTGGGAAGATCCTCATTTATTTAAATTAGGAAGAGATTCTATAATTCGAAGATGCATACCTTATGAAGAAACTTTTGCTATTATTCAAAAATGTCATGATTCCGATTTTGGAGGACACTTTGGAGTAGATAAAACTGCATTTAAAATTTTAAATTCAGGATTTTATTGGCCTACTTTATTCAGAGATGTGAGACATTATGTTAAAACATGTGATCAATGTCAAAGAATGGTAAATATATCCAAGAAAGATGAAATGCTTTTAAACTATATATTGGAAGTTGAAATTTTTGATATATGGGGTTTAGACTTTATGGGACCATTAATACCATCATCTGTAAAAATTTATATTTTATTAGCAGTTGATTATGTTTCAAAGTGGATTGAAGCTGTAGTTTTGCCTAACTGTGACTCCAAAAGTGTATCTAAATTTTTAAAGAAGATGATTTTTTCAAGATTTGGAATGCCTAAGATAATTATCACAGATGGTGGAAGTCATTTTAGAAATATAAGAATTCAATCATTACTGCAAAAATTTGGAATAAAACATAAAATTGCAACTGCATATCACCCATAAACAATTGGAATGGTTGAAGTATCAAACAGAGAAATTAAAAGAATTTTAGAGAAGACTGTTAATCCTAAAAGAACTGACTGGGTTGATAGACTTGATTCTGCAGTATGGGCTTATAGAATAGCTTATAAGACACCAATCAAAATGTCACCTTACCGGATAGTTTTTTTGAAAACACTGTCACTTACCTGTTGAACTTGAACATAAAGGAGTTTAATTCTGATTTGAATACTGCAGGAGAAAAATGATTATTGCAATTAAATGAGATGGATGAAAGAAGAAATGAATCATATGATAATGCAAAAATTTATAAAGAGAAAATGAAGGTATTACATGATAAAAAGATTTCAGGAAAAATATTTGAGCCTGAAGAAGAAGTATTACTATTTAATACTCATTTAAGACTTTTCCTGGAAAATTGAGATCAAAATGGATAGGACCATATATAATTGAAAAAGTATACCAATATGGAGCTGTGGATATTAAAGACCCCAAAAGGGAAAAATTTTTAAAGTTAATGGATTAAGATTAAAGCCTTATTTGGGAGACATTAACAAGATTTATAAAGAGGCTTATGAATTAAGTCAACCTGATTAAAGAATTACTTAGGTCGGGCTGACGACATTAAACCAAGCGCTTAATGGGAGGCAACCCATAGATTTTATTTTTAGTGTGTTTTTTACATTTCTAATGTATGGTTATGCCTCGGTCTTGACTAATTTTATATAACTTTGGAAAATTAAAAATTATCTTGAAGTATATAAAGTTTGGACTTTGGATCACTCTATTTCATATGTAAGTAAAAAGGAGATCAAGTTAACCTTCATTGAAATTATGTATAATTGTGTTATTGAGATTGTTCTGATCTTACCATTATAATTTACCTATTTTTGGAGAACGAACCCTTGAAATTTGACGTTAGGCGAAACGGAGTCGATCATGGTTCTGGCTCCTAGGTGCCAGAATAAGCTGTGTGTCGATGGATCTGACGCCTGGGCGCCAGATTTGGCGCTTAAGCGCCACGGTTACTGGGTCGTGTAAAAATAAAAAACTTTCAGTTTTTCACACGATTTTCACCTTTAAATTAACCCATCTTCGTCCCCAATCCCTATGCAATCATTATTTTGACCCATACTTTTGAAGAAATGGAGAGGAGAAATCTTGGAGAAGAGGCTAGAGACAAAGGTCCAAAAGATCCTCAACCCTACTTCAATGGTTTCATCGCTGTAAGTTTGGAGAAAATTTCTAGTCATCTTGATAAATTTGAAGCGGATTTCAAAAGCATTGGAGATCGCCTCCATGAAATGTATCATCAGATTAAACATCTGGAATGACAGGAGAAACTTTAATTTGATCATCCAGCGGCTTATCAAGATGCTCAAGTAGAGATGTATGCGAAGAACAATTGGATCGATGAGAAAAAGGCTAAGGATTGTCCTAGAGCGTTAAAATTCTTCCTTAGTAGGCCAAGAAATCTTCATTGTGAAGATAATGGAAATTAGATAGTGATTTGGTGAGATCGTGATTTATCTAGTGAGTCATTGAATCGATTTAGTGAATCGATTGTGTTGTTTGTGTAATTGCTTTCATGTTCAATGTGTGTTGTATTTGTTTTCAAATTGTGTTGTTTGATTGTGTGTTAGGACTTGAATCATTATATTATACATATCTGAAGTGTATTAGCCAATATTGAAGATTATAAATGGAAATTAGAGGAGTTTGATTTAAACCTTGTGTTTGATTGGTGGATTTAATATTTAATTTTTAAAAAAATTTTGGAAAATATTTTGGAAGTTAGAAACTGAAGCCCTACTCTAATATGAGTAATTGGAAGTTGAATTTATGAATTTTGGTGGAAAATAAAATTTTTAGAGTGATTTTTGTGAAAGGCGAGTCTAGCGCGTAGGCACCAGAATTCGGCGCCTAAGCGCTGGATCGGCCTGCTTACCCGAAAAACACCATATAAATCCCATTAGCCATGGACGACGCCTAAGCTTCATCTCCTTTCCCATTTTCATGAAAATACACCTCTTAGATCCATTTTGAGGTCAAAACATCAAGTATTTGGGCACAAAATCACTTGATTTCTTCGTCTCGAGGTCAGATCTACACTCTAATCCATTTATTTTCGATTTTCACTATAGTTTTTCCTATGTTTTGCTAAAAACCAAAATTTTGAGAAAAATTTTGATTTTTAGGTATTCTATTTGGATTTTTAAACTTATTTTAAGTTTCTTAAACTTAAAAAGAGTTTAAATATTTGATTCCTAACTTTGTTCTTGTTTTCTTTCACGTTTAGAGGCACCGAAATCTAAGCGAGGGAAGGGACGAGAAAATTTTCATAATAGAAAGTTCGCGACTGCGGCAACGCATTTTTTGATATCATGAATTTGTGATGTCGAGAAAGTTTATCTCGGAGCGAAGCTTTTACAATCCGGGTGAAATGATCGAGAACACAATAGTTGCGCACAACTGGCAACAATTTTGTTATTTCACCGTTGTTGCTGTTATTCTAGTTGTTCTCGAATTTTATGCTAACTTTTTAGATGCGGAAGACTACGAAGTCTTCGTCAGAGGTATTGTAGCAGGATTTACTTCGGAGAGGATCAATATGTTTTATGGGCTGCCACTACCATCGAGTGCCACTATTCTGGATTATCTCCATCTGAGGGAGATCTTGAGATGATTATTGCTTATTTGACTGACGACACTGGAGCCTGGAAGATCCGGAATGACAAATGGGTAAATTTCAAATCTTCCAAGTTAAATGGTATTTCAAAGGCTTGGCATTATTTTATTTCTGCTAGACTTCTACCTTCCAACCACCTGAGTGAAGTCACCAGAGATCGAGCTATCTTAAACAATTGCATTCAGGAGAGGAAGCCGATATATCACGGCAGTATTATTTATGATTCTGTGGAATCTACTGCTAGATCCAGCACTTCTGTGGGACTAGGATTCCCATCTTTGATATATTCTTTATGTGTTAGTAATGGAGTCACTGTTGATATTTCTGAGGAGAAGCTGAAGTCTACCAAGCCAATTGGGCAGGAGAGTGTTAGTATATATGATTGTCTTCGAGGGAAGAGTTCAACCGCTCCTTCTACTTTTGCACACACTTCAGGTAGACCTTCCACTTCCAGACCTTCTACTTCTACTGCTGAGCCACCATCTAGTTTTTTGGGAATCGATGCATGATCAATTTCTGGAGCAGCAGCATAAGTTATTTCAAACTCACTGCAGAATTGATTCTATTGATAAGAAAATTGATCATTTATCTGAGTATACCCAGAGGAAGAGTAGTTATGATGCTGAGTATGATGAAGCTCTCGTTAGATTCCTGAATGGAGAGCTCGATGTTCAGTTCCCTACCTTTCCTAGTTTTTCACCATATGTTGATCCTAAGGATGTTGAGTTTTCTTTTGGTGATGATGACAATGCTGAGGCTATAGACAGTGATTAGTGCCCTGATTTACCTCTGAATTGTGCTAATTCTGTTGTTAGTTTAGTTTGTTTGCTAGTATTGATTATTGTTTGTTGTTTGCTAGTTTAGATTTGTTTATGTACTTTGTGTAGATTGTTAGGTGTTAAGACTGTTGTTAGAGTATTTTTAATGTATTGTGTTTAAGATTGAAATTTGGATAAATTTATATTTATTTATGTTTCAGCCTACTGTTTAGTAGTTAGTATTGTTGTTCTATTTCTGTTATTAAGTAGTATAGTCATTTAATTTAATTACTAATGAGCCTGCTTACTTTTACACGTGCTTCATTATTTCAGTATTATTCATAAAAGCATGTGTAGAAGTAAATTTTTCTTTCTAGAATGTTTTTTTTTACGTACTTATAAAAATTTCTTTTTAAAATTATGTTTTTCTTTCTCTCATACTTAAAAAAAAATTTCATGATAGACCAAAACTTAAGTTTGGGGGAAAGGGAAAATACATTCAAATTTAAATTTTATTTATCCTTTAAGAACTAATATTTTCTTAAAATTAAAATTTTTAACATAACATGAGGAATGAAGAATCTATTTAAGATCACTTAAATTTTTTGAAATTATAAATAATTTAGTGGACTTAATAAAAAATTTTAATAACTTTGATTGATTTTAAAAGTAGAATTATTCAACTTAAAGAAGAATAAGATTAAGAAATTTTTCTATTCATAGTAAAGATATTGAATTTTAGAAGTATTAAGAAATCAAAATTTATAACTCGAAAAAGAATAGATTGAAATTCTTTTTGAAATCTATTTATGTTATAATAATTAAGTGAAAATGTATAAGTTTGAAAATATAAGTTAAGGATAGTGAAGTTCAAAACCATTAACAGGCTATCCAGATACAGTAATCCTCTCTTTAAAAAAAAAAAGAGAAAAAAAGAAAAAGAGAGGAGAAACTTGAGGAAATGTCTAATCAAAAATTGGCTTCACTTGAATTAACTTATAAAAAGTAAACTGATTACATATATTACTTAATTTTTATGCATGTATTTTTATTAGAAAAGAATTTGATGAAGATCTTTTTCTTGTGAATAATTTATGTGATCTTAATATAATAAACTACAATTATTTTCAAAGTGAATGAAAAATTTTTGAAGTCTTATGATTTGGTAGTTAGAATATTCTTTGAATTTTTAAAATTAAACTTAGTTAGTGAAATTTGGTTAATGATTTACTAAAGCCTTTATAAAATCAAAAATCATAAGGAGTCTTAAATATTTACCTTTTTATTCCAAATGTTATACATTTTATATAGTAAAAAGGGTTACTTGAGGACAAGTAACGTTTAAGTTTGGGGGATTTTGATCCAAGAAAAAATACCTATTTTTATGCCTTGATTTTTATTAAATTTTAAGGATATTATGCTTTAACGAAAGGTATTTTTGTGTTTTTGGATGTAGGTGATGCAAAAATGTTCAAGAATGAGAAAAATATAAAAAAGGAGCAAAAAGGAGCAAAGAAGAGCAAAAATGGAGCTAAAATGCAAAATTGTCGAAATTACTGGCCTAGCGCCTAGGCGCCAGAGTCCGGCGCCTAAGCACCAGCTCGATACAGAAAACTGTTAAGTTTTTTACGACTTTTGGGCTGTTATTTTGACGGTGTGAGCGGTTATTTGACCTTCTTGAAGACTGGCAGTTGTTCCTGGTTTATAGGACATGT
The DNA here is from genome assembly GCA_022702705.1 of Papilionanthe hookeriana x Papilionanthe teres. Lineage (NCBI taxonomy): Eukaryota > Viridiplantae > Streptophyta > Magnoliopsida > Asparagales > Orchidaceae > Papilionanthe > Papilionanthe hookeriana x Papilionanthe teres. Next base: position 99,269,418 of record CM040433.1, read on the forward strand.
GATACAATGTATTTGGACGCTTCAAAACGGTTTTAATCGCGAAGAGGTGCGATCCAAAGTGAAGAGGTGTGAAGAACTAGATGCAGTGTCCGGTGCCTAGGCGCCAGACACACCTTCTAGAAGATTCATTGAATGTGGACACAATTTGAAGAGGTGCCTTGAGGCAACCCTTGAAGCCTATAAATAGGAGGGTATTCCTTCAGAGAAAAAGGCACCATCTACCCCTCCTATCTAGAGTCCAATCTAGAGAGAGAATTAGAAAGACATATTAGGACCACCTTTTTACTTTCCTTCATAAATTAGTGAGATTATTTTAGAGTTTGTATCTAGAGTTTGAAAGAGTTGGTGCATCTGTAGTTTATTATGCTGTGGAGTCAATAGGAATCAGAAGTTCAGTAGGAGAAACATCTAAGATAAGTATTTTTATTTTGATTCAAATTTTATTTATTATGTTTTGTTATTTAATTTCAGTGTGTTCTGAGTAGTTACTTTACTTTCCCCTTTTAATTATGAAAAGATAAATAAGATAATACAAAATTCGTCGGAGAATTAAAAATCATATATTTTCAAAACATTGTGATGATATTAATACCGGTTCTTAATTTACTATTTAAATTGGCCATTTAAATCGTTAAAACCTCGTCGAAGAGTTTTGAGACCTAGAAGGAGATAAATTCTTAACTTGTAGATATCACATGAATCCTTGGGTAGTCGAAGGCCTTGTGCGGGTTATTCAAGGTGAAGTGCAAATAAATAGGAAGATATTATATAATGGGCGTAGAATTGATAAGTTTTTAGAGTGACAGACTAAATTCTTATGATTTGGTTTATAGAAAAGGAAAGGGTCACTAGTAGGGCCGACCATAGCCACCCTTGGACATCTAGTAGTGTGAGCCTAGATTAACCCATTCTACTAACAATACATCCAGACTCGATCTATCAGGCTAGCCAATGTTCTTTGCGAACTGGATCAAAGGGTAAAGAATATGAATGCTTCTATTTGGCATAATACCATAAATTTATATTCTCCACGAATATTATCATTATCTTAGAAAATCTTGGATTAATTGAAAGGGAGAAAGTTGCTTTCTTATTGCTATTTACATCAATTATTTTATTTCTGCTTTATTATTACATCTAGTAAATTAAAGATATTTTATTTTTAATTATAAAAGAAATACTTTAAAATAAAAATATTTAAAGATCTATAACTCTCTCCTCGTAAGAACTATACTGGGGTCTTTGTTTCAAAGCCCTATATTACTTGAAACGATACGTATACTTACGTAGAACCCCTAGTGTGTAAAATATTTTCCATACAATTATATTTATATACACTAGTCATTATTATTATTTATAACATAAATTTTTGAAAGCATTAATTAGTACGTTGATCTTCGGAGGACTTCGGGTCAAGTTTTTAGCACCATTGCCGGGGAAGAAGATTTTAGAACGCATATATTTATATCGGGTCACTGATCCCAGCCCTCAATTGCCCCTGGGAATCCCTTGAGCCATGGCTATTTAAATAGCCATCCTCCATGGCCAAAAGGTTGGCTAAAATTAAGTCTCTCAAAACCTCCATACAAGTGGCCTAAACTCTTCCCCTAACACAGAGAACAAGTTCCCCACTGTTCTCCTGCCCTCATCCCCATTGATTGAACTCAATTTCAAAGCACAATTCTTAGGCCAAAACAGGACATTCACCAAACCTCCACAGAAACTTAATTAAACTCACCCACACCTTCACCAGACCAAGAGAAGAAGTTCCGCAGTGGAAGCCCCCTTACCAGGTCACCCATTTGTGCTGGAGACCAAAGCTTGAAATCGGCCTTGGTCACTTTCATACCTAGACAATTCCCGCAGCCAGAGACTTCATCCAGAGCTTCCTTTTGATCAATCGAAGGTGTCACAACTCTCAGATTGAAGCTTTACTTCTCAAAGCAAAGGTATTGACCTCTTCTTCCTCCCGAGCTTCTACTAATTTTTCATTTTGTTTAGCTCGATTTCAATGCATCATAGCCGTATAGATGTGTTCGTCTTGTTGAGAAGAGTTCTTAGAGCCCAGGATCATCTAAATTAGTTAATAAATAAGGGAGATCTTAGGTTTAGAAGGTAGACGGCTCTCGGGATGCACGAGTGGTAAACGATGAACGGATGTTGTCCATTCGCGCGTGTATTGGATGGACGGCTAGGATCACGTCGGACGAAGGCATGGAACGGAACCGCGGGACGCGTGGCTGCTGAGTCGGATGGTAGCGCCAAATCAAATTGTGCCACGTGTGATTTCAACCCGGACGAGGATGACGCGGCGCTGACTGGTTTAAGTAGATAAATAGGATTTTCTGAATTTATTAAATAACCAAAACTTCAAAAATTCATATCTTTGCATAGAAAAATCATAAAAATAAATTAAAAATACTTACTTGCTCAGTGAACAGAGGAAGATAATGTGGAAAAAGAATTAAGTTAATTTGTTGAGTCTATGATTTTTAATGATTTAAATACTCTCTGTGATGTTTTAATTCTCCATTTGCATACATAATTCACCATGGCATGTGACTATAGGGCTTTTGTAGCCTCTATTCTTGGGGACATTCCCTGAATTTTTCTAGGCTAGAGGCCATCTCTATGGTAAGTTATCTATTTTTCATGTTTGTGTGTATGTTTTGGCATTTTAATTCCAATAATTTGCATATTTCTTAGAAAATTCTAGAAAAATTAGGGGAGATATCTTATGACCACAACACCCTAGGAAAATTATGGTTTGATTTAAATCACTAAAAATAACCCTAATTAGCCTAAACACTCAAAACTGAACTTTAATTAATTAGGAATGATCACACATTAAAATCACTTGAAATCAATTCTCCACTGACACTTAGGATACAGATTATCTAACATAAAAATTTCATATTAAATGGAATTAATTTAACCTATTAATTGAATTAATTAAGTTACATGTCCATTTTTGAAATTAGAAAATTCATAAAACCCAAAATACATTTCAAAAATTCACCAAATTGGTTTTGTGAGCTCTCTAATATTAGAGCAGTTTAAGGAAATTAAAATTGGAATTTTATCAAAATTTTCATTTTTAACCCTATTTTTAATATTTTAATAATTAAGAAATTAAAAAAATCATAAAAATATTAAAAATCATAAAAATGTCACATTTGGTCTCCTAATCACTTGAGAACCATCAAAATATTTTTCCAAAGTCTCTAAGTTAAAATATGAATTTTTAAAGGCCTAGGATAATTTTTAATATTTAAAAAAATGAATTTTCTTAACCTCCCACTAAAATAACTCTAATAAATCAAATAAAAATAAAAAAAATTATAAAATTTGTTTCTCTGAACTCCTTGAGGTCAGAGAGATTTAAGAAAAATATAAAACTTAATTTTCAATTTTAATTTGATTTTATAATTAATTAATACTTCAAAACATAAAATAATTATAATAAATAAAATATAATCCAAAAAATCACCAAAATTGGTCCAAGTGGTCCTCTAGTCAGTAGGAACATCCCATAATTTTCCTAAGGATAGAAATTTTACTTTGGTCATGTTGTTGAATTTTCATTGAAAACCCTTATTTTTTAATAAAATAAATATATAAATTAAATTAAAAATAAAAAAATCAAATTTTCTCCTCTAATGTCTTAATTGACATATGAGTAAGGTGACATAAAAATTTCAAGTTCATTTGAGCTCAATTTAGTGAGTTATGAAATGAATATGCTTAAAAGGGCATAAAAGTAATTAAGGATTTTAACCCTAAATAATACTTTAAGCTTAATCAAAGGGAGGGTAAAATATGTGATCTTAATTTTCTCTTGGATGATTGGAACTTAGGGTATTAAAAGGGTAGAAACCCATTAATCACTTTTAATACATCAAAATGGAACCTTAATTAATTAAATCATTTAAAATTTTGGAAGAATGAATTAAAATTTGAATTATTAAGATTAGGGATATCACCTAAGAAGATACCAAATTCTTTAATTTAAAATCCTTAAATTTATCAATTCAATAATACTCAATTCTTAATTAATTCTAAAGAGTGATAACTGAAATTAATAATTAAAAAAAAGAAATAATATTTAATTAAATTGAAGCTTAAAACATTAGATAACTTAATAATTAAACTAAAAAAAATTTAAAACATTAAAACTAATTTGAAACCACTTAGAGAAAAATTTAAAACAAATTTGAAACATAAAAATTAATCTCAAAACAATTAATAAGAAAAAAAAATGTTAGAATCAAACCAATTAAAATTAACCTAAAATTTTATGATTAATTTAAATCAAATCTGAATCATTTAAATTTAATGAAATTAAATAATTTAAACACTTCTTTCAACTTAAATAATTTGAAACATCAAAGATTAATCTAAAACAATTCATGACTAAAACATCATAAATTAAAAATTAAATCAGTTTAAGACATTAAAATTAATTTAAAACATTAAGATCATTTAAAATATAAAAGTTTAACTGAATTAAACAACTTGAATACTATTCCAACTTAAAATGTTTTAAAATACCTAAAAAGGTCAAATAAAATTTTATACCACTTTAAATCTCCAACTCAAATTTCAATAAAGAATGGCTAAATCCTTTGATGAACTAATCTGCCGTTGAAGGCCTTCACCTTCATAACCTTTAAATGGAACATCATGTGAAATGCTACTTTACTCATTGGATAATCAAATGTCCAAGTTCAATGAGCAAGAAACACAATTTAACTAAATTCTTGGATGACCAATTCACCTGTACAATGAAATTCTTTTAGAGTTGAAATAATCCCAGAAGCATTGAAAAGATGTTTAGGACTCGTCCTAAGCACTTTCTCACTTTGATGGGATATTTTAGAAGAATAATTGAACTTCATTGTTCTTTGGTGAAGAAAATCATCCTAAAAAAAACACAAGAACCTAGGCGTCATAGGAATTGACTAGCAATAGGATTAGGATTTTGGTAGACAACCAGAACCTTCCCTTAGCTTTAACGAGGTATTCTCTGTAAATATTTGAATGCCCTGACGTGTGTTTTAAGATCAGCCTGGAATGAAGAGACGACCCGCCAGGTACGCTTTTATTTTATTGCAATTTATTTACCTGCACTGTACTTCCTTTCTTGCAAAGCTTGCATGTTAAACAAGAATGTCACCCTGCATGAAAACTGAAATCTTTAAGGATGGCCACAAAACTGAAACGCGAAACTAAATTAAAAGCACAACAAGATAAAATTCACCTCCACAACATTCAAAATATAAAACAACTCAAAATTTAATCACAAATAGAGCAACAAAAGTGCAATTACAACTAAATTAAAACGTCTCATTGAATGATCGGGAATCCCTCAGATGATGTAACCCACGTGTTGCTAACGAGATTTCCCATGGTCTAAATGAAAGTATGGAACTCATTCAGTTGAGTTTAGCAAATTCATTTGGACTAAGTGAATCCGATGAAAATAACGGTGTCGGGATGACGAAACCGTGGGATCTTAATCGGTTCTGTTTAACCAACTTTAAGATTTGTTTTAATTAAAACATTAAGACATTTGAACCTTAAGAATTTTCTAAACCAAAACACTTTTCTCATCTCCTGATTTTCACCTTCCAAAAATAAACCTCTACAACAACAAAGAGCTTGGAGCATAGTGGGCAGCACGGCCATCTTCATTAGCAAAACCTGAGTCTACTTCAGCAAAAATTTTTCTTAGAATTAAATAACCAAGCCATAGGATTTTGAGGTAGTCTGCATAGTGCAACAAAAATCCTCAACTTTCCGTTAGGCATTTGCATAATCATGTTATGCAAATTAAGCTCTAATCGGTCTTAGGACTCCGAGGTAGTCGTTTGGTACGACATAAACCCTCACATCTTTGAGGCTATTTGTGTAATTATGTCATACAAATATAAGTCCTTATTAACTAAAATTGGCAGGATTGAAACATTAAATAATTCTCAAATTGAAGCCAATCATAGGATAGTCGGGAAGTCACTGAAGTTCACTTCAGGTCCGTGACATCCCCTACTTCTCTTCCTTTGGACTTCTAAGATAAACTGTTCCAAATTTGATCCATTCTCTATTGAAATTTCCAAAATCCAATTTGTTTGAAACCTTAAACTTTGAAATTCTTGAGAGCAAAACTACTGATCATTATCGAGAGTTTTCTTAAGTGTCTTCGGACATTTAGGATGTAATTAACTATAGGGGTTTGCCCTTATAGGGAACTTTAAGAACCCATGTAATATAAACCATGCTTAATTCCTTCATATTAAGCAGGGGAACTTGTCGACTTATAAAATTGGTTCGCAGACCAAACGGGTTGCACAAATCTTCTAGTTTATTTAATCGAGCCCCATCATCAAGCAGTGTGTCTATTCCTCCGGATAGATACACGGTTTGTGATGCAGTGCTCGTTTATATAAACTATTTAGGATGTTAGATCATTTTGATTTCATATCTTGAAATTTTCAAACTTAAAATTATTTTCAAAAAAAAACAAATGTTACTTTTCAAATTATATATATGTATTTAAATTAAATTTAAAATCTGAAAAATTCACCGACAACTTCTATTGGCGACCCCTTTTTTAAAATACAACACATAACCTATAAATATGCCGAAAATTTCTGGCGACTCCGTTGGGGACTAGTTCCTCTCTCCATCGTGATCAGATGGTTTTGCTTTAATAAATCGATAGTGAGTCCATGTCTCTAGTGGATCAAACTATCATTCTTCCTGTTGAAATACAACGTTCATTTCTGTCATGAACGGGTATAGTCAACTCTCCTGGATTTTGGAGCCGCTGTTTAGACACCCCTAAACAGAGAGGTTTTGAAATCCTCCTTTTGTTACCTCTCCAAAGAGGTGGGGTGGACCCCCAATAGGTGTTAGCTTAAGTGCGGTTCCTCGGGTTGAGAAGTCTTGTTAGACTCTCTCTTCCTTGCCAGTTTATGGATTGGGTCCCTTATCTTTCCTTTAACCTTTCCCCTTTTAATTTGTTTCATTCTTAATGAATAAACCTTCTAATAAAGAAACCCTTTAATAAATGAACTTTCTATTAAACCACAAATACACAAATAAAAAACTGAGATTTTGAAATACTTTATAGAGAAAATGAAAAGATAAATGGAAATGTGTTCGGACTCGTTTGGAGAAATTCCTCTCCTTTTCGTCCAGATGAAAGGAAGCATAATTTGAAACTGACGCTTAGAATCAACCTTACAGAAAATGTCTGCACTGAAATTGATTTTCTTCTTCACCAACGGGATAGACATAGCTGTTTACAAGGACGAACTGCCTAACGATGCGGTCATTCATTTTAGATAAGGGTTTGACAATACGAACATTAAGTTCGCCGATGTTACTCTTTTCGTGCTAATGAACAAGGTACCAGAAACTGAGCAGCCCATAATTGAGTTCAACCTGAAATCGACTCAAGAGTTCCCTGCCCTGCAAAGGGTCTCAATTGAAAGAAACACCTCTGTTCATAGGAGGTTAGTTGTTATCCCCATAACTATCATCTCTACCCCCACCAGTTTGGTCATTACTGCACCTACCCCGGCTCCCGCTAAACGGAAAGGAAAATAAGTCCAAGTCGGTGATGAGCCTGTTACCGTGGAGGGTTTAGCTTTTGTTGCATTACCGTCTATCTTCGAGATAGGATCCAGTTCGAGAGTTGCACCCTTAACCCGGACTCAAAGGAGAAATAAGAACAGAAAGATAGCCAGGATCAAGAAGACCAAGGCTGCTGAAATTTCTTTTTTGGAAGAGATTCCTGAGGAAGAAGAAGAACTACCTGAGATCTCACCGCTGTTAGGAGGGAGTAGGTTTCATCCTCTCTCTGTTGCATCCGATGAAGAAGATGCTCGAAGGATCGCCAATGTGTTACCCCAACCTGCATACTACAATGATAGTAAGAAGAAAGAGATTAAGACTACTAGCTAACCAGTTTGTAAGCAGTAGTAGAGAAATTAGCTAAGAATGAAGGTTGCCCCGTGTCAGGATTCTGAGAAGAATGGGACGAGTACCGGCTAGATCCCGCCTCAGACCACGAGTAAACCCTGTTACTGCCCTAGAAAGGCCAAGGAAAAAAGTGCGAGCTAATGAGAGAAGTTCGCCTGTTGTTCTATCAGGTCACCATATTAGGAAGGACACCACCTAACAACGTACAACCGACAGACCATTTGGTCCTAGGTCTTCTAATGCAAGAAGGATGGTGTGGCAACCTATTATTGCTGAACCGATACTGACACAATGTTCTGGGAAGAAGAGTCTCGTTAGAGAGCCCGAATCTGAAGGAAGTACTACTGCATTAGAGGAAACTTCTGAAAAAAAAGTTCAACAGTCGTCGCCTGACAACCGAGAGACCGTTTGGAAAAGACCACTTGAGGATGTCATAGGGAAGCTAAGAACTAACATCCAACAACTGGCAAAAGAAAGAAGAGAACTGGGAAATCAAGTGGATTCGTCAGAATTCATGGATGAAGAATGTGTTGAGATCAACATGGTCGAAACTCGAGCGTCATCAGCTCTATAGGGAACTCCGTCAACTTCAGAAAGAGTGAACTAGAAGCAATGAGAGCGCCTCTTTAAGAAAAAGACGACACGATATCCTAAATGGCAAAGAGGATGGAGGAGATGGTGGCCACCTTAGCCACTCTCTAGAGTCAGCTTCAACCTCAGAAGGAAACACCTCCAGAGATCATTCACATTGGAGATGGAGGAAAAGAAATTACATCTGTCAACGAAGATGAACAACCAAAGAAGGATTCAGCCTAGAGCATGATTCCCGAAAAGGATATTAAAAATATGGTGGAACAGCAGGTGCGAGAAGCCTTAGCCCAGTCTAAGAGTGAAGCAACTATTCAGATGGGTAGACCTTACCCTAAGGAATTTGATGCAGTCCAATACTCGAAGGGCTTCGTACCACCTCTGTTTAAGACTTTCGACGGTACGGTAAACCCCCGGCAACATGTCGCACATTTTCATGCTAGTTGTTGCAATGCTTGTGGGAGCGACGCTTTGCTCTTTCGTCAGTTCGTCAGTAGTTTGCCAGGGATTGCCTTCGATTGGTATGTAGAATTGCCAAATGGTTCAGTCAAGACCTTTGCAGAATTGGAGAACTTCTTCGTTAAGCAGTTTGTCGCGGCTCAGCACCACATCACTATCGGTGATCTAGTGGTGGAGCAACAGAAACCAAACGAAACCCTAGTGGATTACATACTTCGATGGAGGAACTTAAGTATGAAGTGTGAACCACAGCTTTAGGAACAACATGCGGTCGGTATACTACTGAAGAGTATCCATGGCTTGATAGCACTTCTCCTCAAAGGATTCACAATTAAGACTTTCGAGAAGTTGCTTAGCAAGGCTAGGAGCTTGCAAGAGGAGGCAAAGCAGCTGAGTTTCGTTGACAAGACTGATAAGCAGAAACCCGTAAAGGCATTTGAAAAGAAATTTGGGATCATCGCGACAGTGGATAAAGGTAAACAACCAGTGCAGATACAGCCAGAGCGGCCACAGCCAAGTTATGAACCACTGCAACTGATTTATCAACAACCTCAACAGAACTATCAATAGCCTCGACCGAGCTATCAATCATGGCAGCATGACCAACCGCCGCCTCATCCACCACATGCCCTGAAGGAACTTCTGAATAAGGAATACCCCTTCAAGACTGAGGCAGTAGCTAAGATGTTTTGCAGTTTGATAAAGACGCCTGACTTTCAACTACCAGAGCCCAGAAAGCCAGAGGAAGTTGACAAGAAAGATCATCCGAACTACTGTCCCTACCATAGGATGCTCGGACATAAGATAGAAGACTGCTTCACCTTCAAGAATTGGCTCGAGGATAACCTCTGGAAAGGGAACATAACAATCCCAAAGGAATACATGAAGGAGCCCCAAAAAGGAGGTTTCATTAATGTTATTTCAATGGATCCTATTGTTCTGATAGACCCTTACGCGACCGACGATGGATGGAGTACTATCTGGATGAATTCTTTAAAGAAAATTTTGGATCACATCCAGGCCGCTTCGGTGCGAGCTTCAACTCAGAGTTTGAAACCCGTTAAGCTGGCACTATCACTTGCGATCGAAGAACACCCCGGAAGGAGGAGTAGATCGTGGAAGAAAAGAAGACCGAGGCTCCAAAGGGTAGACTAGGGGCTGCTTTTCCTAGGATGGTTGTTTCTGATTCTAGGGAGAAATCTCTCTGACCACTGACTCTGTATGATTATTTGCTCGCCCCGGCGGAATCTTATAATGATAAGAGTTTTGGTGTTGGCTACGTTTTGACTGTTTCTAACCATTATGTAACTAACGACAACCAACCCAATCTAAATATCGATTTCAATATAAATAACGATTCTCGAAATCATACAAAACCTCGGCAACCAGGATGAAGGAAAAGACGTTCACAAGGATGGCTATGAAAGCTCAACGAGTGACGTGTCCATTTGTGAATTCCGAGGAGCTCCAATTGCGATAGGATTGGAGTTATCAGATTCCGAAGCAACTTCAGAAGAGCCAATCGTTCCAATTTAAGTGGACACACCAACAGATCCAGCACCAGATGCAGAAGAGATAACAAAACTTAATTTAAGAAGCAGAAAAGTTTTACCCCCGAGAATGTGTCCAAAGGATAAAGCAGGTGGTTGCTCAGGAAGAGCCAACTCCAGTAGAAGAACTGCCCATTCGTGAAGAGACTGAAGAACCTGGTAATAAAGTGGATTATAACGTGCTAGCCCATCTTAGGAAGCTACCAGCCAAACTGAGCATCTACGACGCTCTGATCCTATCAAAGGAGATGCGGGAAACTCTGATCAAGGCTTTACTTGATCCAGAAATTTTTTTAGCTCAAATGACCAATAATTCCTTAGATGAGGTTTACTCGTTAAGAGAACAGCGTAGTGTTACCTTCTTGGACAGCGATCTGCTACTTGGAACAGCTAATCACAACCGACCGTTGCACATTTCAGTCACTATCGGAAAGTTCACGCTCTCCAGGGTGTTAGTTGATCCGGGAGCATTGATAAACATAATGAATCTTCGAACATTAGCATATTTGGAAATTGATGCTCGCGACCTCGAAGCAGACAGAATGTTACTAAGAGGATTTAATCAAAAAAGAGAAAGAGCCCTTGGATCGATAACGCTATTAATGAAGATCGGTGATTTGGCAAGAACAACCACAAAATTCCGCATAATTGATTCTGAGACATCATTCAACGCTCTACTGGGTAGGACGTGGATCCATTAAAATCGGATGGTACCGTCCTCTCTGCACCAGTACATAAAGTTTTATGAAGGAGGAGAACAGTGTATCAAAGGAGATTTGCAACTATTCTCCGTACACGAGATTGGGATTCACGAAGATGCAACTTACTACGTGCCTCCGAAGAAAACTGTCTTCTCCAAAAATACCATACCAAATGAAGCAAAAGGAGTTTGAGATGATGAAGAACCTGAATTTCTTGTTCAACAGTTACTCACCACTCCCTTACGGTGAGATGGTGAAGGTTTCTCCAGAACTCGCACCTGAGGTCGAGGCCAGGGACAAGGTTGGGGAAGAAATGGTGGAACAGTTGAACAGAAGAAGCCGATCATCGATGTTAATTGGGAGAACAGTTCCGAAGAAGAAGAAACCAGGAGAGAAGTAATGAAGATAAATCAAAAGAAACCCTAGTTCAAGATCTCTCTCGAAGATGAAAAGAATGAAGAATACAAATCGATGTACGAGAAGATAAACCATTGTGTACATATTATGACCCTGACTCTGATCTATCCTAATAAGATCGAGGGTATGGTGGTCAAGGAAGTGCATAGTGGTGGTGCTAAGCCGATTAAGTTCTGTCGTGGTGCTTCTTCCTCCAAAATTAAAAATGATGTAAAATTTGAAGATGTTACTTCTTCCGAATTAATGAAATTACCTTTTGAGTGGTATTATCCCTGTGTTCAGAATTTAATTCAGCGTGGTATCTTGCCTAAATAGTGGTCAAAAGGTTAATCTGAACACTTTGAAAAATTATGGAATAATATCAGTCGACCGTCCAATTCAAAGCATGATCTCAGATTCGGTACAGTAGCACTGGCTGACGATTCATAATTTTTCTTAGTTGTTCCCGCAAGCATGATGAAGACTGTCTGGAAGCTTCAGATGATCTCGAGGATCTGCCAATCAGAGATGCTCCGCTAGAATTTGAAGAAGAAATTAAATCTACAATAGACGAGTTAATGGAAGTTAACTTAGGTACTAGCTAAGAGCCTAGGCTGACCTTTGTTAGCTCCTTACTCGATAAAGAAGACTCCGAAAATATGATTAAGCTATTAATGGAATTCAAGGACTGTTTTTCTTGTAGTTATGATGAAATGTCAGGATTAGCTCCAGAAGTCGCAGTTCATAATCTAGGAGTGGATCACATTGTCGTTCCAGTCAGACAAGTTCCAAGAAGAATGCATCTAGAGATTGAACAACAAGTTATAGCTGAAGTTAAGAAGCTAATAGACGCTAAATTTGTCCGTGAAGAATAATATCCAACTTGGTTAGCCAACGTGGTACCAGTCAGAAAGAAGAACAATCAGATCAGAATCTGTGTGGACTTCAGAGATTTGAATAAAGCATGCCCAAAAGATGAATTTCCACTACCAATTCCAGAATTAATGATCGACATCGCTTCGACACACGAGGTCTTCTCTTTTATGGATGGATCATAAGGATACAACCAGATAAAGATGGCACCGGAAGACAAAAAGCTCACAGCCTTTAGAACACCAATAAGAGTATACTGCTACATGGTAATGCCTTTTGGATTGAAGAACGCTGGAGCAACTTACCAAAGAGCAATGACAAGGATTTTTTATTATCTCATTCATAACCAAGTTGAGTGCTACGTGGATGATGTGGTTATCAAAAGCAAACTGAAGGAAGATCACCTGTATGATTTGAGAATTGTTTTCGAGCGGTTAAGGCAATTTAACCTTAAGATGAATCCCTTAAAATGCACCTTCAACGTTACCTCTAGGAAATTCTTAGGATTTATTGTTCAACATCGTGGAATTAAAAGTGATTCGAAAAAGATTAAAGCAATCTTAGAAATGTCGCCTCCCAAAACTTTGAAGCAACTACGATCCTTCCAAGGGAAGTTGGCATATCTTCGACGCTTTATTTCGAATTTATCAAGTAGGTGTCAGCCCTTCTCGGCATTAATTAAAATTGATGCCAAATTCGTTTGGGAAGAAAAATGCTAGTGGGCCTTCGAGGACATTAAGCAGTATTTAATGACACCTCCTGTCTTAGCAGCCCCAGTCTTGGGTAGACCGTTGATACTTTATACTGCGGCAAAGAAAATGCCGAGAAGGGGTCATTAAGTCTTACTAGCCCCAGGTCAACGATGAGGGCAAAGAAAATGTTCTTTACTACTTAAGTCGCCGCCTGATTCCGACGGAGGTAAAGTATCCTCCTATTGAGAAGCATTGTTTAGCCCTGACCTTCACTGCTCAAAAGCTCAGGCATTACATGCTCTCTCATAAGGTCAACCTTATCTCGAAAGTTAATCCATTGCAATACTTGATGTCCCAACCGATGCTTTCCAGCAAACTTGCTAGGTGGTCGATGATACTATTGCAATTCGATATAACTTTCGTTCCTCTTCGTGTCGTAAAGGGGCAAGTCCTAGCAGACTTTCTCGCAGCACACCCTTTACCGACAGAATCGCCTCTCAATGACGACTTACCCGACGAGTAGATAATAAGCCTAGAAGACCCCGACGATCAACGTTGGGAACTGTACTTCGACGAAGCATCATTAGCACGGAAAGATAAAGAATTACAAACGATAGTGCCCGATAAGGCAGGAATCGGACTAATCTTCATAACACCGGAGCGGGGGATGTTAAGGTATCCCTACCATTTAACAGAACCGTGTATGAACAACGAAGCAGAATACAAAGCCCTTGTAACTGGACTGGAATTGACCATTCAGATGGGGATAACTGACATCAACATCTACGGTGATTCGCAGTTAATCATACAACAGGTTACAGGACAGTATAAAATTTGAAACCAAGGCTCAAGCAATACTTTCAGTATGCAATGAAGTTATTGGAGCAGATTCTGAATGTAACGATCTACAAGATTCCCATAAGAGAAAATGTCCTTACAGACGCGCTAGCCCGCCTTGCAAAAGAATTTGCCTACTTACAGGATGAGTCAGTTGAAATGTCAGTTCAAGGACGACAGGTCCTCTCACAGCTCGACATGGATGCAATGCACCGATCAGGAAAGGAAGAAGAAACAGTCGCAGCAGTAACCGAAACTATAGAAGATTGGTGGCAGCCATTAATGGACTACCTGCAAATAGGAAACCTGTCAGACGATAAGTCATTAGCCCATCAAATCAAGAAAAGAAATCTGTCTTACGCATTAATAAACAAAATGTCATACAGAAGGTCTTTTGATCAGATGGCTAAGGTGCTTGAGTTAGTCTGAGGCTCGTGAAATTGTTAAAGAAGTGCACTCAAGACTTTGTGGCGCTCATCAGTCAGGTCTGAAGATGAAAATGAAAATTAAGAGACTAGGGTACTACTGGCAGAAGCTATACCGCTCAGAGAAGTGAAAGCACATCATGTGTTACAGCTCTTCAAGAATCAAATCGTCTACCGTTTCGGGGTACCACGCAGAATTATTTCAGATAACGGGTAAGCTTTCAAGAGTACGAAGATCAACAATTTTATCAGAAGGCACGAGATAGATTGGCGCTATTCGAAGATCTACTACCCAAGGGCAAACTACTTGGCTGAGGCTTTTAATAAAACTCTCATCCAAATTCTAAAGAAAACTTTGGACGACAACAAAAGAAATTGGCACGAGAAGTTGTTAGAAGCCTTATGGGCCTACAGAACGACTTTCAGAACTCCTGCTGAGTCTAGGCCCTATGCTCTAGTGTACGGGTCCGAGGCAGTCTTGCCCTTGGAAGTTCAACTTCCATCCCTCAGAGTTGCAGTTGCAAACAAGATTACTACAGAAGAGAACGTCAAACTACGACTAGAAGAATTGGAAAGCTTGGAAGAGAAACGACATTCGACACGACGAGAATCCGGAACTGTATCTGACCAAGATGATCCAGGCCCATGATAAACTGGTCCACCCAAGAACATTCAAAGTTGGTGACTTGGTTCAAGTTCTCAAGAGACCTATTCTTGTACACCGCAAGATAGGGGGCAAATTTGAACTGACTTGGGAGGGGTCGTTCGTGGTCGAGACAGTCTACTCTGGAGGTTCCTACCAACTGGTGAATTGCCATGGAGAAAGACCTATGCTTCCAATCAATGGATGTTATTTGAAGAAGTATTACACAACCTGATGTTTCGAAGGATGAACTTAAAAAAAGATGAAATCTCATTCCTAGAAGCACGAGTAAAGTAATCATTTGTAACTGGGTCTGAACCCAAAATATAAAAATGGATGATAAAAATCATTAACAAAAAGATATGTTAAGAAGAAAATATGTGAAATCATAATAATAAAATTTTGATCATTCTTTCCAAATCAAGCTCATTCCTGATCTTTTCTCATCTTTTCCTACTCCTATTAAAATTTGAAAGAAATGAATAAGAATTTTTCATTGATAAGTGATTTTTCTTATTGTTCTCGTTCTTAGTATAGCCCCTGATCCTTTTCTTATTTTTCTCAGGGAAATGTCGAACGGGCGGTTGGTTCTGAACTTTAAGAATGGCGTGAGTCTAGCACTCGACGAAGAGAAGATGAAGGGTGGGGCAGTGATTGAGATCGACTCTGATTTCACACCGGCTGAGCTACAGTACGAGGAAACTGTTTGGACCCCGATCAACCGAGAAGAGTTCCATAGCCAGACAGTAATGAAATTGAATGGGAAAAGTCAGCCAGTTACCGACAAGAAAAGGAAAGTAAATGCCACTCAGATGACTGTAGCAAACAAGAAAGTTAAGTCCATGGTTGCTACAGCAGAGGGCAGGCTTGTCAGCGCCATGCCCGCAGAAGTTCAAGAGGTAAGGAGAGCTACTCTCACTCCTACCCAATGAAGAAACAAGAATCGTCGCATTCGCAGGATGCTGAGCAAGCTAGCAGCGGACCAACATGAAGAGACAGCTGCTACCGTCAGTGCAAATACTTCAAAGAAGCCGGTTCATCAGGAACCAGAAAAGAGGAGATCAACTCCAAGAACAATGCAAAAGATGAAGGAAATTTCAAGAAGAGCAAAAACAGAATCAGCGCCACGACACCAGATAGATGCACCAGTTTTAGAAAGTCTTGTTGCAAAAGCAACCCCGGGGATGTCCTGACAGAGACTATCCCCGAGGAGCTGAGACATGCAGGAGAACGTGCTGGGGTTGAACCATACATCCCATAGTACGTTACCAGACCTCGCCAATTGCAAATAATCCTAGAATACGAGTTGGAAAGAATGCAGAAGGTTAAAAAAAACTTTATATTATTTTGAAAGAATCCGAGGAAAGAGGATCAATATCCTAGAAGGCCTTAAGCTGCATACGGATGTGTTTTCAAACTACGAGCAGCAGCAAATTGTGGACTGCATCATGGAACTTCAGAAGATGGGCCGAGCTGGTCATTTAAGAGAGAAGACCTACTCAGAACCTTAAAGATGGCTGAAAGGAAAGGGAAGAGTTACAATCCAGTGCGGGTCTACAACTTCACCGAGGACAGAAAGGGAAATCCACCAGGGATACTCCGACGTAGTGAGGTGGATCCAATGCCAAGAATTATCAAGAGGATGGTAAGAAGGATGTTGACATGGAGGGTATTGCCTGCAGATTGCATACCCAACAACTGCATCATTAACATATACAAGGAGGGCGACTGCATACTGCTACACATAGATCATCATGACTTCGTCAGACCTTTCTGCACAGTGTCTTTTGTCAACCAGTGTAACATCATGATCGGATCTAACCTCTGGATAGCAGGCCCCGGAGAATTTTGTGGGCCGGTGGAGATACCTCTACTGGAGGTTCCTTATTGGTGCTAAAAGGAAATGGAGCGGACATAGCAAAACACTGCATTCCAGGTGTGCCTGTTGAGTGGATCTCCGTCACTTTCAGAAGGATGGACGACAGCAAAAGGCCTTTCCACTTTCAGCCAGATCCAGAATTAGAGAGCCTTCGACCCTACAAGTTGTGAGCTACATGAGAGATAGCACACCTCCAATTCACATCTGGATGTCATTTCCTGCCAAGGATGGCTTGGAGGTGATGTTGTTGTCCATGTATCTCACTATTCAGACATGCATTTCGACAAATGCTTTTGGAAGAAACTTGCAAGAATCTTACACAATCTATTTTTGGATTTATGTAGATTGTATGAGATACTGAATTTTCAAGGAAAATATCATCATGTTTTGGATCAAGCTATATGATGTATTTTCAACAAATTAGAATGGAAACGACCTTGTCATGTTTTGCCTTCACCTCTTTTATGCAAATTGACTGGGAAATGCCATCAAGTTAAATGAACTTCGAACGAAGAACGAAAAAAAAAGAAATGAATAAAAACTCTTTTTTTTAAAAAAAAATCTGAATGTCAAAAAGAACTCCAAATTAACACGAACTCTAAATGAGCAAAAATGAATTTGAACCACTAAAGTAAACTAAATGAATCTAGATCTCAAATTGAATTCCGATACGAATCCGTTGATTTGAATCTTTCAACTGAACTCCATTTGAAGCTCCTTTGAGCCCTCTTTTGAGTTGATTCTTCCCCACAAGAAGGCTTCAACTTCAATTTCAAACTTCTAAACTTTTTTCGTCGTCTTGAAATCCTTTCGACTCTACGTGATCTCTTACCCTCTTTGAGAAGGTCGACTGAGTCTACTGACACAGAACCACGAAATTTTTGATTTGGTTCTGATGGCAAGGATTAATATCCTTCGCCAAACAATCAAAATTTGATCAACTCTCTCGGGATGTGAAACACTTTCATGCCTCATTCCATTCTTCTACTGCACTAAATTTTTCGCAGAATCTTCGAAACCAAATCAAATAACTACTTTTGGGATTGGTACCTAAATTCCAATTCCCATCTTTTTAGGCTGGTACCTAACTTCCAGTTGTCGCTTCGAGATCGATACTCAAATTTTAATTCTCTCTTCTGAATTCCCGCCAATCCCGCATCCCTCCGAGAAACTTTTTGGCATTCTAATCCTTCGACTTGGGTATAAGACAGACAAGGCATCCTAATCTCGGTGTCCACTAATATCGCACTCTTCCAAGAAACTTTTTGGCATTCTAATCCTCTGACTTGGGTATAAGACCGATAAGGCATCCTAATCTCAGTTTCCACTAATCTTGCACTCTTCCGAGAAACTTCTTTGCATTCTAATCCTCCAACTTCGGTATAAGACCGACAAGGCATCCTAATCTCGGTGTCCGCTAGTCTCGCACTCTTTCCGAAAAACTTTTTCACATTCTAATCCTCCGACTTGGGTATAAGACCAACAAGGCATCCTAATCTCGGTGTCTACTAAATTCACATTCTTTCGAGAAACTTTTCCACCCTTCTGAAATTTCGAGGTCGGTACCTAACATCTGAGTCTCTTCCGAGACTGGTACCTAACTTCTAGTCCTCACCCTTTTCAAGGTCGATACCTAACTTTGGACTTTCTTCCGAGACTGGTACCTAACTTACAGTTCTCACCCTTTTCGAGGTCGATACCTAACTTTCGACTCTCTTCTGAGACTGGTACCTAACTTCCAGTTCTCACCCTTTTCGAGGTCGATACCTAACTTTCGACTCTCTTCTGAGACTGGTACCTAACTTCTAGTTCTCACCCTTTTCGAGGTCGATACCTAACTTCCGACTCTCTTTCGAGGCTGGTACCTAACTTCCAGCTCTCATTTCGAGGTCAGTACCTAAATTTTGATTCTCATCCTTCTCGATCGGTACTTAAATTCTGATTCTCTCCTCGAGGCTGGTACTAAATTTCAGTTCTCTTTGCAATCCCGAGGTTGGAACCTAGATTCCAATTCTCATCTTAAATCCAAAATTTCCGCGAAATACATCTTGAAATCAATCTCAAATCAAATTTCAACCAAAATGGAAACCCGAATCGAAATTCAAAACTCAAACTTAAAACTTGAAATAAAAATGAAACATATCTAAAATTCAATCTCTTGAAATCTTGTGATTTGAATTTCACCTCTTTTTTCCCCAGCGAGAGTTATGGAATCTTTAGTCTTGGAGATTTACCTGATACTCCCCAGTGGAAATTTTCTACGCTTTGTTCTAAGTGTGTCACTTAGACATCTGTGTTAGTTTTATTGATCTCTACGGTCAACGCCAACACGCACGGTGTTTTCCTTTAGCACACCACACCTATTGGGGGTCCATTTTGTTGACCTCATTTTTGGTGAGGTCTTTTCTCTCCTTAGTGCTTAAGATTTAGCCATAGGTTTTCCTTTTGACTATCCTAGAGGATTAGAAATGGAACCCAACACTTAGAAATTCAAACACCTCTTAACTCTTCTTGAACCCCACACAGATGACCATAAACCTCCAAACCCCTTTGGAAGGTTAAAAGTCAAATGTGGAGGTTCAAGGATGAGTTCCATAGGATTCTTTGGCCTTAGGATTACCCTGGGTGGTCTGGCCATGGTGAGATTCAGCTTGCACACACCACACTTCCACACACATTCCAAACCTTAAAACCACTTTTACCCAACTGGGCTTTCTGACTCATGTAGGAAACTCATATAGATGGACCTCAACCCCTAAGCCCTTGGCTAATAGGGTTAGGAACAACATATTGAGCACCTAAAATGAGTCCTCCCATGGCTCTTGTGAGCTTAATATGGCTTCATGGCTCAACCAAAATAGTTTCATTCTACTCACATCTAATAAATCTTCATTTTTCCCAAATTTCAATTTTTGACCCCCGGGGGCCTTAAACCCACCAAACCTAGCAAATACCCTTGAAATTGCCCAAAATTCTCAAAAATTGACCAAATTACCAAATTTCCTCAAAATCAATCCTAAACACTCCCCACAACTCAAATTGATCATCCATGACCAAATATACCAAAATTTCCAAAAATACCCCCCAATACCTTCCAAATACCCAAAATACCCTTTTTGGCCAAAAAATTTAAAATTTCCAAAAATTCCCAAAAAAATTCCACAAAATCCCAAATATTCCTAATTTCATTTTGTTTAACGGCCACATACCTCAATTTTATCAATTTAACCCAATTTGATCAAAAATCCCAAATTTGCCCTTAAGGCCCAAATTGACCAAATGACCCAATCTATCCCAAATTCAACCCAAATGTCACCCAATTTTCCCCAAATTTATTTTGAAATCCTCCTAACATCCCAATAAACAAAAATCTAACTTAATTTACCCAATATTTGGATCCAAACTTCACCCAAGCCTAACTCAAACAAAAATTCCCCAAATTGGCCTAAACCAACCATAAACCCAAACAAGCCCAAACCCCAAAATCAAGACCCAACCAAAATTCAAAGCTCTTTTTCATACCCCCATAAACATTTTGAAACATTAATTTTACATCAAACCCAACATTAGCCCAACTTTAGCCCAAGTCAGCCCAATTTGATCAAAAATCCCAAATTTTCCCTTAAGACCCAAATTAAACCCAATTCAACTCCAAATTACCCTAAACTTGTTCCAAATCATTCATGGCACATTCCTAAAACAAATGCAATATTTATTTGGCTCAACCTTTTACCAAATTTTCATCCAAAAGTTTATTTTGAAACCTGAAAGCCCTAAAACATTTAAAAGCCCATTTTCACTAAACTTAAAAAAAAGAAGAAAAAAAGCGTAAAATTGGCTCTAAGGCCTACATGACTTTTTTTTCTCATCATCCATTTAATAAAATCATCCCTAAGTTTCAAAGGCATCATTAAACCATGCTAAATCAAGCCTCATGCCAAATTATCCCTAAAATGTCAAAATTCCTAAAACCCTTTTCCATGAAATTGACCAAGCTTTGTCCCAAGCCACATGGAGCCATGAAGCCATGGGTAAGCCATATGTAAGCCATAGGAGCCACTTTCCACCTCACCAAGCCATTAATGGCAAAAGGAGGAGGCTCTTTCTTAATCCTTCATTAATTTTTTTAACTGCATTCATGTCGCACTCTAATCCAATTTTAACCACCTCACCATGGATGGGGACCTCACCACCTTCTCTTGGCTGAACCCACTGATTTTCCTCAGCCCAAAATCAGGCCATGGTGGGTGCACCAAACCCATTTCCATGGCTTGACCAAATTAAACCCAAAAATGACCCTTCCCGTTTACCACTTAAATCAAACTCCTTTACACATGTCCAAAGGCAATGGAACTCACAAACATCAAGCCCTGACCTCACTGACCATGAGGGTGACTTGACCCTGGCCGGACCACCACCCCAGTCACCGGAAACCACCAGGCCGAGAGCTCCATGTGAGCCAAAAAATTCAATTCTCCTTTGCTGAGATGTCCCATGGCCAATGGCCAATATGGCTATTCTTCTCCTCCCTTAGGCAGCTGATCCCAGCCCTCAATTGCCCCTGGGAAGCCCTTCAGCCATGGTTATTTAAACAGCCATCCTTCACGACCAAAAGGTTGGCTGAAATTATGTCTCTCAAAACCTCGAAACAAGTTGCCTAAACTCTTCCCCTAACACAGAGAAGAAGTTCCCCACTGTTCTCCTGCCCTCATCCCCATTGATTGAGCTCAATTTCAGAGCTCAATTCTTAGGCCAAAACATGACATTCACCAAAACTACACAGAAACCAAATTAAACTCACCCACACCTTCACCAGACCAAGAGAAGAAGTTCCCAAGCGGAAGCCCCCTCACCAGGTCACCCATTTGTGTTAGAGACCAAAGCTTAAAATCGTCCTTGGTCACTTTCATACCTAAACAATTCCATAGAGGCAGGGACTTCATCCAGAGCTTCCTTGGGATCAATCGAAGGTGTCACAACTCTCTGATTGAAGCTTCACTTCTCAGAGGAAAGGTATTGACCTCTTCTTCCTCCCAAGCTTCTACGAATTCTCCATTTTGTTTGGCTCGATTTCAATGCATCATAGCCATAAAGATGTGTTCTTCTTGTTAAGACGAGTTCATAGAGCCTAAGATCATCTAAATTGGTTAAGAAATAAGGGAGATCTTAGGGTTAGAAGGTGGACGGCTCTCGGGATGCACCAGTCGTAAACGATGAACGGATGCCATCCGTTCACGCTTGTATTGGATGGACGGCTAGGATCGCGTCAGACGGAGGCATGGAAAGGAACCGCGGGACGTGTGGCTGCTGAGTCGGATGGCGGGGCCGAATCAAATTGCGCTGCGTGTGCTTTCAACCGGGACGAGGATGACGTGGCGCTAGTTGGTTTAAGTAGATAAATAACATTTTCTGAATTTATTAAATAACCAGAACTTCAAAAATTCATATCTTTGCATTGAAAAATTATAAAAATAAACTACAAATACCCACTTGCTCAGTGAACAGAGCAGGATAATGTGGAAAAAGAAATAATTCAATTTGTTGAGTCTATGATTTTTAAAGATTTAAAGATTTATATACTCATTGTGATGTTTTAATTCTCCATTTGCATACATAATTTACCATGGCATGAGACCATAGGGCTTTTGTAGCCTCTGTTCGTGGGGACATTTCCTTAATTTTCCAAGGTCAGAGACCATCTCTATGGTAAGTTATCTATTTTTCATGTTTATGTGTCTGTTTTGGTATTTTAATTCCAATAATTTGCATATTGCTTAGAAAATTGTATAAAAATTAGGGGAGGTATCTTATGACCAGAAGACCCTAGGGAAATTATGGTTTGATTTAAATCACTAAAAATAACCCTAATTAGCCTAAACACTCAAAACTAAACTTTAATTAATTAGGAATGATCACACATTAAAATCACTTGAAATCAATTCTCCACTATCACTTAGGATATAGAGAATCTAACATAAAAATTTCAAGTCAATTGGAATTAATTTAAACTATTAAATGAATTAATTAAGTTACATGACCATTTTTGAAATTAGAAAATTCATAAAACCCAAAATACATTTAAAAAATTCACCAAATTGGTTTTGTAGGCTCTCTGATATTAGAAGAGTCTAGGAAAATTAAAATTGGAATTTTCTCAAAATTTTCATTTTTAACCCTATTTTTAATATTTTAATAATTAAAAAATTTAAAAAATCACAAAATATTAAAAATCATAAAAATGTCACATTTGGACTCCTAATCACTTGGGAACCATCAAAATATTTTTCCAAAGTCTCTAAGTTAAAATATGAATTTTTAAAGGCCTAGGATAATTTTTAATATTTAAAAAATAAATTTTCTTAACCTCCCACTAAAATAATTCTAATAAATCAAAGAAAAATCAAAAAATTATAAAATTTGTTTGTTTGAACTCCTTTAGATCAGAAAGATTTAAGAAAAATATAAAACTTAATTTTCAACTTTAATTTTATTTTATAATTAATTAATACTTCAAAACTTAAAACAATTATAGTAAATAAAAAATAATCCAAAAAATCACCAAAATTGGTCCAAGTGGTCCACTAGTCAGTAGGAACATCCCATAATTTTTCTAAGGACATAAATTTTACTTTGGTCATATTGTTGAATTTTCATTGAAAACCCTTATTTTTTTATTAAAATAAATATATAAATTAAATTAAAAATGAAAAAAAATCACCTATTCTCCTCTAATGTCTTAATTGACATATGAGTAAGGTGACATAAAAATTTTAAGTTCATTTGAGCTCAATTTAGTTAGTTATGAAATGAATATGCTTAAAAGGGCATAAAAGTAATTAGGATTTTAACCCTAAATAATACTTTAAGCTTAATCAAAGGGAGGGTAAAATATCTAATCTTAATTTTCTCTTGGATGATTGGAACTCAGGGAATTAAAAGGCTAGAAACCCATTAATCACTTTTAATACATCAAAATGGAACCTTAATTTATTAAATCATTTAAAATTTTGGAAGAATGAATTAAAATTTGAATTATTAAGATTAGGGATATGACCTAAGAAGATACCAAATTCTTTAATTTAAAATCCCTAAATAGATTAATTCGATAATACTCAATTCTTAATTAATTCTAAAGAGTGATAATTGAAATTAATAATTAAAACAACAGAAATAATCCTTAATTAAATTGAAGCTTAAAACATTAGATGACATAATAATTAAACTAAAATAAATTTAAAACATTAAAATTAATTTGAAACCACTAGGAGAAAAAAATTAAAACAAATTTGAAACATAAAAATTAATCTCAAAACAATTAATAACAAAAAATGTGAAAATCAAACCAATTAAAATTAACCTAAAATATTATGATTAATTTAAATCAAATCTAAACCATTAAAATTTAATGAAATTAAATAATTTAAACACTTCTATCAACTTAAATAATTTGAAACATCAAAGATTAATCTAGAACAATTCATGACTAAAACATCATAAATTAAAAATTAAATCAGTTTAAGACATTAAAATTAGTTTAAAACATTAAGATCATTTAAAATATAAAAGTTTAACTGAATTAAACAACTTGAATACTATTCCAACTTAAAATGTTTTAATACACCTAAAAAGGTCAAATAAAATTTTATACCACTTTAAATCTCCAAATCAAATTTCAATTAAGAATGGATAAATCCTTTGATGAACTAATCTGCCCTTGAACGCTTTCACCTTCATAACCTATAAATGGAACATCAAGTGAAATGTCACTTTACTCATTGGATAATCAAATGTCCAAGTTCACTGAGTAAGAATCAAAATTTAACTAAATTCTTGGATGACCAATTCACATGTACAATGAAATTCATTTGGACTTGAAATAATCCCAGAAGCATTGAAAAGATGTTTAGGACTCGTCCTAAGCACTTTTTGACTCTGATGGGATGTTTTAGAAGAACAATTGAACTTGATTGCTCTTTGGTGAAGAAAATCATCCTCAACAAAACACAAGAACCAAGGCGTCATAGGAATTAACTAGCAATATGATTAGGATTTTGGTAGACAACCAGAACCTTCCCTTAGCTTTAACTAGGTATTTCTTGCAAATATTTGAATGCCCTGATGTGTGTTTTAAGTGCAGCCTGGAATGACGAGAAGACCAGCCAAGTACGCTTTTATTTTATTGCAATTTATTTACCCGCACTGTACTTTCTTTCTTGCAAAGCTTGCATGTTAAACAAGAATGTCACCTTACATGAAAACTGAAACCTTTTAGGATAGCCACAAAACCGAAACCCGAAACTAAATTAAAAGTCACAATAAGATAATATTCACTGCCACAACATTCAAAATAGAAAACAACTCAAAATTTAATCACAAACAGAACAACAAAAGTGCAATTTCAACTAAATTAAAGTGTCTCGTTGGATGATCTGGAATCCCTCGGATGATGTAACTCACGTGTTAATAATGAGATTTCCCACAGTCAAAATGAAAGTGTGGAACTCATTCGGTTGAGTTTAGAAAATTCATTTAGATTAAGTGAATCTGATGAAAATAACTGTGCCGGGATGATGGAACCGTGGGATCTTAATCTGTTCTGTTTAACCAACTTTAAGATTTGTTTTAATTAAAACATTAAGACGTTTGAACCTTAAGACTTTTCTAAACCAAAACATTTCTCTCATATCCTGATTTTTACCTTCCAAAACTAAACCTCTGCAACAACAAGGAGCTTGGAGCATAGTGGGCAGCACGACCATCCTCATCAGTAAAACCTAAGTCTACTTCAGTAAAACCTTTTTTTAGAATTAAATAACCAATCCATAGGATTTCGAGGTAGTTTGCCTAGTGCAACATAAATCCTCAACTTTCCGTTAGGCATTTGCATAATCATGTTATGCAAATTAAGCCCTAACCGGTCTTAGGACTCCGAGGTAGTCGTTTGGTATGACATAAACCCTCACATCTTCGAGGCTATTTGTGTGATTATGTCATACAAATATAAGTCCTAATTAACAAAAATTGGCAGGATTGAAACATTAAATAATTCTCAAATTGAAGCCAAATCATAGGATAGTCGGGAAGTCACCAAAGTTCACTTCGGGTCTGTGACATCCCTTACTTCTCTTCCTTTGGATTCCTAAAATAAACTGTTCCAAATTTGATCCATTCCTTATTGAAATTTTCAAAATCTAATTTGTTTGAAACCTTAAACTTTGAAATTCTTGAGAGCAAAACCACTGATCATTATCGAGAGTTTTCTTAAGTGTCTTCGGACATTTAGGATGTAATTAACTATAGTGTCTTACCCTTATAGGGAACTTTAAGAACCCAGGTAATATAAACCCTGCTTAATTCCATCATATTAAGCAGGGGAACTTGTCAGCTTATAAAATTGGTTGGCAAACCAAATAGATGTCACAAATCTTCTAGTTTATTTAATCAAGCCCCATCATCAAGCAGTGTGTCTATTCCTCGAGATAGATACACGGTTTGTGATGCGGTGCTCGTTTATATAAACTATTTGGGATGTGAGATCAGTTTTATTTCCTATCTTGAAATTTCAAACTTAAAATTTTTTTCAAAAAAAAATAAATGCTACTTTTTAAATTATATATATATGTATTTAAATCAAATTTAAAATTTGAAAATTCACCGACAACTTCTGTTGGCGATCCCTTTTTTAAAATACAACACATAACCTATAAATATGCCGACAGCTGGTGCAAATATAATTAAACTAAATTAACTATAATTACTTTCAAAACTTCTAAGCAAGACTAATTAACACACACTATGTTGTGTATTAAAAGGTTCAAATATGGAAAAGTATCTTTCCTCCTGTAATGTATCTATGATGAGTGATTAATATAAAATGATAGTAATTTTGTATTGTGCCAAATATGAGCATTAATATTCTTACCTCGTCAGAGTACCCCCTCTTCCAAGTATGAAAAAAATATTGGCAAATTAGAGACTTAGTCACTAAATCCAAGGTTAGGCTAGAAGGATACTGCTCTCACTTCAGGTCACCCACTTCCCTTCGCCTGAAGGCCAACCCTAGCTTTAGTTACCAAACTTTAGGTCCAAGTTGGGGAATTCATCCTATCACTCTAAAACATCTGATTCAACACCCATCAAACCATATTTTCCTATTTATTTGCACTCAATTTCCATGAACTACGCACTTCATTCATGAACATTGAATGGATTCTACACTATTGTTATAGAACACTTAGTACTTTCGGCATTAGATGTTTCACAACAACTTTTAATAATTCAATTGGCCAGATTGAAAAGTAAATGAAGTTCAAAGTGAAAAATCATCACAATTTCTTAATATTTTCATGGCACATCAAATCTACTTCAACACTTCACCACATCACATTGCAAGAAGAAAGACAAATAAATCTACTCAGAATTTTTGAGGAAGATATAACACAACATGGATTTTATATATAAAAGAAAAGTCATACAAACCATAAAAGTAAATACAACTTATCTCACTTTTTTCCCCATGCAAATCCATTGAAGTTCTTTTGAATCCTTTTCTCTGTTCTCTTAAACAATCAATTCTCTCTTTATAATAGTAAGGAAGAAGCAAACTCTTACTTTCCTTCTTCTCCTATACTCCTTAGAGTAGAATCCCTCACAAAACAACACTTAACACACACTTTATTTGCTCCTCTTCACTTCTTTCCCACACCACCACCACAAAAGTGACATCCATAACTGTCTAAAAATAGTTTAAAAATGAATTCCCCAAGAGTTTCCTCAAGCAAACCTTCAAAAAGCGTCCAAATACATTGAATATGAGTTCCACCTACATTGGGCACTGGCGGTGCTAGATATGGCGCTGACGACGCTAAGCTGCGTTTTAATTTTAATACTCTCTAGAGTTGGGCGTCAGCGGAGCCCATTCTGGCGCTGGTGGCGCCAAAAAACCTTTTTCTCCATTTTGCCTTTTTTGCTCCAAATTCGTTCCTTCTTGCTTTCTTTTGCTCCAATCACTTAAAATCATCATACCTGCAATAAAACATGAAGAATACCTTCCTTTAAAGTGAAATATCACAAAAAATGAGTAAAAATTGTATAGCAAAAACCTAACATATTTTTGGTGTATCAAAATCCCCCAAACTTAACTATTACTTGTACTCAAGTAATTCTTTTACTACATTAAAGTATAACTCAAAGTAGTGAACTTTTAACTTTTAGAATACTATGATTTTTTATTCACATGAATATAATAATAAGATTCTTAGAAATAAATTTAGTAACTCAGGTTAGAACTATAGGTATAAGAAAATTTAGTAGTCAAATCTAAGAGTTCTAGTTTCCTATTTATTTCAAGATGAACCATAATTTGTCACATTAAGGTTGCCTTGACAGACTTATATGAAAGAAAAAATCATGTAAACTCTATTAGAACATGGGCTAATACTTTAAATATAAATTCAAAAATGTAACAAAGTTCTCCCTTTAGGTTGATTCAAGTGAAACCAATTTTTTATTAGGCATCTTATCAATCTTCTCGTCACATCTATTTATTTATTTTTTTATTTGTGAATTTTTTTTTTTCAATCCTTTCTTTTTTTATGGATGGTCTTACTGGGCATTTACAAGAGGATGTACCTTGGTGTATGCTTTTTGCTGATGATATCCTCCTTGTGGATAAGACAAGAGAAAAAGACCAGGAAAAACTTGAATTATGGAGGTCTACATTGGAGTCTAAAGGTCTTCATTTTAGTAGAGAAGCATAATGTTAAGTTAAGTGTTGCCGAGATGAGAATGATTAGGTGGATGAGTGGCTTTACACTTAGAGAAAAAATGTGAAATGAATATATCCGTAATAGGGTTGGTGTTGCACCCGTGACGGATAAAATTAGAGAGTGTCGCCTTAGATGGTTTGGTCACATTAAACGTCGACCACCTGATGATCCGATTAGGAGAGTAGATGTTTTAAATACAACTTATGTTAAGAAAGGCAAAGGCAGACCAAGGAAAACTTGGGCTTATTGCATAAAAAATGATCTTAATTTATTACAATTAAACAAAAATTTGACACTAAATAGGACGCAATGGAGAAAAAGGATTCATGTAGCCGACCCCACTTAGTGGGATTAAGGCTTTGTTGTTGTTGTTGTAATCCTTTCATTTTTTCTCTTTCTTTTTTCTTGTAAGGATTACTATATCGGGATAGACTTTAATAGTTTTGAACTTCACTCTCCTCTTCCTAAAGTTGAAACCTGAAACACCTCCTTACTTTATAAATATATTATAGCTTTATAATTCATCATAAAGTCACAATCCTTGCTTCACACATAATTCTTTAACTCTCTTAACATTTCAAATATATATTTTTCTATACTTTAAATAGTCAACTATAGTCCAATTCTCTTATACTATATATGTCAACCTTATAAAATTAACCTTCATTACTAAACACTATCATTCAAATCCACCATAATATTTAGATGAAATAAAAAATTTAGTTATCTCAAGTTAAGTTCAACTACTAAAAATCATGCTAATAATTTTTGAAATTATATTAATTGAGAACATACAAAAGTTAATATTTTACCCTCCCCCAAACTTAAGCTTTTCATCTCATATAAATTTACAAAGGTAGAGAGTAAAAGAAAACTAACCTTTTTGTGCTGGGATTTTGAAATCTTATGAATTTATACTGGTATTAATCAATAAATTAAGCTAGCAAGCATGAAACGGTTAGAAGCAGTGATATATATAACATTAAAAGGTTGCTAGGGTGAATAAATATTAAACACTTAAACATTAAACATCCAACATAACATTGCAATCTTAATCTAAATTACTAAACAACCAACATAGAGTTCATTACATTTTCATTTTTTTCTAACATAAATACATCAACAAACTACATAAATCATAGAACACCAAATAACAACACAACAAAGTACTACAACACAAAAACAAAAATAGAAAAGAATAAAAACGCACTATACTACCAATAATCATCACAAGCTTCTTCAGCCTCTTCTGCAAGATCAGGTCGGTATGGAACATAGCAGGGGCAGGTAGGAAATATCACTCTAGAGTCTCCCCTCATAAATCTGACCTGAGCATCATGGTAGGCTATATCATACTCAACTCACCTCCTCATATAATCTTCATTCACATCACTTCTAGCCTCAAAGTCATCAATTCTGCTATGGAGTCTATCTATACTAACACTTTGAATCCTCAACTGCTCCATAATATCAGATAATGTAAGTGACTCAGAAGTAGATGGTATATCCTGGCTGATGATCCACTGAAAATTTAATAATTTTTTACCATTCATTACATACCTTTTTTTTATGATGATGCACCTTAAAGAAAGGTATTTTGCATGATTTCATGCAGGTACAATGATTCCTTTAGAGCAAAAGGAAGTGAAGAGGAAAAAAATTGGAGCAATGACCTGTAATATTAAAATCCTTTCTCACACATAACAGTTTAGAAAATTTTTGCTGGGGTAATGAAATTTTAAAACAAGTATATAAAACTAAACATTAAACAAAAACAACTACCTATTCTACATAGGACATATGCATTTCACAATACAAAACAAACAGTTTACTATTTTAAACTCAAAAAGTTACAATTACAATTACAAATACCACGAACATCTAGAAATGAAAATACAATCTACAAACTAAACACATATCACAAAAAAAAGCATAGTCCACAAAATACAATCAATAAAAGCACTACAATAAAAACAAAAACAAACACAAGCACATACAACACATCACTATCAATTCATCAAGCATCACAATGTCTTCATCACCCTGGTCAGCAGGAGGATTGGGCTGATACTGAGTATATCGGGGACATTCTGGAAAAATGTCATCAGGCTCTCCTCTGTAGTATCTAGCATGAGCATCGTAATAAGTCATCTCAAAATCTGAGTGCCTCTGAAGATACTCACTATCGTGTTCATGTCTTCGCTCTAATCCTTCAATCTTTTGATCAATTATTTCTAATTTTTCATCTAATTGTTCAAAACATTTCCTCAACATATCATATAAGGTAGGGGGACTAGATGTAGGAGGGTTATAGCTAGTAGAAGGGATATCTCTACTAGTAGAAGGTGCCTTGCTCCTACTCCTTGTTCTCCATTCCTCATGGGATTCGTAAGTCTTTATATTCGCTTTACTAATGGATTTTATAGGATACACTCATTCCACATCATCTTCTACTTCAACGCTAGAAAGTTAACAAAGTGCATAAATTAGGCCAGGATGCCCTAAATATCCACTTGTCTCACTCTTCGTAGTGGCCATAATATTCTTCAAGATTATTCTCCCCACATTAATGCTTCTATTGTTCTGAATACAGAAATTCAGAATAGCTCTCTCTCTAGAGACTTCACTATGATGGTAGGTGGGTAGCAGAGTCGAACAGATAAAATAATGCCATGCTTTAGCAGTATCATTCATCATGGACAATGGAAAATTAATCCGTTCACGATTTTTAATTTTCCAAACTCCTTTCCCATAAGCAAGAAAGTCGATAACATCATTCAACGGACCTTCCATTATGGCAAATGTTTCATACTTGCTAGAAAAATAGTTGTGAAGCTCATAAAAAGAGTTAATACGATTAGCACTAAAGTCGTCAGAAAATCCTCTTACTTGGATAGGCTTGTCCTCAATTTGAGTAAGATTGGAGTAGAACTCTAACAACTTCGATAGCAGCTTTGTTGGCTATGTAGCAAAAGTTCTACCAACCTCGCTCCTTGAAAACTAGTTCCACCTCTCCTCCAGGATTCTCAAAAACTCTATCTTGTATACACTTCTTACTTTGAAAGAGTGAAGTGTACCTCAATTGTTCTTTTGCATTAACGAATTGCGTTTCGTCGAATTCAAGTCTTCTCCTTTGTCGTGGAGCCATTGTTTGATCTATCAAATCACAAAAATTCTAAACTCATCTCCAAAATAATAATACAATGGCTTCTAAAGGGGGTTTAAAACAATCTAAATTAATTTCCATGAATTTCTTCCAAGTCTTTTCTCCACATTTTCAATTTTCCAAATTTTCTTAATGTGGAAGAAATTCATGGTGAAAATAAAAAATTTTTACATAGGAGTGAAGCTCTTACCAAGGGAAGATGAAATTCGGTGTTAGAATTTGTTGAAATCGCTCCAAATCTGAGATCTATCAAGCCCTAGGTCGACTTTTAGGGTAAAAAGGGGAAGAAGATGATGAATAGTGGCATTTGACCGGTCAAAACGCGGGCTCATTCACGACGTCATCGGGCTCTAGTGAATTAAATTCCTATTCTTCTTTGGAAAATCGCGTCGTCGGTAGCCTCGAGCTCGCCGTCAGCCAGATTCTCAAAAATTAAACATTTTTCAAATTTTTGCGATTTCGATCAATTTTAAGCCTCCTAGTCATCCATTCGATCTTTTTTATCATATATTTAGGTGATTAAGTGATGTATTAATACAAATGAACATATACACTACAAAATTCACATTAATATATTGAATCCAAGTGTTTGCAACACACAATACATAACACACATAAGTCAGTATTCTTTCAACCTAAATCTATTTAATCAGCGTTGCAATCCAAACCACAACACTCAAAATGCTGAAAAAAAACATTTCAAACTTAATCTCATCTATACTGAGATTAAAAAGCATACTAATGAAATCAAACACACAAACATACAAACATTGTTCAAATCAAACACAACATAATGAAATAAATTAATCAAGTCTACTACTCTTCAGAACTAGTGCTGGTCTCTCCTCTGATATCTCTCATTGTTTGAACATGGACAAGCAGGTTATAAAAAGGTCAGAATGGGAATTCTTCAGTTGAATCTTCATCGATCAATCCCATCCTTCTCATTAATCGCACCAAACTCACTTCAAATTGTCTAGTATGATTAAAATGTTCTTTCATTCTCCAATCGATATGATCAAAGAAATCAGACATGTTGTTAACTGTACTCATTAAGTTATGTACCTGATTCTCCAGATTATTGATTCTATGCAAGAGCATCGATGTCTTGTGTGCTACTAAAGGTTTAACAGAAAAAAAATTATGCAATGTTTGATCCATAATCAAGCCTACATCACTCTCTCCATCATTGACTGGGAACATCTGAGTTGGGTCTAAGGGCTTCCAGGGTAGCAGTATCTTCTCCCAAACCTCATACGATACTTGAAACAAACTGCAAATTGAGAAAATTATGCAAGGATTTCCAAGCCCTTGGGATGATCCTGGAACGACCAGGCCATAAACAGACTTCACAATAATCGATCCAATATCAATGGGCCATCCCATTTGAATGCAGTAGTTCAAAATTGCACTTTCTTTCGTAACTTTGCCAGGTTTCATCGTCGATAATAACCTCGCAGAGATGAAAAAGTGTCAATGTTTCGAAACGGAATTTAAAAGTGTTGCAGAGAAACTAACATACCCGTTCCTCTAACTTCCCAGTCATCAGTTTTATCCGTAAAAAATTGCTATATTTCATTCATCTTTTCTCTCGTCGGCATGAAATTTAAATAATAATAGAATGGAAGATTCTCAAGCA
Organism: Papilionanthe hookeriana x Papilionanthe teres; assembly: GCA_022702705.1. Taxonomy (NCBI): domain Eukaryota; kingdom Viridiplantae; phylum Streptophyta; class Magnoliopsida; order Asparagales; family Orchidaceae; genus Papilionanthe; species Papilionanthe hookeriana x Papilionanthe teres. The sequence goes on from CM040433.1 coordinate 99,303,020, forward strand.
TATATAATTCATTAATTCTTTCGAAATTGAATGTAATCCACCTAACTCGCACATTGACGCGTCCTTGGTTGATTCCATGTAAATTGGAGTAGAATTCTTTAACCACTGGAACGACTACTGTGGCAGTAGTGTAGCAAAACACTTCTCATCTTCTCCGCACGATCATTTCTTCAATTGGTGACAAAGAATTGCTTTGTCCTCTATTGACAAATTCTCTTTCTTTAATCAATCTTTTCTTTGAGATTACCTTGTTAAAAAGTTGATGCGCCTCTGCACTGACCAACTTCTCTTGTACTATACTCGAAATCTTGGGTTATCAATTGAATTGGAAGATATTTTAGAAGAATTCAAGAGGGTATCCATTCATTTTTTGGAATTTAGAGTGTTAAGGAACCGTCCATTAGAGTTTATAGAAGACAAATTCGCTAAAAACCACCAAAACCGTCGTTTTGAACACGAAAAACAGCCCACTCGCCGATCACGCTGTCGACAGCCTCGAAGGAAATGTTAGCGAGCCTTGTGCGATTAAATTCCATAGATCTTAGGAAAAACCCATGGTCGGCGGCATTGAGCACGCCGTCGGCGCCCTAGGCAAATTTTTACACAAAAACGCTGTAGTCCAATATGTTCCAAATTTTCTTTATGGATTCAAATTGTATTATAATCAAAGCGTAAATATAAGTAGTAGAACTTAATCTTACTATAAACTAACGATAAACTCAAACAAACACACAACTATTAAAGATAAATATGGGTTGCCTCCCATAAAGCGCTTGGTTTAACGTTGTCAACCCGACCTATTCAGGTGTTATTCAGGTTGACTGAGCATTAAAACCTCTTTAAAATTTGGTCTTTTACCCTCAAAATATGGTTTCAATCTATGTCCATTCACTTTAAATCTATTCCCAGTCTTTTGATCTTCAATTTCAATAACTCCATAAGTATAAACCTGAGTTACAGTAAAGGGTCCTAACCAACCAGACTTTAATTTCATAGGAAATAATTTTAGCCTTGTATTGTAAAGCAAAACTTCTTGCCCTGGCTTAAAGTTCTTTCTGTTAATATTCCGATCATGTATTAACTTCAGTTTTTCCTTATAAATTCTGTTGTTATTGTAAGATTCACTTCTTAATTCTACTAATTCATTCAATTGCAGCATTCTCTTCTCACCAGCATTTTTCAAATTATAATTAATTTTTTTAATCGCCTAATATGCTTTATGCTCCAATTTTACTGGTAAGTGACAAGTTTTTCTATATATAAGCCTATAAGGAGTCATACCAATAGGAATTTTATAAGCAGTCTTGTATGCCCATAATGCAGTATCTAGTCTTATAAAACAATCTACTCTATTAGGATTTACAGTTTTTTCTAGAATTTATTTAATCTCACGATTAGAAACTTCAGCTAAACCACTAGTTTGAGGATGATAGGCAGTAGAGAATTTATGAACAATATTAAACTTTTCTGTCAATCTTTGAATGTATTTATTCCTAAAATGGGATCCTCCGTCAGTGATAATCACTCTCGGCGTTTCGTATCTTGTGAAAATATTTTTCATTAAGAATTTTGAAACACTTTTAGTATCACAATAAGGTAAAGCTTGTGCTTCAATCCACTTTGATACATAATAGACCGTAATTAAAATATATAAGTTCCCAAATGAAGGAATAAATGGTCCCATAAAATCTAATCCCCAAACGTCAAAAATCTCAACTTCTAATATGAAATTTAGAGGCATTTCGTTTCTTCTAGATATATTACCTACTCGTTAACATCTATCACACATTATAACATATTTGTAAACATCTCTAAAAAGAGTAGTCCAGCTTGTAAAATTTTATATGCAGTTTTGTCAATGCCAAAATGTCCTCCAAAATCAGAATCATGACATTTCTGAATGATCTGTTCAGTTTCTTCATAAGGCACACATCTCCTAATAATAAGGTCATTACATAGTTTATATAAATATGGTTCATCCCAAAAATATGATTTTGAATCATAAACAAATTTTTTCTATTGCTGCAATATTAGCATAGGTGGCAAAATATCGCTTACTAAATAATTTACTATATTAGCATTCCAAGGTATTTTCCACTCATTTAAATTACAAATTTTTTCATCAGGGAAACTGTCTATTATTTCATTATCGGTGTCAGATAATTCAAGATATTCTAGTCTTAACAAATGATCAGCAATTTGATTCTCAGTTCCCTTTCTATCAATCACCACAAAATCGAATTCTTGCATTAAAAGTTCCTATTTAATTAATCTTGGTTTAGTATCCTTCTTTTACATTAGATATTTAATAGCAGAATGATCAGTATGCACAATACATTTAGTTCCAATTAAATATGATCTAAATTTATTAAAAGCATACACAATAGCCAGTAACTCTTTTTCAGCAACCATATAGTTAATTTGAGCATCATTAAGAGTTCTACTAGCATAGTATATAACCTTAAAAATTTTGTCATATCTTTGACCAAGAACAGCTCTAATAGCATAATCACTAGCATCACACATTAGTTCGAATGATTTCTCCCAAGCAGGTGAAACTATTACATGTGTTGTGATTAGTTTTTTCCTTTATTAACTCAAAGGCATTTGAGCAGTCTTCAGTAAATTCAAATTTCTTATCTTTTTCTAAAAGTTAGCATAGAGGTTTTGTAATTTTTGAAAAATCTTTAATATAGTGCCTATAGAAACCAGCATGTCCAAGAAAACTTCTTACCCCTCTTACTGTAGTAGGAGGTGGTAATTTAGTTATTACTTGAATTTTTGCAGGGTCTACTTCCGTGCCATTTTCTGAAATTTTGTGCCCTAATACAATTCCTCCTGCAACCACAAATTGACATTTCTCCCAATTTAGAACTAAATCAGTTTTTTTGCATAGTTCCAAAACTTTTTCAAGATGATTTATGCATGTGTCAAATGATGTTCCAAACACAGAGAAATCATCCATAAATACTTTTATTACATTGTCTATTAATTTACTAAAAATAGACATCATACATCTCTGGAATGTTGTAGGTGCATTACATAGTCCGAAAGGCATTCTTCTAAAAGCAAAAGTTCTATAAGGACTAGTAAAAGTTGTTTTCTCTTGATCCTCGGGAGCAATAGGTATTGGATGGTAACCAGTATATCCATCCAGAAAACAGTAGTACTTATGTCCAATAAGTCTATCTAACATTTGGTCTAGGAAAGGAAGAGGAAAATGTTCTTTTCGGGTGGTGGCATTTAATTTTCTATGATCAATACAAATACGCCGTCCAGAAATTTGTCTGATAGGTATTAATTCATTATTTTCATTTGCTTCAATAGTTATTCCTCCTTTCTTGGGAACACAATGAATTAATCTTACCCAAGTACTATCCAAAATAGAATATATAATTCCAGCATCTAAACATTTTAAAATCTCTTTTTTAACTACTTCTCTCATAATAGGGTTTAATCTCCTTTGAGGGTCAATTCTCGGTTTATGTTCTTCATTTAATAAAATTTTGTGCATACAAATAGAAGGACTAATTCCTTTAATATCAGCTAAAGTCCAACCAAAAGCTCTTTTGTATTTTTTTAATATATCCATTAATTTTTGTTCTTGTATTTCATTTAAGTCTGAGGATACAATTACTGGTAATGTTGAAAACTCTCCTAAAAATACGTACTTTAAATAAATTGGAAGATTCTTTAATTCAAGTTCAGGGGTTTTACAACTGATGGAATTAATATTTCATTTTCTGGTGCTGTTGAATTGAGCATTTCAAATTTTTCCTGAATATAATCAGCTTCTTCGCTATCAATTTCATCATAATTATCTTTTTCGATTTCTTCTTTTTCTTCATAATTTTCTTTAAAATATTCTTTTCTTAAATAATTACATATATTCATTCTAAAACATTCATTATCTTTTTCTATTGAAGGATATTTCATTGATTTTGAAATGTTAATGGTTACTTCTTGATCATTTACTCTCATAGTCAATTGTCCTCTGTGAACATCTATCATGACTCTTCCTGAAATAATTAGAATTTTTTTATCTTCTTCCATATCTAGAATGATAAAGTCCACGGGAAAAATAAACTTATCAACCTTGACCAGAACATTTTCTATAACTCCCTTAGGATGTGTAATAGATCGATCAGCTAACTGTAGAGTTATAGAAGTTGGTGCAATCTCCAATTTCTAACCTTTTAAAAGTTGATAGAGGCATCAAATTTATGCTAGCTCCCAAATCACATAATGCTCGTTCATAAAAATTTTCACCGATAGCACACGGGATAGTGAGACTACCAAGATCTTTAGCTTTTTCAGGAAGTTTTCTCTGAATTATAGCACTACACTCTTCACTGAGTGCAAAAGTTTCATAATCTAGCAACTTCCTCTTTTTGTTGAGTATATCCTTCATAAATTTAACATAATTAGACATTTTTTCTAAAGCTTCAACAAAAGGAATATTTATTGACAATTTTTTCAAAATGTCTAAGATATTAGAAAATCTTTTTCCTTTATCTTGTTGCTTTAATCTTTGAGGAAATGGTGGAGGTGGTTTTTCAACAATAATTTTCATTGGTTTCAGAGGAAAATCAGGATATAAACTTTTATTTTCTCTTTCAGTTTCTTCTTTTTCCTTTTCAACTACAGTTTCTTTTTGAACTCTTGTTTTTAACTCTTTTCCACTTCTTAATTGAATAGCTTTGATTTGTTTCCTTCCTTGATCTTTAGGATTTACTTCAACATTGCTAGGTAAAGTTCCAACAGGTCTATTGCTTAATGCAGTAGCAATTTGCTCTAATTGGTTTTGTATGATTTTTATAGCATTTCCTTGATTTTGTAATTGATTACCCATATTCAAATCTAATTCTTCCATAGACAACTTCTTCTCATTGAATTGTGAATTATTATAAAAACCTGGTGGATTAGAAGATCTATAATTGGAATTAACTTGATTATTTATATTTCCTAAATGGTTTACTGGATTGTTCTCCCACTGAGGATTAAAATTATTATTTTGGTTATTCCAATTAAAGTTTGGATGATTCTTCCAACCTGGATTATTTATAATAGTTTGAATAAGGATTATTTTGTCTATTATTTATTACATTTATTGTTTCAAATGAAGACTGGGCATCTATAATTTGTCCTAATGAATTTCTTCTAACACTGGAGGTGTTTGAGAATGATTCATTCCGTATTGATCTATTTTTGCCTTGAAAGAGCAGTAATTTGAGAAACTATCATTGTTAAAGCATCATAATCATGAATATTGGCTACTCTCTTAGGATTTACCCTTTCAGCAGACCATTGAAAATTATTGGTAGCCATTTCTTCTATTAACGCATAGGCTTCTTCAAAAGGTTTAGACATTGCTGATCCACGCACGACGAGCGTCGATTATAGATCTAAGAGATCCTACTAATCCATTATGAAATGTTTGAATAATTAACCAATACGGAAAATCATGATGTGGACATTTCCTAAGAAGTTCTTTAAATCTTTCCCAAGATTCATATATCGATTCTCCCTCATACCAACTGAAAGATGTGATATCATTTCTAAGCTTAGCAGTCTTAGACGGTGGATAAAATTTTTCTATAAAAATTTTTGTGAAAGTTCTCCCCAAGTTCTAATAAATCCAGGTGCTAATGAATTTAACCAAGCCTTAGCCTTATCCCTTAGCGAAAAAGGAAAGAGTCTAAGTCTGACAACATCATCAGACACTCTGTCGTACTTAAAAGTAGCACAAAGTTCTAAGAAACTTGCAAGATTTAAATTAGGATCTTCATTTGAAGTTCCACCAAATTGATTGTTTTGTACCATTTGGAAAATTGTAGGTTTAAGCTCAAATGAATTAGAGGCTACATCAGGATTTTGGATAGTTAAGTGAATTTCATCTGTTGTAGGATTAGCGTAATCTCTTAATGGTCTAGATTGATGTTCATTTTCTATTCTTTGGTTATTTACGTTGATTTCCATTGTTTTACAATTTATAGGTTCTTTTCTCAGTTTTCTAATTCTCCTAAAGGTGCGTTCTAATTTCGAATCATAGTGCATAAGATTTTCAGAACCAACTTTACGCATACAATCGAAATCAATACACAGTAAAACAGTTAACTAAATAAGTTGTAATTCTATTAAAAAGGTTTTCTAATAGTCTTAAATTGTCCGTTACTCTAATTATGTTATAAAATATTCCTATATTCCTATAATAATAAAAATATTTCCTCGGCAACAACACCAAAAACTTGATCCGTGATTTTAAATATACTTAAAAATATAAGAATTTGACACCACTACTAGAAGATATAAATCCTCAGTAATAGTGCCAAAAACTTGATTTGGAGCATAATTTTAATTTCAGTAACAATTAAATATTCTAATATTTTAATCGCAGAGTTAACTTTAAACACAAGTATACGTATCGCTCAAGTGATACAAGACTCTAGTGGAGTCCTGGATATCGATCTCATTGGGAAATATATTAAAGCCTACAGACTAGTATTATTTAAACCAAATTAGAATCACAACTAAATCCTTGCCTATTTGCCACTAATACGCAATCGATAATAATATGAAATCTATATCTAAACTAGTTTTACTAACAATTTACTAATACTACTAAAGTTAAGTTCAAATATATATTAGCAAGAATCTTCCTCCTTTGTTAAGATATTTAAGTGAAGCAATAACTAGAATTAGTTTTGTATGTGTTGTGCAAAATAGGAGCATACCTATTCTTTACCCTTTGGTCCAGGCATAAAGAATATTGACTAATCCTATGCTTGGTTACTGAATCTGCGGCTAGGCTGGGAAGATACTGGCTCTCAATTCGGAGCTCCCACGTTCCCCTCGCCTGAGGGCTAACAATCTACACTTCAGCACCCAAATGATAGGACCAAATTGAGGATTTTAGCCTGTCACTCTAAAATCTCCAATTCTATGCCCGATTAATATTATTTCCCTATTTATTTGCACTTCTCCTTTCAAGGATTTACCCATCCACCTTTCAAAGAATTCTTCACAGATTTTAACAATACAAATGGAGAATTCGTATAGTAAAGTAAGTTTATGTATAGTATCATCACAACTTCTTTATAATAGGTTTGATACACTAATTCATATAATCATTTCACAAAAACATCAAAACAAGGAGAAAGACATAACAACTACTCAGAATTCATGAAGAGGATGCAATAAAACTTGGATCTCATATAATAAAGTAAAGTTCTATAAACTATAGTAAATAAACATAACTTATCTTAAATTCCTCCCCAAGCAAACTCTTTGAAGTTTCTCTGAATCTCTTCCTTTCTTTACAGTACGCGAAATTCTCCTTCGAAACAGCAATGTAGAAGAGATCTCTCACTTCCCTTCCACTCTTAAAATTCTTCAAAGAATTCCTCACAAAATCTATATTTGAACTCACTACTCACTAAATAACAACACTAAAATAACTATCTACTTACTAATAGACACACTTATAACGTTAGTGGACTCTTTTGGACACTTTGGACTCTCTAGTAAACATGTAGGAGACCACTTTTTCGGCCTAAAATGGTTCTTTTTAAAGTTTTAGAAGAGTCTCTAAGGGTTTTGCAGGCACCCCTTCAAAAATCGTTCACATTCGATGTATTTTTAGAAAGAACTGTCGATCCCGCCATCGGCAGCCTCGAGCTGCGCCCTCGGCGCCGTCGGCGGCCTTCTAGAAACAGTACTTTAAACAAGCCCCACCGTCGGCAGCCTCGAGCTATGCCGTCGGCGGCCTCCCTTGCAATTTTTTCTAAACTCCCGGGAAAATCACACCATCGGCGCCATCGACCTTGCCGTCGGCGCCTTGGGTCAAAATTGCATAATTTGGTCCTTTTTGCATATTTTCTCTCCTTTTTCCTTAAATCTTCATACCTGCAGAAAAATAGTAGAAATACCCTTCTTTAAAGTGCAATATCATCAAAATCAGTATAAAATAGACATGAAAATCTTAACCTTTTTTTCCTTGGGTCATAAATCCTTGAAGGGGAAGGTGTGAATAGATAGGGAGTTAATCTTTGATGGAAGTAGAATTGATTATGTTTTTAGAGTGACAGGCTAAATTCTATCAATTTGGTTTAAGAAGAGGTGACAGGTCACCAAATGGCTTGACCATAGGTATCCTAGGGGGAATCTAGAAGTGAGAGACTAGAATTCGTCCTTACTACTAACAATACATGCTGATCCAATCTTCAAAAACTAGCCAATGTTCTTTATGCACTTAACCAATGGGTAAAGAATATATATGCTCTTATTTGTCACTACAATATTAAATTCTAAGCATTTCTTTCCTACACATTATCTAGGTAATTGCAAGAGAAAGGTAGTCTTTAACATCTCAAAATTCTCTAAACCAATTTATCTAGATAAGTTATCTTTTTATTTTAATTTTCATTTAGGAATAGTTATTAGAAAAACCATTTTAATTGACATTCCAAATTAAGGCCTTATAGAATTAGACTAGAATTAGCCAAAGAGATTTCTTGCCTCGCTTCTCTGTATGATCGATACCGAGGTTTTAAAATAAAGCCCAATACTACTTGAAATATATGTATACTTGCTTAGTACCCCTAGTGTGTAAAATATTTTTTAATTTTTATATCATTTAAGATTTTGCACACTAGCCGTTATTTATAAATTGGGTCAAGTTTTTTACCATCTTTTGGAAGTTAATTTACTGCATAATTGCGGGTTGGGTCACTCATGAATTCTGAGTAGATTTCTTTGTCTTTCTCCTTGCAATGGGATATAGTGAAATGAAGAGATAGATTGGATATATTATTTGAATGTTAAATATTTGTGATGGTTTTACACTCAGTTCTTTATTTACTTTTTGATCTGGTGAATTGAAATGTTAAAATTTTTTGTGAAACATAAGATCCAAAATGGTTATGAGTTCTACAATAAAGTGGGAATCACATTCAATTCTATGGAAGAGAATGTAGCTAATAGGGTTGAGTACAAATAAATAGAGAAATAAACTTTGTTGGGTGTAGAATTGGAGATTTTAAATGTGACATTCAATTCTATGGAATCACATTCAATTCTCCTTTTTACTCTGAATTCGTTCTTTTTTGCTTCTTTTCACTCCAATCACCTAAAGTCATCATACTTGCAACAAATTATGAAAAATACCTTTCTTTAAAGTGCAATATCACAAAAAATGGGTAAAATTATATAGCAAAAATTGTATATATCTTTGGTGCATCATTGCTCAGCGAACAGAGGTAAATAATGTGGAGTAAAAATTAAAATTATTTGACTTGTATTTATTTTTGAAAATAATTAAATACTTTAAACCTACATTAAATCTTAACTCATTAAATTTAAATCACTGTAAGATGAAATTTGGAGGGTTTAAACTTCTCGTGCTTAGGTATGTTCTATGATTTTTCCAAGATCAGAGAATACCTTTAAGTGTGGAAGCCCTAATTTTCAATGTTAACCACTTTCATTTTAATTATAAAATATACAAATTAAGATACAAATCATAAAATTATAAAAATGAATTTGGTAGGTTAACTGTGGTCAGAGGGCCTTAGGAAAAATATAAAATGAGTTTATATAATTAAAAATATCATTCTGTGTATTTAACTCATAAAAACCCATAAAAATTAAGAAATTAAAATATAATCACAAAATCATAAAAATCAATCCACACTGAAGATAATGGTCATAAGAACCCCCTGTAAAAATTTGAATTTAATATGAGTTGATTTAACCGCCAAAGTTGTTTTTCTAAGTAAAATAGGATTTTTGCACAAAAATATTTATAATAATTAAAATATAATTCAAAAATTTATAAAAATAGTTTTGGGATTTCCCTGTGATCAGGGGCACCTAAGAAAAATAAAATTGATGCTATTAGAAATACTTCTTTTTTAAGCTAATTTTTAATTTAAAGATAATCAAAAAAATTCCAAAAAGTCATAAAAATATAAAAATGCACTAAAATGTCACAATTGGTTCCCTGATCACTTAGGACCATTTAGAATATTTTTATTAATTTTCTAAATATGGTTATGCATTTTTAAATGCCAAACTTGAATTTCCCTAATTTTTCGTTAAAATAATTACAATAAACAAAATATAAATTACAAAAATATGAAATTATTTCTCTCGGTTACTTAAACTCAGGGGAATTAAAGAAAAATATAAAAAGTAATTTTTAAGTTAAGTCATATTTTATATTTAATTAATACTTTAAATCAACAAATAAACATAATAATTAAAATAAAATTCAAAAAATAATGAAAATGAGTCAAAATGGTCATGTGACCTAGGAGAACCTCCAATAACTTTCCCTAGGATAGATAATGATGTTTTGATTGATTAATGAATTAACTTATAAAATACCTAATTTTAGACTAAAATAATTACAAAATAAAAAATAAAAGTCAGAAAATTACATTTTCTCCTTCTATCTTTTAATTGACCCATTGGGGTAATATAAAAATTTCAAAGTCATTTGAGTTGAATATGAAGAATTATGAAGTGGAAAGCCCTTAAAAGGTAAATGGTAATTTTGTGATTTTGATACCTTAACACAATATTTAGGATAAACAAGAGGGTAAATGAGTAATTTTGATCTTAATGAACTCTTTTGGATGTTTCAAACATAATGGGTTAAAAGGTAGAAACCAACTTGTCCTCTTTTTCACAATAAGAATAAAAGTGTAATTTTATAAATTGTTGAGGCTTGGAGGTTAGCTTGATTGGATGACACTAAGGTAGTGGGCATAAGCAAGGAAGATAATAACTTACTTATTTAAAGCCTCTAATTGGTGATTAGATGATAAGTGTGATCTTTTAATAAGAATTAAATCTCACATATTGATTATTGCAAATCTACCCTAAAGATTGGATTTAAGGGCTTAGTAGTGAGTAGGCTTGATTTAAATTTGTCTAATTAGGATTAGGAAAGGGAAAAATGATCAATTAATGAATATCCTCAAACATTACTAGCCTAACTCCAATTAAAAATGGAGGATCCTTAATTGCTCCACTTACCCTTAAGGGCTTCCAACAACATAATCCCTAAATGAAAAATCAAGAGAATCTGTGGTTACCCCACTCATAGGGATAATCAAAACATCAAGATTGATTAAGCACATGTAAAAATATCTTCATTAAACTTTGATTTACATGTGGATGAATGATTTAGCAACATCATAAGTTCAGAAGAATTCGAGATGTTCCAAAGGATTTAAAAGAGATGTAGGGTTATGCCTCGCACTTCTCTACAGTCTTTTGGATTTCTTGAAGGACAATTGAACATATTACATCTTTTCTCAAGAAAATCATCCACAAAACAAAAAAAAAATAGGAACCCACCAAGTTATAACCCGAAGCCCAGTAGGAATACCCTGAACTGTTTTCTTGGCTTTCCTTTCTTGCAATTGTTTCAAATTTCTTGTAAGATTATATACATTGTAAAAGCTAACATTTCTGCAGATACACGAGAAGATATGCACGCATTCACATTTTGGTGCTGTAATTTCCTTGAATTTTACTTCACCACATTTTCTTACCTGCATTTGTTTACTTTACCTGAAAAACTCAAGATAAATCTGCATGTTAAACTAAAATTCAAAACAAAAAAAAAATAAAAGTTAAATGCATTTTTCAAAACGAAGCATAAAAAAAAAGAACAAACTTAATACACCACTTTTGGATTACAGAAATCCCTCGGAGGAGGTAACGTACGGCTGCTAATGAGATTTCCCCAATCTGGATGAGTTTAATAACTCATTTAGACTAAGTATATATTAAATAAAATAGTGGTGCTGAATGAGAGAATCGTGGGATCCTAACCGGTGTCGCTCTAATCAAATTAAAATTCCCTCCCTTTAATAAAAAATTTGAACAACATCAAACAAAACTCGACATATAAACTGTAAACCTTTTTTAACCTTAGACATTAGGACTGTTATTTCAACAAGGAACTTGGAGCAGAATACATAGGCAGTAGGACGAGGGCATGCAGAAGAACATCATCAAGAGAGAAATCAAGTCTGCAATAACAAAATCTCTTCTTAGCTTAAATAACAATGCATAAAATTCTAAGGTTGTCTGCCTTGTGCGATATAAATCCTCACTTATCTTTAGGCTTTTGCGTATCGTGCAATATAAGATCTAACTATCTTTAGGATTCTGAGTTCATTGTCTGATACGATGTAAACCATCCTATCTTTCAGGCTATTTGTATGATCGTTATCATGCAAATGTAAGCACTAAATAATAAAATTGACAGTATGAAACAACTAATAATATTTTTGAAAATGAAGTTAAATCATAGGATAGTTTGGAAAGCCACCGAGGTTCTCCTCCGAATTCGTGATGCCCCTTAGCTTCTCTTCCTTTAGAATCCACAATAACTGTTCCAAATTTGTTACATTCCCATTTGAATTTCCTACGTCCGACCTTGAAAACTGTAAACTTTGAAATTCATGAAGACAATATTTCCTGATCTAAATCGAGAGTTTTCTTAAGTGACTTTAGTCATTTAAAATGTAATTAACTATAGAGGCTTGCCCTTATAGAAAACTTTAAGATTCCAGCTTAGTATAAACCCTATCTAATCTTTTATATTAGATATGAGAACCTGTTAGTCAACAAAAAAAGGTTTCGCAAACCAAACATATGTCATGAATTCTTTAGTTTATTTAATCGAGTCTCAATATCAAGCAATGTGTTTATTCCTTAGGATAGATGCATGACTTGCAGTGTAGCACGCGTTCATTTAAACTATTTCATATATGAGATCAGTTTAATTTTATATTTTCAAATAAAATATACTTGTCCAAGTTATGTGTGTGTATATATATATATATATATATATATATTAAATTAAATTAAATTAAATATTTTAAAGAGGGCGATGAGATATTTATTCTAGCGATCGACAGCTTCTAATTTGGCACACACTCTACAATCTCTCACACACACTAAAACACTAAAGACCCACACACTCTAACACTCTAACGCAACAACACACCAACACACCAATGTTTTGACATAAGATCCCTATTTTATAATGTATGGATGAATTTTCAAGAGTTCCCTTAGGCACCCCTTCAAAATTCATCCAAATTCTAGCACCGAGAGGGCGTAGATGATATGAATTCTCCTATTTGTTACAATAAAAAATTTTGTATTTTTAATCATTCAAATCCTACACTGATTAACATCTCTTTTGCAAGAGAAAAGATCTTTTCATAATATTCAAACTCATTTTTTATATTTTCTTAGGCTTCTGAACTTTATTAAACTATTAAATCTAGTTGTTACTTCTTGCTTAAAATTAGTTTTTACTATTATAAACATATTGACTTTGTTCTCCTGTCATATTTATCTACAATTTTGGTAGAAAGTTGATATTAAGAGTTACGACTTTCCTCGTGGGATTGATACTAATGTTTTTTAAAAAAATCCTATATTACTTGAAACGATACATATACTTGGATAGTACCTCTAGTGTGAAACCTTATCATATAAGTTCAAAATCATTATATTTCTTCACACTAGCTGCTAAACATAAATTGATACAAGTTTTTGGTAATTTTAAGAATTATAAATATTCACGTAATTGAGGGTTGGGTTAGTGGTGTATTTATGGGCCATGAATTAGGGTTCAATTAGGCTAGCCAGTAGGTGAAGAATGGTGCTTAGGTGGAGGAAAGACAGAGGCAAGCATCCAATTGAGATGAGCCACATTAGATAGGTTTGATTTTATGTTTACCCCAAGGTGGTACTCCTTAACTTTGGGTTTTCCGGCAGCTAAGGTGGCCGGTCAGACCATGGGAAGTCACCATTTCATTGTGGGAGGTCATAGGTAGAGAGTTATGAAACCAATTGGGTCCAAGCATTGATAGATGTGTTTAATTGATATGGAAAGGAGTTTGGGTCAACTTGGTCTAGCCTAGACTTAAGTTCATGGAAATGAGTTTGGGTCACTCCCAAGGGGGCTAAGGCTGGTAGGGGTCAAGTATATTAGTGTTGTCAAGTCCCTTTTCAAGATATTAAGGCTTAATCTTAATTTAAAATAAGTCATAGAAGGGGATAAAAAACATGGGGGGAATATTAAAGGTCCTCCTCCTTTAGATATTTAAGGTATGATGGACTTTTCATGGCTCACATGGCTCACATATTGCTTGGAGGAGGCTTATTTCTTGCATGGGGCTTGATCCCTTTCATGGGAAAGGAACTTAGGAAAAAAATGAGCATTTTGTGAGGTGGTATCATGAGGCCAAATTTGGTTAATTTTTAATCATGAAACTTTGAACTTAGGGTTTGATTTGGATTAAATGGATGACAGGGACAAGAATTTGTCACGTGGGATTCAAATTTTAAAAGGAATTAAAAAATTGGGATTGGAATTCTGCCTTTAAATTAAAGTGGAAATATTGGGTTTGCGTTTGGCTTTGGTCTTGAACAATGGTTTAAATTATTTAGGATGGCCTTGGTGGAATTTAGAAATTCTCATGATGAAATTTGGGGCATGGGTTTGATGAAGTTCAGGTTGACATGAAGATTCAAATTTTGGAGAATTTTGAGCTTGGGATAAACTTGGGGTGAACTTGGATTTGGATTTTCATGACTTTGGATTTGGATTTGAAATTAGATGGGATTGGATTTAATTTTATATTGAATGGACTTGGAGTGAATTTGGTGAAAACTGGGGACAATTTGGGAATATTGGTGAAAATTGAGAAATTAGGATAATTTTGGGCACTTCGGGAATTTTAGGGGTATTTTGGTCATTTGGGTGTTTTTGGGGTATTTTGAGAAGCTTTGGCAAATTTTGGACAATTTGGGGACTTTTTGGAAATTTTGATAATTTGGGGAAAATTTTGGTAATTTTGGTGAATAATGGATATTTTGGTAATATTAGTAATTTTATGTTTGGATGGATGATTGTGTCATTTTGGAGTTTAGGAAAGATTTTAAGAATTATGGGTAAATTGAATTAATTTAAGTGGTGAGAGTGTATGGTGGAGTGGATGTGTATGTAGTGTGATATGAATGTGTATGAAGGGTGAAGTGAGTGATCTGTGGGGGGAAATGTAAGAGGTGATGTGGATTTTGTATAGGGTATGTAATGTGGTATATGTGAATGTGTAAGTAGTTTATGTGAATTTTAGTGGTGTATTGAATGTGTATGTGGTGTGAAGTGAATGTCCAAGTCATAAAGGGCTTCCCTAAGCTTTGTGGTCCTATTGGAACTCAATTTTTTAGCCTCAAAATGTTGGTCCCAATCATTCCAACCAAGATTTGAAGACTTGGGGCCACCCATGTGAGCCTTCAAAAGGCGTTAAGAAGTATTTTGATTTTCTAGGGTGGTGAGTTCCCTCACTAGTCTTTTAGCATAGTCAATAGAAAAATCATATCACTTGACCCTAAACTCTAGGAAACAATTTAGACCTCACCAATTGAGGCGCAACACCATGTTAGCATCCAAATATACACCTAGTGATGTTTTTTGTATAGAATTATTAACATTTCTACTAATTTAATGATTAAATGCGTGTGAGAGATCAAATGATCGACGCATGTTGTAGTCAATCATGTATATTATAAAATAAGTATCATATTTTTTTAGTGAAATTGAAGCTGGTATACCAATTAAAAATCATAATATTTGTATTTCTTTTAAATTTAAATGTCAAATAGTTACATAAATAAAATATTTAATTTTTGTGATTATAAATTTCTGTCACATGTTCAATAGAACTGACTGGATTATCTGAAGGACTAGCAATGAATGAAGTATCAACAATATGTGAAAGACCATCAATATCAGACGCCTTAGTAGGTAAGGCCTGAACCTCAACATAAATAACTATTAAGTAATTTTTTCATTTATAACAACATAAATTTACACACATAAACATCATCAACATGCTTTATGGTAAAACCACCACTCATGGGTGTGGACAATATATATTTTCAATAAATCTTATATCCTGCCATATTAGACATAATATTTTTCTCTTGAGTTCGTTTAATGTTATAAATTGAGATTTGAACTAAACGGTTATTTCCATCGATATAAGTAAAATAATCTGTGACTTGTAACTCTCCATCAAAACATGATAACAAAACGTGACATATTTGTACTCATATTTTTGATATGCAGTCTAGTCTTACAGTTGATTTTATTTGTACTTATAAACTAACAATTAATAATGAAATGTGCAAGTTTATGCATTGTTGACCTAATATAAGTAATAAAATAAAGTGAATCCATAGTTATGAAAACTTTCAGGTTAGAAGGGAGCATTAAAACCTCTTACATCTCGAGCTCTACTCAGACAGTTTAGACTTTTTGACAAATTTTCTTATAGTTTTGAATGCATATATATAAATACTATGATTATTTTTATTTGTATTATCATATTTTAATATAAGATGTACTTAAATAATTAATATATCAAATTCATTATAGTATAATATATGCCTTTATATTAATGTGTGGTGACGTCTATGAAGTAAAAATTGGTAACTGCTCTAATACATGCAATAAAATAAAATAAATATGTTCTACAAGAAATTTCAAGTGATGAGGAGGGGTAAGGTATAAAGATCTCTTGCATCTCAAACTTTTCTTGGACAGTTTAGGTCATTTTGATAAATTTTGTTAGCTTCAAGCGTATTATATTTCATATGAAAGATTATTTTAAGTATATTATCATATTGATTAAAAGATATACTGATTAAGTAATGAATTAAATTCATTAGAATATAATATGTGTTTTTATATAAGTGTGCAGTAACAACATATCTGAAATGACAATTATTAACTTTCTTGATATATGCAATAAAATAAAGTGAATTCGTCGATACACGAAGTTTTACTTGAGGTGGGGAGCATAGAACTCTCACATCCCAAGCTCTTCGGAGGTATTTTAGGCCTATTTGACAAATTTCATATAGCTTCAAATGCACAATATTTCATACACATATATGAAAGATTATACTAATTTATATTATCATATTTATAAATAAGATTTACCTAAATAATTTATTATTAAATTCATTAGAGTATAAAAAAATGCCTTCGCATCAAACAACTTTTAATAAAATTTAATCATAGTCATATCTTGCTAACCAAGAAGTGCAAGACAAGATTCCGATGACACAAAAAAAGATCGACGATCGAAAAATATTGTTCTGCAGAATATCAAACAAATTTTATGAGAATTTTTGCAATACATAGAGAAAGTAAAGGGAGGTGAGCTTTTGAAAGTAAAATAATAAATTTTCAGTAAAGAAAGTATGAGAGCGAATGAAATAAAATTTGAGAATAAAAATACCTGACAAGTAATCATAAATATTTATGTCAAACTAATAAAAATCTTACAAGAATTGTACGTGTCGTTGTTACACCACACAGTCGATATATTATTTCAATCTTCTGTGTGGTGTAACAATTCATGCAAAACACCTATATGACAATTCATATAAAACGCCCCTTATGAGTTGCACTCATATAAAACGCTCCCAATACTATATATATATATATATATATAACACAGTTTCCTAATGTTGGATTGGGGGAGAATTCTTCTAACACACCAGTATGAGAGGTTCAGTTGAGACTGCTCTTTCCGAAACATCTGGTGATTTTAATGGGCTGCACTAGAGGTGCATCAGTTTTGTTTTTGGCAGATCTGGAGATTTTTTTATTTTTTTCCTTGGCAGCAAGTGCTATAATGGAGATGGGGGTATATTTTTAATCAATTTTATAATAATTTTTTTTTTTTTGCTAAAAAATATATATACACACACGCGCGCAGGCTCATTTATTTATACATATATACACGAACGCCGATTTTTTTTGTGCGCTTGAAGTGTCAAGTGTGTTGTTAGTCGTGATAAGAGGTTCTGCAGCTTTTTATTGCGCCGGATCCTCGGTTCGAACCGCTTTGTGGGCTTGCAGTTTGTAAGCAAACAGATAAACGATCGAAGGGGAACGACGAGGAAAAATTCACCATGGCGACGCTTGCGACATCTCTCGTCTCGCTAAGAGACACGCAGTCCTCTTCTCTATACGGTACTTTTTTTCACCTGTTCGTCCTTTAATTACTAGTTAGACTAATGTTTCTTTCGCCATCCAACGATGGATTCTGTGCTTTCTTCCCTCTGCTTTTATCTAAGCTTTGATGGGGCATTTTTTTGTTTTTTTGGGTGTATACTTAAGTGAAATGGTTTTTATTTTCCTGACTTGAACAATCGAATTTTAAGTTGTCTTAGTTTTAAAAGACATGGTCTGAGCTGTGATCTGGGGCAACAGGTACATTTATTATCTGAGAAGCTGTAAATTCCAAAATTTCTAGAGTTTTCCATCCAGGTTTGTGATAACGTGTGCTTGCCACTATCTCTCTCAACTGTAGCTTCAAATGATGAAATCTTTACTTCATATAATGTTTTCGAGAGATGTGAGAGAGAGGCCTGAAAAAGTCAATGTGCTCCGACATGAGCATATTTTTGCCTATTGTCTTTAGTGAGTTGTACTGTTTCGGGCTTGGGTGGATGGTTTTCTGGTTACCTGCCCATTACGTGTTACTTTTTCATCCTTTCATCATTTCCAGGAGAGAAATTGCCACAAATTCACATATAAACGAAACATATTCTCTTGTTCTCATCACTTCTTTCTGTTATTTTTTTTTATATTACCCTAGGATTCAGTGAGTAGAGAAATCCGCTCAAATTTTTAATCTGCCGGTGACTTACTATCACTTTACCCTAGAATCTAATTGATGCCCATCTGCACATAAACTTTTGCAATGTGTTGCTCATTGTTCTACCATTAGGAAGGAAATCCCCCGGAGCTACATAACAGTCTACTAGAAGTGTTCCACTCCAAATTGCTTGTTTAATTGTTGGTTTATGCTACAAATTTGTTCTAAATAGACCTATTGCTTTAATTTAAATCCTAGATGGGTATATTGATGGGAACCCGAAATTTAAATTTTAAATAGTTTTAGTGATGGGGACCCAATCCCAAATAAGATCAATTCAAGCTGCTTAGCACTCCCAAAGCCATAGCCAAAACTCTAACTAACGAACAATAAGCGAAATAAAGGGCAATATCTTCGTACATGTCCTGTTAGCTAGCACTCTTATAAGCTGCAAAAACAGTTTAATAGTGTTAAGTTGTTCGTTTGAAAACTATCATTAGTTACAATTGCTTTACATAATTCTAAAAACCTTAATTGCTTCCAACTCAGTATACCATTGGTCCTACGTACAAGCTTACAATTCAATGGTAGTTACAACTGCCATACTACTCTTCAACTTAATACAACCCATCTTAACATTAAATCAGACACCACTTTGACTTATTTCCTGCTCTTGCACTTCATTAATCCACTGAACTAGTCGGCTTCATTCCATTTCCATCTCAAAAAGTCGTTAAATAATTTTGATTAGGGAGAATATTAAGATCTACATGATAGTTATGCCCCGACCCGACCCGACCCAACCCGACCAAGTGTTTGTAATTAACCAAGATAAGAACGGACGGTCGGTTGGTAGAAAAATAAATTCTCTATCATTCTATTTATATCACTTTCATTTTAATATTAAAATATTCATAAAAGAGCCACTAAAGTAAAAAATTTAAATTAACAAGTTAGAGTTTTACCTTTTCGGCTATTATACACTTCTCTTGTACACATTGACTCATCTTTTATTTATCTTCCTTAAAAGTTTAAAATATGAAAGAATGGTTAAAACAACATAATGAATTATCTAAAGATAACCTAAGAGTAACCATACTTTTAAAGTATAGTAACCCAAGGAAAAGAAAGTAATATGCATGCTGACCATTTATATATTGCTATATGAGATCTTATAATAATTTAATGTACGTGTATATAATATTTATTCAATGAAAGTATTATAAAAATTATATATGCATTTACTTTAATTATACTGTTCAGGATTTAATCTTTAAAATTACCTTTGTTGATACTATTAACATTCAAATCTATCTTAGAAATACCATCAAAACTTGACGGAAGACTCTCTTGGTCGATATTATCTTATTAGCATAGCGGTTGGTGATTTAATTTACAAGATTTTCTAAGATAAATAAAGTTCCTACTGACCCCTAGCCCACTTTCTCTCATCGACACATCAGTTAGTAATTTAATCGTAACAATTGCTTGTGGTGGCATGATAACATGTACGCGCGCAAGTACGCGAGTACACTGGCCTTCCCTGCCTGGATCATGTGAACTTCTCTTGGCATGCACATACAAGCATCCATATATAAGCTATTTTATTATTTATAACATATTTTTTTCTCATATGAGACACTTTAC
Source organism: Papilionanthe hookeriana x Papilionanthe teres (assembly GCA_022702705.1). Lineage (NCBI taxonomy): Eukaryota > Viridiplantae > Streptophyta > Magnoliopsida > Asparagales > Orchidaceae > Papilionanthe > Papilionanthe hookeriana x Papilionanthe teres. The sequence goes on from CM040433.1 coordinate 99,323,380, forward strand.
ATCTATCTACTAATGGATAAATACAATTTTACTGAACCTATTAGTCAAACTGATATATACATATTTATTTGAAAATTTTTAAATGTCAAGTAATAATGACATTATATATCTGGTCATGCAAAAACCTAACATATATATCTCAACTAAAACATAATGGTCATTCAATAATTTAATATATTCCTATTCTTGATTATTATGCAACTATATTTAACATGCATGTTTTATGACTAACGATATGAAGAATCGAATATAAGTTCATTGACATAAGACAATTAAAATTGCAAAGAAGAATACATTTAAAAATAATAAACATCACTATAACTTAGGGTCTGTTTGGGCCTGCTGCAACTTATTAATAAGTTGCTGATATGTTGCTTAAAAATAATCCGCGTTTTCAAAAAGTTGCGTAGGCTATTACAATTTTTTATTTTTAAGTTAGACCGCATCTGTAAAGCGACCGCACTCTAACTTTGTTGTGTAAAATGCTGATTTAATTTGTTTGAAAACGCGATGTTGAAAAAAGCTGTCAAAACGCAGTTTATCCAAACGCCCCTGGATCGCACTGCACCAAATAAGCTGCCCCAAACGGGGCCTTAAAAGCATAATTACTCACCTCAAATTTTGATATCTTTATTAGCTTAATCTTCCACTTCATTGAATTGTCAATCTTTATCAATCTCAATTTTGAATAGCATTCTTTCACACATCCTAATTGAATGACTTTTTAATAACATTAATATATCTTAATTCTAATAATAATGTAAAATTTAACATTTTCTCTTACAGGGTTTTAGATTGAGCTTCCCCCTTACTCGCATGCAAAGTTTTCTTGCTAGCCTCCCTAACCCAAAGTTAACATAATTTCATATTAACATACTAAATATACATCAATTTAATGTATATATAATTCCAATAAATAATTCTAACACAAAAATTTACCTTAGCTCACAAATTAGGGTTTCGCTAGGCTTCAACTCTTTACTTCACATCCACGATTCTTCCTCTTCCCTCGTACAATAAGTCGTGTCACCTTACTCCTATAAATTCAGGATTTTAATATCTTCAATCCTATATTAAATTCACTTAGATCTAACATTTAAATAATAACACACACACACACACACACACATATATATATATATATATTTCTTATTGGTTAACTTGATTAAATGATATTCGACTCACCTTATATGATTCTGTTGGCATCCCTAACACACGTATATGCTTCCCTTCTTCTTCCTCTCCTTCGGTCTTGGCCCGACCCAACAGAGCAGTGCGTGGTCTTCCTCCCCTTACTCTGCACACAAGGATTGACTCCTACCGCACACGAGGACAATGATCAAAGTTGCCTTGTCTCCCTTCTCTTCTCCTTCATTCTTTTTCATTTCGTCAGGCTAGGGTTTGACAATATCCCTCTTACGAGAAGGGCGATATCACCTTCCTCAGCTTGACAACAACGTTGCATACACAGTAAGGATGCTTCGACTCTTGTCTGGCTTCGACGGAGTGTGATGCAATGTCACCTAAACCCACGCCTCTTCTATTTCTTCTTCTTCTTTCGCATTAGGGCACCCTACTGCTCCTATTTTTATTTCTTTACATTCTTGGATTTGCTTCTTTTCTTGATCTCTTTGCTCTCCCTCTTACTTGCTCGTTCTCAGTTTCATTTGATTTGAATGGGCTGTGTGACCCTAAATGCGAAACTGTCTGTTGGTAATATGGACTTGGCATCATTTCATCTATTATTATTATTATTATTATTATTATTATTATTATTATTATTATTATTTAAGGTTCAATTATTACGAGTCACACAAAATGTTTATGAAATACCATGCAAAAAAGAATGACCTAGAATGTGTGTGTACATGATAAATTGAATTCAACATCTTTAATAGCCTTATCTCAACTTTTTAGATTATTTTTATGAATTATTATTTTTTATTTATTCCTAACGAGTGCTATCAAAGATGATAGATCTATTCTTCACGAATCATTTTTGAAAAATAGAAAATTTTCCTGAAAAAAAGTACAAGTGGATGGTCTAATTTGGTTTTGGATCATTCCTTGAAAATCCATCAGAAGAGACTGTTAGATAATTGAATTGCAAGTACTGCATATATGGGAAAGAAAATTGCTAGAGCAAAAATGGGATCTTAGTTGAATCCTTGTGTGAGTATCATTGCTGTGATTTCTTTGCATTTTTCAAGCATCACACTTGAACAGAGTTAAGGAATTCATTTCTATTCCTCAAGAAGATGAAATTAATTCAGTTTGAATCTAGTATTTTTCGTCACATCCGTGGGATGAAGACAATATCCCCTTACATAGAGAGGCGACCACCCATGGCAGATATCATGTTAGATCAATGTTGCTATGGTATATTCATAATTTGACTGCGTTGTTTGGTCATACTGGTCAGATTTGATCAAACATGCATGGAAGCACATTCTAAATCATAAATTTTTCCATACACACATTTTTTAAAACATTGTAACTCAATTAACTCAATTACAAAGAGGACCTCGCTGCATAGACACTTAAAAGGCGCTTCAATAAAAGTAGAAGCTCTAATGTTGACTTTGGAAATGTATATTCTTCTGTTTCTCTTTCTGTTGTACACTTTGTGCTTTGGATTGACTGCTCTAGGCAAGCCTCTTTGGAGGGTTGCAACTATCGTGAATGTACTTGCTTGAGACTGCAATAATGTATGGACTTCACCTTTTTCTTCCCTAAGCAAATTAGATTCACGATAAGCAAGCTAATCATTGTTTTATGGGGCATTTTAAAACTTGGCTTTTGAGCTGGTCACCAATAGTTTGCTCAAATGGGTATCATATGGAGTATGCGGCTTCATCAAGCAAAGCTACAGCATAATGCAGTGTACTATTTTTGTGAACACCTATTTGGGAAATGATAAGGTTTTCTGTTTCTTTGCTGTTTAGGAGATGGTTTGTTGGCAACCAGCACATGCAATATTCATTTAAAAGATAATGCTATTTGAGCCACGTGATGTACATTCCTAAAAATTTGAAAAATAAAATTCTGAACTTTAAACTCTTATTCATTTAATTTATTTGTATTCTTTTAGTCAATCTCCGATAGGATTCTTTTAACTAGGCTTCTTAGTGAACATGGCTTCTTAGTTGCTTTCCCCAAATGACATTACCTGCAAAATTTATTAGTCAAGAGATAGATATAAAAATCCTCAAGTCACACAGAAGAAAGATATCTTGTGATGCAGAGCACTAATGAGATTCTCTTAAGCCTAATAAGATATATTTTTGTTCTAACCTTGTTGTATTCTTTTGGATCAATAATTCAATGTAACACTTGAACCATTTTTATTTTTGATTTTGAATCATGATATATATGCCATTCAAATGTTGCCCATGTTGCAAAAGTTAAAAAATGTCATGACTTTATATTAAGTCTATATGAAAGATTATGAACATATATTTTTAAATACAAATATGGAGAATTTATCTTAACTAAAGTTTCCTTTTCCATATAGCATATGGAATCAAATCATCTTCGGTTCTAGTGACCATACTCGATGCAGTACCACTCTTGGATACCCTATCTGCTTTGGTTGACCATGGTTGAAATCTAGAGTTCTTTTTGTAAAACACTATTCTTAAATAGAGATTCCAAATTCATCTTTATATATAAATAACATTATGATAGACATTAAATGGATAAAATAAATTGTTTACTTAGTGACATGCTCTTTGCTTTGTGTTTCTCTTTTCTTTATTTATATATTATATGATCCGTAGCACGGTGATGCACATTTTAATTATGTAAGTATATGTGTCGATCAATTAGTAAATGAATTTTGAGTTCATGTATCGATTTCACAAGAAATGAGTTATCTTTCAAGTAGTTCAATTACCATTATTAATTAAAGGTTTTGGTCCAAAATATTTTTGATTTTTAAAACGGTTTCTAAAAGTTCTATGATTTTAAAAGCGAAAGCGAAAGATTTTTAGTTCTGACTATGGAGATAACCTTCTTTGAGTTGTATATTTTGAAAATCTCAAGTTCATCCACTAAATTCTTTCAAAGTTGTTGATACTCGGGGACTATTTCTCCTTATTATTTCTAGATATAAGAAGTATTGAAGTCTCATATTATGGTTAAGTCATCTTAACCCTGCAAATGCTCCCATGATTCCTTATTACCTTTGTGATTGTAATCTTTTAATGAAAATATTCTTATTCTATCAAGAAATTGTGTGTTGCTCTTCTAGTCTTATGGTCAATAGTCCTAAATCATAATTTGTTTTAATTTTTCTAGCTGTTAGCCAGAAAGTAAATGAAGTTTTGAATGTTAGCATATCAACATGCCGTGATTTGCTGTGAGAAATTTGCACGAAATAGACTAGATTTTCTTGTTAGCTATCCAAAGAAGTAAGAGAACTAACCCTTAAACTTGTGTGAAGAAACACGAGATTTCATTGCAAGTAAAATAAAATGTTTTACAAATATACAAGAAAAGATCACACCCAGTTTGAATCTCCAAGACGATCCTCTATTTTACAATGCATTTCTCTCTCAATTCATTTGTACACACTTTAAAAAATAGAAACTCACAATCTCCCACCCACCCTAAGAACTCTCTTGTGTTCACTGATTGTCTGAATTCTATCCTCTTCATCAATTAAGGGTTCTTAAAGGTTTACATTTGTCGAACCTTCAACAAGTAGCACAAACCACCACATGTCGGTGGGGAGTATCAGGGCGTTGGCAACGTGTGCGAAGGCGTACAAGCTCTTCCTTTCGTAACTTTGATCATTAATTTAGTCATTGGGCTGACAATGACGGTATCTGGCGACACAGTTTTTGTTCTCTGTATTTTGGGATGTAAGAAGCCTAATTTGGGTGCTGAGAAGCTTGCTTGGGCGTCGGGGCGCTTCTTCGTCTAAGTTGGGCTTTGATCTACACTAATTCCAATTTCTTTCAAGCGCATCTTTTAGTCATGTGTACTGCACAAATGCAATATACCAAAAAAAAAGTAAAAATGATACAAAATATGTACCAAACACAATATAATACAACATCACATGTCAAATTTTCTTGAAATCAAATATTATTTATTCTAAAGTAATTCAATATCTAAATTTAACTCGTAAAGTTCATGATAACTCTTATCTTATGACTGTCTTGTTCTCTAATAATTTATTAAACATATTAATCAAAGTGTATAAATATTATTTCAATATTTATTTATTATTAATAAATATTATTCTAATATTACTTATTATAAATATTCTTTTAACATAATTATCCTTTAATCTAGATATCTCTAAAATAATATTAATTCTCAAATATATATAATTCAATTCTATTTGTTAATCAAATAGTTTTAATTTAGTTATTCATATCTTGAATATAATATTCTAAACTTCAATTAAAGAACATCTTGATTTTTTGAATTTTAGAAAAGTTGATTGATTCCAATTTTTTATCTTAACCTCAATTATTTTCTCAAAGGTTCTTGAAATTTCTTCTTTAAAAACTTATCCTTTTGTTTTTCTATTCTTTTAATTGTATATTACTATATGTGGGTGAGCCTTATTTAATGATTTTGATCAACTCATTTTTTTAATCAAATACTTAATTATTTCCTAGTTGTTATTTATAATATCATAATTCAGAAGATACTGACTTTCAATTAAATTATTTATATTGAGGGTTATTAAAATTTATATATTTGATGAATTAATTTTATTTACTTTATGTTTATAAGATTTTTTATATTTTATTAATTTTAATAAGATATTAGTTATTATTGAAGTAATATTTAATTCAATTCTTAATAAATATTTGTCACTTTTAATTAGTTTCTTTAAATATTATTAAATTACAAAGAATTTATGTTAAGACTACAATTTTATTTAAAATCTAAAAATTTAGGTATTATTTACAATTTCACCCAGATTTAATATTTTATTACGCTATGCACATGAAAATAAAAACATAACATGAATAAATAAACGACATGAAGTAACATAAACATGCTAGAATCATTGTAAAAACATCACAAGTTAAGACATACTATAACTGAAAAGAAATCACATAACAACAATATAACATAAGAGATCACATAATATCCATTGCTGCTGAAAATAATATACATATGCACAAACATGAATCCACATAACTCTAAGCAAAAATAACATAAATATAAGCACATGTCCATATAACACTATGCAGTATAAAAGAAAATCAGATCACTAGAAATAAAAAATCAAGAATCTCCGTCCTCATCATCCTATTGCTCCATAGGTTGGACAGAATCTTCTTAATGAAGGAATGAGGGAGCAGTAGGAACTTGGATTGGGCCAGGCGCCGTGTTCAGCTGGCAGTGCGGAAACATGTCCTCTATAGCTGGACTTAAACTAAACCTGATGGTCATGCTGGTGCTGGTGCTTTTGCTGACCAGTGTAATGGTCGAAGTGCTAACCTATGTCCTGCTGCCACCAAGGGATGATAATCACATCGTCACTCAGGATATTCAATCTCTTAGCTATAAAAGGAGGTCGGGAACGAGAAGTGGACGATCTATGCGAGCTCTCCCCAGGCGCAAAAGATGCTAGAGTCTCTTTCATTGGCCGGCTGGGATGAATCTGCTCTTTGAAAGTCTCGCTCTTAACCCTCGCCATAACACAATGAGAGTAAATAACAGATGAATGCCCTTAACCGCCCCAACTTAATCGACACATACATAACATAACTTAGTTTTTTGGATTTCTTTATGGATACAAAAGTTCAAGATTGCCCGGTTCGTTGTGAACTTGTTAATATTTGTAAAATGCATTAGTTCGACATATATGAAGTGGTGTGCAGCCTTTGATTCAGTGGTCAAAGTAGATGTAGGAAAATTAACAATTTTCTCGTCCCAAATTCTCCAATGAGCGTGCGAATCGGTAAGGAAATTGACAATCTCCTCATAATCAGGCTTTCAAATAAGAAATTTAGAATATTCATTATTTAGAATGTTCGAGAGACAACAAAGAGTTTTTTTGGAAGAAGAAGCAAAATGCACTTGCTTAATCCTCACCTAAAATTTTGTCGTCTAATTGTTCTTTCACATTAGCGAAAAACTCTCGTGCAATAGGGACAATTGCCGACCCTCTCACAATATGACCCTTTACCCTTCCCCCCATATTTAGAAAATCTCTCTAGAATTAACTTCTTAGATACGAGAAAATCGTTATACCGAGCCAAAACGTTGGCATGAACAAATTTCTAATATCATAAGCCGTTGGATGCTAGGACCTTTGGTTTTGGGATCCATAAGATCTAAAGGGGTAGAAGAAAATGAAATCGACGAAAGAGCTCAAAGAAGGGAAAAAGCGAGAAGAAATTAGAACCTGATTTAGAATCCTATAAAAACCTCGTACCGATCGAATAGAACGATCAATTGTGTAAAAATAAGGTTAGGGATGGGGCGCTACTTATAGGAAAAGGATCAGTATTGCGATGCTATGTATTGGCACTATGGCGCTAAGGAGAAACATAGTAGCACCGGGTCACTAGTTATGAGCACTACAGTATCGGGTAATAAAAAGAGCAAGGTATGGGATTTAATAGCTTTTAAGAGAAATGCTTTTTGGCTCATAATTTAAAGTTGACCAACTTTGATTGAGTCATAACACTGCTTTGTCGGGTAAGGGTGCTGCGACACTGCATTGAATTCTAAATGAATGGACAAGGTGAAGCCACAAGGAGCACGGGTCATAACAAGATTGTGTTAGAAGAGCAACCTAAGCACTGCAATGCTCAGAGTGGCATGATGGCGCTAAAAGTAGAATTCATAATTAATGAATTTTTCAATGACTTCCTAAAACTTACAATCACAACACATGAAATCAAGCAAGCATACTAACACCAACAATAAGATAACACTTGATTTGTCTCTCAAAAAATGCTCAGTTTATTGTGTTCAGTTTGACAATGCTAGATTCTTTTTGGGGATGACCTAAGTCATTGATATCTCTAGGATCTATGCTTTTGTCCTCCTAGATAAGGTTTTAATTTTTTCATTGACTTTAGAAATACAGGCAGATCTTCTATCCTTAATATCAACTGTTCCAAAGGTATATACTTTTACTATATTAAATGGATCAAACCATATATACTTTTAACTTCCCAGAAAGCAATATTAATCGAGAATTAAGTAATAAAACTGATACAACATCAGCAAATGGATCTATGCATTAATATCTCTAGGATCTATGCTTTTGTCCTCCTAGATAAAGTTTTAATTTTTTCATTGACTTTAAAAATAAAGGCAGATCTTCTATCCTTAATATCAACTGTTCCAAAGGTATATACTTTTACTATAGTAAATGGATCAAACCATATATAATTTTAACTTCCCAGAAAGCAATATTAATCGAGAATTAAGTAATAAAACTGATACAACATCATCAAATTTTTATCATTTGGCATAAATCTCGAGGTATTTTTTTTGAGCAAAAAAATATTCAAATTCAAATTAAAAATCATCTTTGACTTCGATTTCGACAAACATATAGGCATACTGACCGATTTAACAAGACAAACCCAACAACACTAAAATTGATACAAATTGAGCAAATCAAGTCTGGATCAAGCTATTAAACCACTTTCAAAAGTTTTGAGCGGTTGATTAGAGGGACAAATAGATTTCAAATCCGAAGAACTTGTAATCAAATCGATTGTCTTGATGAGACTAATCTAATGAGTCCAACATCACAATTTCAATATCACTAAGACACTCAAATGTCCACAAAATGACATATGATCAAAGGAATTAGCCTGGGCCATCCGATGAAGTGATCTAGATTCCTGCCTTATTTACAGGGGATGCTATTCTCAAAATCTATAAATAGAGCTCCACTCCTTTTACCAAAGGAAGAAAAAAACATGTGCTAAGCAAGAAAGTGGATGGAGCTGGAGCCGTATTTCAGCTCTGTTCTGCATTGAATATACGACAAACACTTTTTGCTCTTGCAACCACCGACCACTGTCAACCACCACTCATCAGCTTCCACCGACCACCGTCAGCTGCCCCCACTCGTTGCAATGAAGCATCTTGTGGAGTAATTATCGACGTTGCGGGTTAACAAACCACCCTAAAAATCAGAACTTCATCTCGAAGAGTTCAACGACGCACCTCAAAGATTATGCACGAAAGGCCGACAACTACTCTCATTTGCAATTGCTCCTGATCGTTGTACATGTTGTTCGGCATACGAATAGTGTATTTCAAGAAACTATGTAGCCCATTCCTGCCCATGAGGTAAGGGTCTGTATGCATACTCACCGATTTCTAATGAATCATTCTGATTAAGTTAGGCCTTATGATTTTTTTCTTTTCGGAATTTTCACAAAAAATTTTGATGTCTCTACCTTTTACTTATATTACCTGTGTGTGTGTTGGACATTTGTACATTACGAAAACGCTAAATAATTACTATACCACCGCTAATGTTCTGACACCCAACAGTTTGGTGCTCTTTATGTGAAACAAAGTTCTGTTGGACACAGTCTCGAAGTCCGAAACACCCAACCCATGTTTTATTTTTCAATGATACACATCACCCTAGTGTTGAAGGGTTGTCAAAGGCTTAACTCACCAGTCTGAGATTCATTAAAGAAAGTGAAGGTCGTAAGAGGATGGTTTTCGAAGCATTCTTTGATGTTGGGGCAATCTTCACTGCACCTCGAAAGGTCATTCAAGTTAACGCCTTGGGCACAACTATGGTGGGGTAGTTTTATCATATTTTATTTAGACATCAATTCTATTAGAAATATTCCCTTGGTTAAAGGCAACTTTCACTACAGTCTCAAAAGGTCATTCACATTAATGTTACCGGCACAATTGTAGTTTCTCGTTTTCTCGCTTTCTATTCAAATATCTAGTTAGTGAGAAAATTTCAGGTCATTGGGCAATCTTCATCACAACTTTGAGATGACACTCATGTCAACATCTTAACATCAATCACTGACCTGATATCTTCATCCTAAGAGCGCTCCTTTAGAACTGTCCATCATACTAGAGTTCTTTCTCAATTTGATCAAGAAACTAATCTTTTCATGATTAAATGCAGAGCTGCTTTATAGGCTCGTGTGGATAACGCCCCATTGGAGGATAACAATTCAAAAGCAAGAACAAAAAAATTGCAAGATGTTATCACAACCATATTTTCAAGAAAATTTAGGGTTCATCTCGACCTATACCCCAGTGTCGAAAAATACAGAACATCTTTGACACCTCATTTTAAGTTTAATCAATTCTAAAAGATCTCTTTAATCTTTTCCATAACAAGCTACGGTCGTCATACAAAAGTTTTGATTAACAGTCTTGGATATGTCAAATACTCCATTAAACATTGTCCATAACAGATTAACATCATCAAACATCGCCGACTATACAACCTAGGATGAGTCTTACGTTTTTAATGGATTATAATTGACTTCGTTCATTACAAGTTACGATCGTCCAACAAGTACTCCAACTAAAAAACTAGGATAAAAATGTGCATCCCTAACTAGATAGTTTTTCATCTCCAGTAATGGAACCTGGGACGCAACTTGAGGACGTATTGATATTGTTTGAGTAACTCCAGAAAATTTTGTTAACTCTCAGCTTGTCATGTAATTTTCTAATCTAAGATTGTATTGTAGTATAATGAATGAAGTTATACTCAACAAGTGTAATATAAGGTCAAAGATATGCACTATCACAAGGTGTAAAGAGTTACATCAACCAGACAAAGAGTTGCAACACACTAACTACATCAAACATAGGAAGTGTTGCAAATTCTAACTTACTATCACAAAAATGTTTAAGGGAAAGCCACCAATACCAAAGTAGTAATCCACGTCAAGTCCTCTCTCTTTAGGGATGTGCTCCAACAAGCAATTTTTAGCTTTTCCCCTTTTTCGAGTAAAAAATGGCCCTTTAAACACCTGGCTGGGAAGTGGGTCCTCGATGTCAACTTCCATCCATCGATGCATTAGATGAACCCCTTTCTTGAAGCCTTGATTAAATTCTCTTGTACTTGCGTCCACAGCTTTGTATTCTACTTTTTCAGAGCCCGCATCGAAAAACTCTTACATTCTTGGTATTCTAACTGAGATTAGTTCTTGCCTCCATTAGTTCTTTTTGAATATTCTTTAGCTCTCGACTTTTCGGAGTGAATAAAATCATTGTGGTGGATATCTAGTCTTACATTTAACTAGTTGATCGTTCAATACTAATATATGTTTTGTACAAGCATTATATGTCCTTTTATACCCGTCAAGGATATATTTGATGTTTGCAAAATCTATGTCACGCTTTTGGGGAAAGATCTGACTCATCTCTAATGTCGATATCGTCTCCTTGGGATCTTGGTACTTCCTAGGGGGATAACATTCCCTGGAGGTCGACATTTCAAAACACGAAAAATCCCTTCTAGAAAGTGCAACAACAATGTAAAAAAAAACTCTAGGAAGCATAGTAGCAGTGCATAAGGGAACTTCGGCGGTGCATAACAACAGCTCAAAAAGTGGGATAGTAGATCAAAGGAACTCAAGGGGTGTGCAACAATAGCACAAAAAGTAGCACAACTACAAACTAAGGGAACTCCTAGGGAGGGGCATAATAGTAGGCCAACAGAACTTTGCGGGTGTGCAACAATAGCGCGAAAGGTGGCAGAACAATAGGCCAAAGCAATTTCGGGGATTGCGCCACTCCAACGCAGAGGGGGCATAACAGCAGACCAGGGGACTCTAGATGCTTTAGGGATGAAGTGTGTTTTTTTTCCTCTCTCAATGTAAAAGAAATTGCCAAAATCCACTTAGTGGTTTCATGCGATCGGACGACTGCTGTTGTGTCACACAGGTCCCACATTTCCACACAGAGAGTATCTTGTCATCTGCCATTCAATCCCATACACGCTGCACGTTTCATGGCTCAGTTTGCCAGCTTGCTAGCTTACTCAGCTGACAACCTGTCAGCTCGCTTGGCCGCAAATCCGCCTGTCCACTCAACCGCAGACCCGTTGGTTTGCTTTACCGCATAACCGTTGACTCGCCGGTTTGCTAGGCCGTAGACCCACCGGTACACTTAGCCGCCAACAAACTGAGCCGCTTAGTCGCTGATCTTTCTGCATGCCTGCTCAAGTGTCGGCCTGCTTAGGCTTCAATCTGTCTACTAGCCAGTGCTCGCCCGACCCCTGCATTTTTGTTGTAGCCATCACTATCTGTTGTTGTCGGTCACCCATCACCGATGCCAACCACCGCCCGCCGCTCGTCATTGCTCACTACCGCCGGCCGTCGGCTGTCGCTTGCTGATGTCGGCCTCAGCTGGTAGCTGCAAGCACCGATCTTCGCCGTTCATCACCGGTGCCGATCTCCGATCTCTGCCGCCGATCTCTACTGTCCATCGCCGATCTCCGCCATCTGTTGTCGTCGCTGATATCTGCCGTTGCCACACTCACCGTCTTTGCTGTTTGCGCCGTCGTCAGATAATTTAATTTTTTCAATATTTTTATATATTTGCTTAATTTTTATTATATTGACAATTTTCGAATGATACTAGCACAATCAATTGAAAATAGAAGGCAATTGATACGTCATGAGTAAATTTTTATCATTTGACATAAATCTCAAATCATTTTTCTAAGAAGAATTTATTTAAACTCAAATTAAAAATCTTCCAAGACTTCGATTCAGCCGTCGTTGACGATCGTAGGTTCCCCCCTCATTACAATGAAGCAAAATGTAAAGCAATGATCGTCCTCGGAGAGTAACGCAGCACCCAATAGAGACACACATGGTCTTGAAGATTGTTCAACGAAGCACCTCCAAGATGGTGCACCGATGTCTCAACAACTACTCCTAATTCCAACCCTTCCTGGTGTAGTTCAACGGTTTTTCTATATGCAAATATTGTACTTCGAGTAACTGTGTAGCTTTTTCCTGTTTATATGCTTGGACAAGTATTTGAAGCTCTTTCAAGATATGAGACCACATTTTTTTTCTGAAACAGGAGGGTCCGTGGAAGCTGAGAATTGGCTATTGAGAGTGGAGAAAATTTTAGATTAGTTGTCATGTTCATCAGAAAGGAGAGTTATCACGGTCACTTTTGCTTTTGAGGGAGAAGCTGATGATGACAAGGTCGAATGCAAGAGAAGTTTAAAGGTAGAACCAATCACTTGGTACCGTTGAACGAGTTTGTGAAAACCATCAGAGATTAGTTTGTACTATTGTGATCTAGAAGACATATGCAAGATAGATTCATTAGGTTGGTGCGAGAGATCCATTAGTTATGCAATACGAAGTGGAGTTCACTATGCTATCGAGATATGCACAACAGCTTATTCCAAATTCAGAAGAGAAATGCCTCTGATTTCCTTCTAAATTTAAGGATTCAATTAGGTAACCACTATTGCCACTTGGGATCGAAAACTAATCAGTGCTTTTGGAGAGGGCTACATGGGTGGAGATTGATTTTCAGCAATTCAAAAATGTAGAGATTTGCACAAGAGGAGAGTTCGAAAAAAAGGGACACCAATAGTTCATTCAGGAGGAGAGTCCGTTGAGAAGAAGATAAATTTAAACACTGGTGGGGTTATCAGCTATGCTGGTAGCAACATTATACAGTTCTATGTTAAGTATGAAAAAAACATCATTGTGAATGTTTACCCATGTTGAATCTGTGTTACTTTTGCAGACAACCTGAACATCAGAGGATAAATTGTCCTAATGTTGTTCAGAGATTCACATCAGTTGCTCACTCAGAAATTTTCAGGAAAGATCTATTTTAAGAAGTGGTTAGTAGAGGATAGCAGATGGTGGCACCATGACTCATAGTGAGCAACTAAGACAAAACATTCGACTATGTGTTTATTCCTTGACTCATCAGTAACCGGAAGAATGGGTTGCCACTGATTTTAACACAGAGTTTGGTGGATGATTTTTTTAGGTATTATGTTGGATTTATCAGATGTATAGTTATCACATATGTTTTAGTTACCACTTCATAAGAAACGGACTTTTGTAATCAATTTATGTTTCATCCTTATAAAATATATAGTTGATGCGGAGTTCATGAATTTCGAGGATGAAGTTTTATAAGGGAGATTATAATAACCAATTTTGAGAAATTGGTTAAAAATTTTGACGACCTTAAATATACCCCAAATTTCATATCCCTTGGATTTCAATCAAATCACTTTTTTATAATTCTACTCATTAAATCCATCAATTAGATATATAATACTATATTTAAATTATGAATGAATTAAATGTTCTAAAAATCAAAATTTATAAGTTAATTAAACCTAGTTTAGGGCTCTTTTGGGGCAGCTTATTTGGTGGAGGCGTTTTGAAAACGCACCAGGCCTGTTTGGGTAAACTGCATTTTGAAAACACATCAGGCCTGTTAGGTGCGGTGGCAGCTTTCTGGCAGCGATCTGACCCTTCCAAGAAAATAAAAATTTGTAATTGCCACCGCACCTAGCTTATCAGTAGATTATTTTTAATCAGCTCATCAACATATTATTTTTAATCAGCTTATCAGCATACTATTTTATAAGTTGTAGTTGACCCAAACAGACCCTTAACCCCCCTAATCGAGATCACTACTATTCCTAACTGAGCTACCCTAGTGTATTAACCTCGAGATGGCGTTGAATGGGTATTCCCCTCCAAAATCTTTGATCCCTTTTTTTTCCCCCTCTCGGTTTTGTTTGCTCGAAGCCTCCTTTCTCTTCCGCTCCTTACTATAAGCTCCCGCAATACAGCACCCAACTACTGGAGCACAGTTTGCGATCCAGAGCGCAAACGGAGTAGCCGCGTGCACGTCAAGAAGCTGCATGCTTTGATTCAGGTCTCCGGAACAAAATTGTAAGTGCAAAATTGATTTTAGCAACATTTGAGACTTTCATTTTCTTCCTCTTTTGATTTGATATTTGTCTCTTTTTTTTGTGCTTTCGTTTCCGGGAGCTGTCGGAAGCTCCGAACTTGTGTTAGAAGTTCCATAAGTGGCTTGCGAGTTTCCGCAAGGACTTTAGCACGAATTCAACGAAGGAAAAGAGAAGATCAAGAAGATAGGTAGAAGCGAGAGGAAGTTTTGGCAGTTTTGGAGAAGTGCAGATTGTTGAGAAGCCGTTTAAGGTATGTGTTGGCAAATCAATTATATTTTGGGCTAAATCATCTTATGAACTAATATTTATAAAATTCCTAAGTCGTTAAAGATTTCAGGCTGTTTACTGATACATCGAAAATATATAGTGTTTTTATGCACATTTTTATAAATATTTTTGATGATATTGCACTTTAATGGAATGTATTTTCATGTTTTTCTTGCATGTATGATTAAAATGAATGATTGTGATGAAAGAAGAAAAAAATGATCAAATTTAGAGCAAAAATGAAATGTGTTAAATCCGTTGATAGCCATAGGGCTGCTAGCCTTGATGTGCTAGCCCTGATGGTTATTCTTCTGAATTTTATAAGAAATATTGGCATATAGTTAAAGGTGATGTCATCAGAGCTATCCAATCCTTCTTCAAAGGCACTGAGCCCCCCAGGTATTTTAACTCTTCTACCATGGTATTTATTCCAAAAGATTAGTCCTCTAGGAGCTGGGATGCTTTTAGGCCCATTAGTCTCACTAATGTAATCAGTAAGACCATCAGCAAGATTCTACTGTACAGATTACAGCCTTATCTTCCAAATCACATTAGTGAGAACCAATCAGCTTTTGTGCAGGGAAGATTAATTGCTGATAATGTGTTATTAGCCCAAGAACTTCTTGATCTGGACAGACCCTGTAAAAGTGGGAACCTCATTTACAAGTTGGATTTAAAGAAAGCCTATGACTCTATTAGATGGGATTTCATTGAAGAGGTTTTGAGGGCTAGGGGTTTCCCTAGTGATTCTATTACACTAATTAGGAGGTGGCTGAATAATAATGTGAACTCCATCCTAATTAATGGTAAACTTCATGGCTTCTTCAAAGCAACCAGGGGCTTGAAATAAGGAGATCCTCTCTCTCCAACACTCTTTATTCTTGCCTTTGACTACTTCTCCAAAATGCTGAATCAGATGTTTGGGAATTCTGACTACTTGCAATACAGACATAGATTCAACCTCAATGTATCTCATCTGGCTTATGCAGATGACATTATTATTTTCTTATGCAGGAGACCTCAGAAATGTTCTTTAATCAGCATAAATGCCTCCTGCTGTTTAGTAAAAATGTGAAAACTCATATCAGACAGTGGATCAACAGTATTACCCATTTCAAGACTTCCTCTCTACCTATTATCTACCTGGGAGTTCAACTAATCAAAGGGAGGACTAAACAATCACAATTTAATGTTATATTGTCCAAAATACAATCACAGCTTACTAGTTGGACTTCTTCTTTCTTGTCCAATGGGGGAAGAATTACTTTATTCAAAAGCATCCTGACTTCTTTCCCTTCCTACCTGATGCAAATGACTGTTATGAAGAAAAGCACACAATTGTTATTGGAAAGGGATTTTAATAGGTTTCATTGGTTTGGCCAAAGGAAGCAAGTCCATTGGAAAAGTTGGCAGAAAATTTGTAAACCAATTGAAGCTGGAGGTTTGGGTTTTATGGGGCTTAATCGTATCTGTCAAGTGAACTTGTGTAAGCTTTGGATCAGATTCAGACAACAAGGGTCCCTGTGGGCTAAATTTTTGACGGGGAAATATTGCAGGAATTCTCATCCTTCCTTGGCTACTAGAAAATTGGGTGACTCCAAACTCTGGCTGAACCTATGCGAAAGTTAGAGCCCCTTTAGAAGACCTCTTTATTTGGCAATTAGGGGAAGGGCAGATTAATATCTGGCTGGACAGTTGGCTTGGCAAGGGCAGGCTTATCAGGGCTGGTTTAACTGGGATCAATATTGACTTGGTGGTGGCTGATTGTTGGAGTGATTTTACTTAGAATGAATCATTGTTTCCTGTTGCTGTTGATCCTGACCTGATTGCTGATATACTGAGAACTCCCATCAGTTTTCCAGATAAAGACTCAATCCACCTAAATAATGTCAAGTTCCAAACTACTTCAACCTTTATCTATCAATCCCTTTTCAAGTGGACTCCTACTCATTGGGGAGCCACCTGTTGGAATAAATTTTTCACTCCTTCAATGTCCTTTTTCTTGTGGAGATTGTTCCACAAAGCCCTGCCAACTGATGATATCCTTAAACTGAAGGGATTAAGGGGTCCCTTCTGGTGTATTTTATGCTGTAAAGATGGGGAATCATTAGATCATCTTTTCTTCAAGTGTTCTTTCTCCCAGTAAGTTTGGACTTCTCTTCTTGGTCAGGTGTCATTCTCAACTCTTTACCTCACCTGGGCATCTTTCTGTAGCAGCTGGATTGAATGGCATTCTTCAAATTTTTTCGCTGTTTTAGGAAGTGTGGCATGGTTTTTATGGAGGGCAAGAAACCAGTGCAAGTATGAACAACTTTCTCTGCATTACTCTTTGGTATCAAATCACTGCATAAGCTTCCTCAAAAGAATAATCAAACTGAAAAGGTTCCCTGATATCTTTAATCTGTCCGAGCAGTCAGCTTCTCCTCCTCCTATTTCTCTAGTGTCTAGGGTTAGACCTGTTTTCCCTTGGATAAAGGCTAATATTGATGGTAGCTTTTCCAACAGCTTTGCTGGGATTGGTGGTGTCTTTAAGGATCCTTTGGGTAAAGGCATACTTTATTTTCAATCCCCTGTGGAAGCTAGGGATGCTCTGGAAGCTGAGGCAATTACTGTTTTTTGGGCCCTCAAGATTGCTATACAATGCAAAATCAAGTTTCTTCTGATTGAATCTGATTCTGAAGTACTTATCAACCTCCTAAGAAGTGGGGAATCTCCTCCTCGGTACATTCTTCATTGGACCCTTAAGATTAGGAGGCTTTCTTTGCAAATTACTATAGGTTTCTTTTATTTAGCCAGAGAGGGCAACAAACTAGCTTATTGGCTCGCAGGCACAGTAGATGCAACCAGCTTTTTTCTTTGAATAGAAGTCCTCCCCCTCTTTCTCTTTTGCTCTATGGTGATAGCCTTTCTATCCCATTTATTGGACTTTGTAATAGCTTTTTTAAAATTAATGATATTGTTACCTAGGTACTGCCTTTTTGGGTACCTGAGGTAGTTTTTGACAATATATATATATATATATATATATATATATAGACACACGCACGCACGCGCACACACACACATATATATAGAAAATATATACTTTATTAGCTAACTAGACTAATATAAGTAAATAAATTAAATTTTTAAGAGCATGAAGACTTTCAATTTTTAGAAGGGTCGACGTTAAGAAAATTCAAATAAAAGATTAATCGTCATCGAGGTGAGTACTTGTACTTTAAGAAGTTATCTTATCAACTATTTTATAGCTAATGACACTTGGACATGTTTTATTCTAATTGAGATATCTTTTCTCTTTTGGTCATATTTTTGTGAATGTTGCGGCTATTTACTCTCATACATTTAATGTATGCTTTATATAGTATGCTAAATTGAATGCAAAAAATACATGAATGTTATGCTTATGTTGACCGCTTGTATGTGTATGACTGACTATGATGGAGTCACCTTTTTGATAGTACTAATGGGAGAAAACTAAGGTACCCATGCATATATATGAGTAAGTATATTGATAATGACGTCCTTAATTAATACAAATTTTTAAACGGTGTTTCTACGACAATTATATAAATATTAAATGGTATTGATATTTTATTAACATAGTAAGATCTATTGATATCATTTCAAATGCTAACATTGATCATGAAATTTTAACTTACATGCATTTTATTTTTTTCCTCCTTGTATTCTTTATAGCTTAGGAGTTTGAGTATTCATCGATTTGTTTAGCTCATAGTTATTTTAAATTAACTTTCCAGGTTAATTTAATTATTTAAAAGATGAATGATAAAAGAGAGAATGTGTATAAAAGTTCCAGATAACCATTAACAAGACAAATTTAATTTTGTTGTTTTAATTTCAATTAATTGGTGGCTATTTTATCTATTAAATTGTAGATGAATATAGAAAATTTAATTTACATTGTCCGATTGATTGTTCCTGTCTTGGTTAATTTCAAGCCCCGGGACGGCTCGTGATAGAAGGTTCGTGCAATGTGCGTGCGGGATCGAGGAGGAAGAATCGAACGACATTGAAGAGATGGAATGAGGAGTAGCATGCTAGTGTGAGAGGTGCGACCAGTTAGTGGAAGAGAGGTTAGTAGAGTTTGTTGTTTTATTTATATAAATTATTTTAATTAAAATTATTATTAATTTAATAGCAAAATTTCATGAATTAATATTGTGATTATAATTTGATGAACGGTTTAATTAAAGGACGAGAGAATCAAACCAATCAACTAGACAAATTTTAGTAAGGTATGTTAGGGTTATTTGAAATTAAATTTCTTTTATAGAATTGAAAATGTGTTTTAAGTATTATTGTGGGGTAATTTTATTTTGGAATTATGTTAATTAACGTTAGGGAACATAAGAGAATAAAAATGGGATTTGAAAGCAAAGAGTTTGCCACATCAATCAGTTGATAATTTTCCTATTTAAGGTAAGAAAATGTTTACAATTACATGTGGTCATAATTGTTAATTATTATTAGTTTTAAATAAATTTCATGAATCCAATTTAGGATAACACAAGTTAAAGGATTTGAAAGGATCATTTATAATCTAAAATCAAATGAGTAGTTATTACTTTATTTGCATTAAATTTATTTCTTTTTTTCTTTAAAAATCTTTCATTTTGTTACCTTTTGCACTGCATTATATGGAAAATTAAATAAATCTAATTATTGAAAGAAATGAAATAATATTTATTTAAAAATAAATGATTAGGTCTATAAGAAGTCACCTTTTATAGTACTAGAAAAGGATGCTATTATATTCATGCACGTCAAAGAGAAAGGAAATAAAAATAGTTGTACTTTTAAGATAAAAGATTAATAGAAAATTTTAATGATTGTGTTTTTATGGTTAAATGAACAATATTTTGGTTATGCTCTTGAGATAGCTTCTAAAAGTAAAAGAAAATGGAAAAAAGAAAAATTTTAAATGAAAAAGAAAATATAATTGATAATTCAATTCAATTTTATAAAAGTGAAAAAGGCAAAGTTTACTTTTTGACCTGCATGTTTCTTCGAGCAATCATGTTCAACATTTACATATAAAAAATTAATACAAAATAAATGAGTAATTATTCACTAATTTTATTAAAATTTAACATATTTAACTGCCCATTTTCAGAAGAAATGTTTGCTAGATTGATATGATCGGTAGAATAGAATTTATTATAAGAGATGCATTATTGGTAATAGGTAGTAGTAAGTTTTTGTATTCTCTCATTTTTATCATATTATTTTTATAACTGTATCACCTGTTGATCGTATCAATTTATTAAATTATTACATATTTGTGTAATGTGAATTTGTGATTTCTTTTTTTATGAATATTATTATAGACTAATGTTAATATTTAAAAATATTTTTTCACCGTTCGTTTGTTCGTTCCCGCCTTAGTTAATTCTAAGTTTCCTGTCCGAATCGTGACCCTTTGGGTGACAATCAAATAGAAAATTTGATCATAAAGAAGATATGTAATAGCATCTAACCCCTTATGATCAATCTTGGTTTCCTATCAGGATGGATCAAAATGATATAAATTTGCTATCATCTGAAGCTAGATTCAAAATCTTGTATTCTTAACAAACTTTGGATAAAAGCGACCTAAGATTGATATCATCATGAGCTAGCTTTGATTTCATCATAAACAATGTGCATCTACTGAATAACTTGTCACCACTTTTGGCATTACACTCTTTGTTCCTTTGATATTTCTGGGATCATGAGAAAATACAGGAAGATTTGATTGGGGACAATTTAGGAGACTTCTTGTTGAGTTTTATTCTCTTCCTATTTATGTTTATTTCAGCTTATTTTCATAATTATTTCATTTCCATGTTTAGAATAGACATATTTGATTAGTTTGTAAATTAGAAGGGAATACTATTCCTATATATGTAATCTCATAGTTGAAGATTGAGAATAAGGTCTCAAAGAGAATTTTATGCTCAGTTTTCCTTTTTGTATAACACTTGGAAACGAACCCCAATTGTTGGTTGGGGCCTCTCTTTGCAACCACCAAACCACCAGTCCCTGTAGGTCCTTTGCCGGATCCTCTCCTTGTAGTCGGCTCCATGTAGAGTTCTCCTTGATCAACCACAAGTAGCAACCAGATTAGTCAATTGTTTAGTTAGCAGCCACTGCAGACTTGCAAGCTTTTCCCAGAGCAGACTTCTCTTTCCAAGTAGTCCTCTATGCAGGTTTTCGAGACGAAGTAGATCTTTCAGCAAGGTTTTCTCCAAGTTCCTGTTTCTTCTCTTGCCAAAATTCATGTAGACCGCCAGTTGCAGAGAGCTTCTGTAGCATGTGATACCCTCCTTGCAAGGCCGTCTTCTTCGATCTGTGCAGGCTAAAATCAGAACCACAAACCAAAATTTCTGCAGCAAGCCGCAACCTAATGTCGTAGCTAGAAACCGCCAAGCGAGTTGCAATCAAGAATCCCTTCTTCCCCTTATGTAACCCTAAACATGTATAGGGCTTATGGCGAAGTACTAAATGAAGCTATCTAGCTCTACTTCAGAGGCTAGTTCTGAATTAGATGACATGAATTCTGTTCAAACATTCCCAAAACTCTTTACCTTAATCACAAACCATAAACTCAATGGCCATAGCTTCCTTCAATTGTTCCAATCTGTGTTTATGTTCATTTTTGACAAAGGAAAGTAGGAATATCTTAGGGAGATGACACAATTCCTGAGTTCACCGATTCTAACCATTGCTCATAGAAGTTGCATAATCACATGGTCATGTTTGGTTGATCAATTGTATGATCATAGAGATTGGTGAATATTTCTTGATTTAGAAAACAACATATGAGATTTGGGAAGCAACACATAAGACTTGTTATTTTACAAAAAATACTGCAAAGTTGTTTGAGATTGAGAGAAAATTGCATGAGCTCCGATAAGAAGAGTAAAGTGTGACCCAATACATCAACAAACACAAAGTATTGTTTAAAGTTAGATATGTATGATACCCACATGGCTGTTCTCAACCAAACCAAAATCCATACTTATCTGAAGTTCTAAGGCTGGTGGAATCTAGGGGAGAACATAGGAAAAGTTGTGCAGCTTATGCTATCCAGGAGTATATGACCTGTGGGAAGTTATCATCACCTTATAAAGCTTTTGTATCTAATCTTGATAGTGTGCAGATACCCAAGTCTATTCATGGAGAACTTTAAAGTCCAGAATGCTAAAAGGCAGTTGAAGAGGAGATCCAAGTACTTGATCTGAATGACATATGAACCTTTACAAAGCTGCCTCCAGACAAAAGAACTATTGGGTGTAAATGGGTGTTCAATGTCAAGTACAAAACATATGGAAGCATTTTGAGGTTCAATGTTTGGTTAGTGGCCAAAAGTTTCACTCAGTTTTATGGGATAAACTTCAAGGAGTCTTTTGCATTAGTAGTCAAGCTAAACATTATAAGATTTCTTTCCTTGGCGGTGAATGAAATGTGAGAACTGCATCAACTTGATATCAAGAATGTCTTCTTGAATGGAGATCTTCTGGAAGAAGCATATATGGAGATCTCACCGAAGCTGAAAGATCCAAATAAACATTTAGTTTGTAAACTAAGAAAGTCACTTTTTGACCTAAAAAATCTCCTAACTTGGTTTGACAAGTTTGCCAAAACCATGAAATCTAATGGGCACATTCAATGCTAAGTTGATCATACATTGTTCATAAAACATACATAAAAAAGGTAAGAAAGCTATATTCATTGTCTATGTCATTAATATGATCTTTACAGACGATGATAAAAAGAGATTGTGAAGATTTTGGATGTTCTTGCTACTGAATCTGAAATCAATGATCCTTCTTGAGAATGGAAATGACTAGGTTGAAGATTGGAATTGTGATATCTCAAAGGAAGGACATTCTAGGCCTACTAAAAGAGACAACAATGTTGAGGTGTAAACTTGCAAACTATTATGAATTTCAGCAAAAAGGTTACATTTAGGAGAAAAAAAGACATCCGTGGAAAAATGTATATGCCAAAGATTCATGGGAAAGCTTATCTATTTTAGATGCATAACCTGATATCATTTATTCTGTCAACATTGTGAGTCAACATATGAAGAGTCTAGATGAAAGATCATTTGAAGATGTTTTACAGAATATTGAAGTTTCTTAAGAAGATTTTCGATAGAGGGCTATTATTTATGAAATTAGACAATATTGAGGTTGAGGTTTACACTGATGTTAGTTGGACAGGAGAACTCACCGACAGAAAATTCACCGACAGAAAATTCACATCTTGGTATTATTTCTATGTATGGTGAAATTTTGACACATGGATGAGCAAGAAGCAAGCAGTAGTCTCTAGAAGTAATGCATAGTTTGAGTACAGGGCACTATTTTGAGAATTTGCAAAGGAATGTGAATTCAAAGGTTATTACATGTGTTGGAATATTCCACGGTCAGTCCCATAAAGATGTTTCGTGATAGCCAAGCCGTCATCGGTATTGCAAAGACCTATGTGCTTCATGACTAGACTAAATACATTGAGAGTGATAGATTTTTTTCTTTGAAAAGGTCCATGGTGACATCATTCACTTGATCTACATTTCAACCCATCTGCAAATCGTTGATAGATTTACCTCTAGGCAGCTTCATTGAGATGAACACCATGTTGGGCCTTTATAATATATATGACCCAAGTTGAGGGGAAGGGTCAAATTTTGAGAAAATACAAGAAGATTTGATTGGAGATAATTTAGAAATCTCCTTGATGAGTTTTATTCTCTTCCTATTTATATTTATTTCACGTTATTTCAGAATTATTTCTTTTCCATGTTTAGGATAGATACATCTAGTAAGTTTGTAAATTAGAAGGAAATAGTTTCCCTATATATATAACCTAGTAGTTGAAGATTGAGAATAAAATTCCTGAGCGAATTTTCTCCACTGTTTTCTTCATTATCCTTTCTGTTTCAACTTTTTTTTTTTTTTTGATGCTGTTCTTTCCATTTATTTTAACATCCTGAACTGTTAATGAACACTTCACTAAATTTTTTATTGGAACTCAAATTCTATTTATCGTTTATGTTTTAAACTTCATATACTTCTTAATGACAAACTTAATACATTGTTTTTTTGAGTTTTTATGTTTATATTTTTATTTAAAATAATGACTGCCTCATTTTTACTTTGGCCCCCTTCTGTCTAATGCTTCGTCATCCTTGTGCCAATTGCCTTTTTATTTGTGTTATTTATTTAATCTGTATTTCTTAGCTCTTTTTTGTTGGGCTAAATACATCAAACTAAACTTTTATGATCGCACAGGCTCACACCTTATTTTGCATAAATCATTGAAGACAAAAGTCTGAACGGGCTACTTGTAATTATAGACATAAATTTCATATTGAGTAAAATTTGACTTACTTTTTTGCTGTTATTAATTGTTTGAGGAGTTAATTTTTGTTTAATCAATTCAGCTAGTATTGTTACCCAGGCAAGGAGCATAATGGCCTGAATAAATCCGCAAGCTACTGTTGTGCTAAAGGCGGCGAGTCTATTGACTCTATTCATATGTTCTTTTAGAAGGGATTATATGATCTTTTTTCAACTTGGGTTCTGTATCCCCTTCAAACTTTTCTTATTCATGTGTTTGGAGTTGAACTTCAGATTGCGTCATGTCATGCTATGTTTTTGGAGAATTTAGTGATCTAATGTCGGTGTCCATTTTATATGTACCTATGTACGTACAAACATAGTAATATTTAATGGGTGCATTCTCTTGTTTCTGCTCTGTTAAGATATTCTAAAAATGAAAGACTTGCCATTGTTTCATATCAAGGTAATATATAACTCAATGACATGCCCATTCTTTGATTTAGTTTTCTTTTTCTTTTTTTAATTTCGTTGCACCAACATGTTAACAGTATTATGTAGATTTTTGATATGCACTTATATAGTTGGACAATACCTTGTCACGCTCATGCCATTTGTTACTTTAGTAAGTATCAGATTCATTTTGTTTTGTCTCTTGCTGACGTGTTAATAATAGATTGAATTATTGTTTTCATTTCTTTATAAATTTTAGTCTCATGGTTTGTGCATCACCAACTCTTTGCATGGAATATTAGTTATAACTTATATTTTCCTATCGTTTAATATCAATTTAATTATTCCAGCTAACTTGAGGAATTTGCCTTTTCTATTTCCTTGATTGTTTGTTTGATTTTGTTCCTTAACACTTACCCTTTTGTTTTTAAGGTTACTTAAAGCCGTCACACTTATCTCTCCCAAACTCTCTGAACTTTTCCTTTGGTACAATTCACCATAGGAAAGCAGTCATTTCGGTTAACAAGTGGCAAGTTTCTGTTAAAGCTTCATACAGGTAATTAATTTTTGCCATTCGAAGTATAATAATCGTCCTATTTTCATAAAATTGAAATTTTATCTATTCTGTTAGATCTATTTGAAAACATCACATCTTTAGTGTCATGAACTGTAATACTGTGCTGTGAGGTACATAAGTTCTATTCTTTTCAATAATGCACACTGAAATAGTTATTATTGATTTTTTTTTTTAATTTATGCATCCATTTCTGCATAGTAGATTTTTGAAAATTTCGACCCTCCTATTGTTTCAGTTGTAACAAGGAATCTGTTAATATAAACCTTGCCATTTATAAGTGAATTATTGTGATGGGCATAAAATTTGTGCCTCCATTTTCATGATTACTTTTTGTTCTTACTTTCCAATTGAGCAACTGATATCGAGGTTAATATTGCCGACCTTGCATAAGCAGCAGTGCTTCTCAGCAAAAAATTGAAAAATATAAATTAAGGAAAGAAAATAAGAGAGAAATTATAGTTGGGTCCATGAAGTTGAGTCACTTCAAATATTGTTAGAAAATTTGGATTTCTATCAAATATCAATATAAAGGGTAGTTGTAAGATGAATTGCCAATTTTCTTGAAGTTCTTTTCCTTTGAAAATATTAATTTTTTGCTGAATTTATTCACGTGACAATATTTTTGTTTGAACTTCAAATTTTAATATGGTCTTTGACAGAAACACACCTAATTAAAGAGGATGCTTTAGGGCCTCAGCTTGACTTGTTGGAGTTGACGCTATATACAATATCTGAGGCTTGGACTGTTAAATCACTAGAAAACACACTCCCTATTGAGTTTGTGCATTGGTTTCTCCTATGCAAGTCCGTGCGAGGGTAGTCCCTATGTGTGAGCTCATGCTTAGATGAGCTCATTGACAAGCTCACCTCTTTTACTGCTATACTATTCATGTGAGCTTACATGGGTCATCCTTGCTTGCTCCCCTTCCTGGGAAGCTTGCTGGCACAAGCTTCCATCTACTGCTTGCTAGATCTCAGATAGCTCACGTAGAGAGGAAGAGAGGAGGGGAAAGTACTTGGCATCTTCGACATTTTATTCTTTGTTATCAATTTTGTTAACAAATGACCAAAATCGAGTATTTGTTGTATCATCAAGCCTCGAAGTGGGAGTTCTAAAATGTGATCTTATTTAGAACCCTTTCTCTTTCACATTAATATCACCCTGAACATAATTTTGCTAATAGAAAGAATATATTATATTTAATAGGGATGATACCTTTTTTTTCTTGGAAGTCTACTGACTTGGTGAACACTTGGCTTTATGTAGAAATGTTTTGCTATTTCCATTATATGATGTTGGGTGCAAAATAAATGCTTAGTAAAATAAGACTTTAATACTATAATATAATATCCAGTATATTGAACCCGCTAGAACGGAGAAGATCTGAGTTGAGTAGACAGAGAAGGAAATGGATGTGGGGTGGGGGATGAATGGGAAGAAACAGAATGAGTGAGAGAGAGAGAGGGAGGGAGGGAGGGAGGGAGGGAGGGAGACACGTGCGAAGATTGGAAGAGGGGCTCATGAGGCTATTAAAGAGGAGCGAGTGAAGATTAGGAGATGGAGAAAGTTAAGCGCAAGTTGGATTGTAATCAAGTGCAAACCATCGATGGACAATCACGAATGAGATTGGGATTCTATAAGCAAAAGGCAAGAGAATGATTAGCAACGACATGGACATCGAGCACTGATTTGAGTACGCAAGCTGGAGAAAGGAGATTGAATGAACGATGGATGTCTCGAGTTAAAAGCAGTAGTGATACATGGATTTGCCACTCAATTGAATTGGGGTCCACTCCTTAGTTACCCTAGATCTATAAGTCTTTTGTTTTCATATTCTCGGTTAGTTTTTTATTATGTTTCTATTAGGAGAGTCGTGAGCATCCCCTGTTTTTCATTCCAGGATTGTATCTAGAGATGAGTGGTGATCCGTTTGTTTCTTGTTCTAAGGTGGTGGTCATCTTTCAAGGGATGAGTGTGCTACAGTTGCATCGCATTCCTTTGTTGTTGTCGTTGCCGTTCTTCTTGTAGACCATAAAAAAATAGTCCTGTAGTTGTTTTCCCAATAGTCTGCCCCCTGCCTTCACACCTTCAACCATAAGTTCCACCTGCAGTCTATCCAGATTTTCCCTACTGCAACTCTGCCGACAACCACAGTGCTGTCCAAACCCAGCTCCACCCCAGTCCACGATACCACCTCCTTGCAGCCCACACTTCCTTCTCCTAATGGTCACCCTTTTCCTCCCACCCATCAATCCAAACCACGGTCAGCCTCCCTGCAATCTACAATCCCCACAGTGGCCACCCTCCTTTTTACATAGTGCAAGATGGAGGAGAACCTTAAAGATTGTAAGGTTTTTCCAAGTGAAAGTTTAAATACTCATTATTAATGTT
The DNA here is from genome assembly GCA_022702705.1 of Papilionanthe hookeriana x Papilionanthe teres. Lineage (NCBI taxonomy): Eukaryota > Viridiplantae > Streptophyta > Magnoliopsida > Asparagales > Orchidaceae > Papilionanthe > Papilionanthe hookeriana x Papilionanthe teres. Next base: position 99,351,327 of record CM040433.1, read on the forward strand.
GCCACATTAATTATTTAACTTTCACATTAGATACCTTTATAATGTTGCACTATGTGTAGTGTTAAATAAGCAAGAGTTAATACAATTTGGATGGACGCGGACAAATAAATTAGTCCATGAAACAAATTCTAGTATAGGATCTTGGAATATTGATATTCTATTAAATATTTGGTTCATAATAAGATAGATAATTTATGCATTCAAGAAACTAGTGGGCATTTGGGGCGGCTTATTGAGGGGCGGTGGCATTATGAAAACGCCACTGCCTGTTTGAATAAGGGTCTGTTTGGGGCAATTGTACTATTCGATTTATTCGGATAAGTTCGTTTATTCACATAGCGGTACGATTCGAATAATTTGTCTATCTCGTTTATTTTGAGCGTTTGGAAAACAGTCGATTAAGCAATTGTTTATGGATAAATGACTCTTACGCCTCGAAATGAATAAGTTCGTTGAGTTGTTTGGTTTTATGCGGTTTAAAACGAACTTTATATGCACTGTTGTAGAAAAATAATAATTTATGCTTCCTTTTTATTAATAAAATTTTATTAAGTATAAAATCTTATTTAAAAATTAACAATAAATATTTTTAAATAAAAATTTTTTCTTAAATATTTACTTACATACCATGTCATTCTTATGTAAAGCTAGTGTACCTCACCCCACTAGCCAATCCCCTTTGAAATGTACAATATGCTTCTAATATACCATCAAGTATCCTTTACTGTTATGCCATTTGTTCTTAAACTTGCTTTAAATTTCGATCACAATCTTATTAATGAAACAAGTCATCTTATATTAGATTTTGCCTCTCTTGAACTTGTGATACCATGGATCCCCGAGCAACGGTTTTCGGTTGGGATAATGTAGTAACAGACGTATTGTCAACCCACCTGAAGAACTTGCAGTCTTCTAATCCTTGTCCCCACCGAGGACATCTATAGAACTGTCGCCCATAGCTATGTTCCTGACGTGACATGAGTATTATTGACGGCAGCATGCACGACATAATCTTCCGCTCGGACTTTACCGCAGACCTGTAGCTCATTTTCCTGCAAATATTTAAGACAAAATTAAAAAATTAAAAAGGAATTTACATATATAAAAAAGTCGTGCAAATAAAATTATGCAGATTCAAATTAAGAAATCAAGCTTAATTTAAAATTGAGCACTAATAAAATTATGCAGATTTAAATTAAGAAATCATTATAGGAGGTGGTTTAGGTTCATGGTACAGAGTGAGATCTACCACATTGAAAGTGGTAGATAGACTCGAGCTTCCAAATAAATCAATTTGATAGACATTGTCATTAATTTTTTGATAATTCTGAAGGAACCATCAACATGTGGTTTTAGTTTTGCAAATTATCCTGGGGGACACCTTTCTTTTCTTAAACTTATTCATGTAAGGTCTCCAACTTTGAAAACTACAGACTGGCATGACTTATTGGCCTGAATTCGGGTAATGTACATTTTTAAGGGCCTAAGCAACCTCGCAAAGTACAATTTTAAAGCAAAAGTTAAGAATTCATGATTTATAAATGCTTACAGAAGTTATTCAAGCTATAACAAGGAAGAAAAACGGATGCCAAGATAATCTACAAGCTCATGAAATTCTTCCAAATGAAATTAATTAGTCTCAGGAGTTCTCAAGCCATGAAGAACATATTAGTATTGTTTGCTGCCAAAACTTTAAGAGAAGACTATATGAATCATGATAACATTCAATTAAAATTCATCGTCTCCCATATTGAACATCTATCGTCTCCCATATTGATTGCTAGTATTAGTAGAATGAATCAAGTAAAATAGATTCTGAAAAAAAATTGAATGAATAAGATTCTTGAATTCCTTTTGCCCAAATTTTTCAACTGTAATAAATATAGAAGTTTTAGATATGTAAACAGACAAGAATTGTGTGGAATGCATGTAAAATGAAATACAACAAAATTCATGCCAAAGCAATATAATCTTCAATGTTCGTGCCATGACATAATGCTTTAATATTCTTTTTAAGACATGGGATGACATTATTAATCATGACAAGTAGTCGAAAGCCTTTTAGGTTAATCAAAGTTTGTGTTAAAAGTCATTTAAAAGAGCACACCATTCTCAAAGTTTGGCTAAAAACAAAATCAAATTAGTATTAAACCTAAATTCACTATAAACCTCATTGCATCCAGCTCTTAAAAAACTACTTTGATAAGATAAACTCAACGCCCTTATTACAAATTTTTTGGAGCTTTTACATACCACCCATCAAAACTTTTAAATATAATATATTGACAACTAAAATTTAAAATCTACATATCAACCACCCAAAATTATGGTCAATTCATTATATTTAAAGTTTTGGATAGTTTTTGGGTGATTGAAGTGTAAACTTTTAAGTTTGGGTGGTCAATTTGTTATATTTCGAACATTACAAAATCAAATTTTCTTTTATCTCGTCAACGTCATCAAAATTTCTCTAATTTCATACATATAACTGAAAATATTAAATTCCATTTATACCTACATGAAAAAGGAGGGGGCATTTACATACATACCGCACAATTCTTATATATTTTGGTATCTAACGCCCAGACTTCAATATTTACCTGCATGATACGCAAATCTTTAGTATCACCTTCTCAAGCTTAGCTAAGGTGGCATGGGATGTAAAAATTGAACTATAGGTGTTACGAGATGTAAATAAATAGGAATTGAATAGTATGTATGTAAATATTCTCAAAAGAAATTGAAGCAACAAGCTAAAGTTTGCAAATTCAGAAGCATAAGGCTAATACGAATGTAAATACATAGGAATTGCCATGTAAGAGATACATAATAAGAATATTTCAAACTCAAAGCACCATACAGACGTAAAAAAGGTAATGAGTAGTTATGGTTACAGCATCGGATTGAAGATAACTTCTTATGTACAGAATTAAATGTAAATATGTGAAGTTTACATATTACAAATGTAAATATAAAAGAATTAAGTGTTTTGTATGTAAAACTTCTCAAAATCATATTACGAATGTATGCCGTCACGATTTGCAAGAAAAAGCATTACCATATAAAAGACCAGAGTTAAGATACAAACATGCACGTAATTAATGTAGACCAAACTTCATAATAAATAAACTTCAAGCAGATTTTACCATGGAGAAAAAAAAATAATAGAGGCAGCAGATGACAAGCTCTTGTCAATCAATGAGAAGCTATTTAAAAGGCCCATGCCTTTTGGAATCATTTCTATGGTTGCATCCAACTTTAAAATACATGCAGCAAATGGAATCATGAAAGTCATGTTCTTATGCAAGGCCAGCAAGCCTTTGAATGCCTTGGAAAGGCCAGCAAATGGAGATAACCGATACTGCAATCCTTTGAAAGTCATGTTCTTATGCAAGGCCAGCAAATGGAGATAACCGATACTGCAGCTTTCAAAATCGAGACAAAGAAAGAGCTAACTGTATGACGGGATATAAGATAAACGATACATTAACATACATGCCACCAAATTCTTATGCATTTACATATCAAACACGAAAACTTGATAATTCCATTTATACCACAAAAATTTTTAATGCTACACATAAAGTATCACCATTTTAACTTTTAGATTGAAATACACAGCCTTGGACCCAAAGCTTTCACATTTTTAGTATGAGCGTTCAAGGCTGTGTATTTCAATCTAAAAGTTAAAATGGTGATACTTTATGTGTAGCATTAAAAATTTTTGTGGTATAAATGGAATTATCAAGTTTTCGTGTTTGATATGTAAATGCATAAGAATTTGGTGGCATGTATGTTAATGTATCGTTTATCTTATATCCCGTCATACAGTTAGCTCTTTCTTTGTCTCGATTTTGAAAGCCGCAAGATCGGTTATCTCCATTTGCTGGCCTTGCATAAGAACATGACTTTCAAAGGATTGCAGTATCGGTTATCTCCATTTGCTGGCCTTTCCAAGGCATTCAAAGGCTTGCTGGCCTTGCATAAGAACATGACTTTCATGATTCCATTTGCTGCATGTATTTTAAAGTTGGATGCAACCATAGAAATGATTCCAAAAGGCATGGGCCTTTAAATAGCTTCTCATTGATCGACAAGAGCTTGTCATCTGTCGCTCTATTATTTTTTTTTCTCCATGGTAAAATCTGCTTGAAGTTTATTTATTATGAAGTTTGGTCTACATTAATTACGTGCATGTTTGTATCTTAACTCTGGTCTTTTATATGGTAATGCTTTTTCTTGCAAATCGTGACGGCATACATTCGTAATATGATTTTAGAAGTTTTACATACAAAACACTTAATTCTTTTATATTTACATTTGTAATATGTAAACTTCACATATTTACATTTAATTCGTACATATGAAGTTATCTTCAATCCGTAATTGCGAACCATAACTACTCATTACCTTTTTACGTTCGTATGGTGCTTTGAGTTTGAAATATTCTTATTATGTATCTCTTACATGGCAATTCCTATGTATTTACATTCGTATTAGCCTTATGCTTCTGAATTTGCAAACTTTAGCTTGTTGCTTCAATTTCTTTTGAGAATATTTACATACATACTATTCAATTCCTATTTATTTACATCTGTAACACCTATAGTTCAATTTTTACATCCCATGCCACCTTAGCTAAGCTTGAGAAGGTGATACTAAAGATTTGCGTATCATGCAGGTAAATATTGAAGTCTGGGCATTAGATATCTAAATATATAAGAATTGTGTGGTATGTATGTAAATGCCCCTCCTTTTTTCATGTATGTATAAATGAAATTTAATATTTTCAGTTATCTGTATGAAATTAGAGAAATTTTGATGACGTTGACGGAGATAAAAGAAAATTTGATTTTGTAATGCTCGAAATATAACAAATTGGCCACCCAAACTTAAAAGCTTACACTTCAATCACCCAAAAACTATCCAAAACTTTAAATATAATGGATTGACAATAATTTTGGGTGGTTGAAATGTAGATTTTAAATTTTGGTTGTCAAAATATTATATTTAAAAGTTTTGATGGTTGGTATGTAAAAGCCCCAAAAAATTTGTAATAAGGGCGTTGAGTTTATCTTATCCAAGTAGTTTTTTAAGAGCTGGATGCAATGAGGTTTATAGTGAATTTAGGTTTAATACTAATTTGATTTTGTCCAAGTAGTTTTTTAAGAGCTGAATGCAATGAGGTTTATAGTGAATTTAGGTTTAATACTAATTTGATTTTGTTTTTAGCCAAACTTTGAGAATGATGTGCTCTTTTAAATGACTTTAAACACAAACTTTGATTAACCTAAAAGGCTTTCTACTACTTGTCATGATTAATAATGTAATCCCATGTCTTAAAAAGAATCTTAAAGCATTATGTCATGACACGAACATTGAAGATTATATTGCTTTGACATGAATTTTGTTGTATTTCATTTTACATGCATTCCACACAATTCTTGTCTGTTTACATATCTAAAAGTTCTATATTTATTTCAGTTGAGAAATTTGGGCAAAAGGAATTCAAGAATCTTATTCATTCAATTTTTTTTCAGAATCTATTTTACTTGATTCATTCTACTAATACTAGCAATCAATATGGGAGACGATGGATGTTCAATATGGGAGAGGATGAATTTTAATTGAATGTTATCAGGATTTATATTGTCTTGTCTTCAAGTTTTGGCAGTACTAATATGTTCTTCATGGCTTGAGTACTCCTGAGATTGTAGATTATCTTGGCATCCATTTTTCTTCCTTGTTATAACTTGAATAACTTCTGTAAGCATTTATAAATCATGAATTCTTAACTTTTGCTTTAAAATTGTACTTTGTGAGGTTTCTTAGGCTCTTAAAAATGTACATTACCCAAATTTAGGCCAATAAGTCTTGCCAGTCTGTAGTTTTCAAAGTTGGAGACCTTATATGAATAAGTTTAAGAAATGAAAGGTGTCCCCCAGGATAATTTGCAAAACTCAAACCACATGTTGATGGTTCTTTCAGAATTATCAAAAAATTAATGACAATGTCTATCAAATTGATTTATTTGGAAGCTCAAGTCTATCAACCACTTTCAATGTGGTAGATCTCACTCCGTACCATGAACCTAAACCACCTCCTATAATGATTTCTTAATTTAAATTTGCATAATTTTATTAGTGCTCAATTTTAAATTAAGCTTGATTTCTTAATTTGAATCTGCATAATTTTATTTGCACAACGGCTTTTTTATATATGTAAATTCCTTTTTAAATTTTTAATTATGTCTTAATTATTTGCAGGAAAATGAGCTACAGTGTCACGAGTAAAGTCCGAGCGAGTACTTATGTCGTCTGCGGACTGCCGTCAATAATACTCATGTCATGTCGGAAACATACGCTACGGGCGACAGTTCTACAGATGTCCTCGGTGGGGACAAGGATTATAAGACTGCAAGTTCTTCAGTTGGGTTGACAATACGTCTGTTACTACATTATCCCAGCCGAAAACCGTTGCTTGGGGATCCATGGTATCACAAGTTCAAGACATTGCTTCTAGTTCGACTTCTTCCCACACAAACAAGTTTACTCACAGTTTTGTGGTGTCAGAACCAGACAACGATCGTCGTGACATGCTCTTACATTATAAAATGAATGCTGCCATTTTTCTCCTTGTAATTTTAACATACTACTTTTTTTTTATTTAGGTTTCGTGAGACTCACTATTAGGTGTGGTCTCTATGTTTTTTGTATTTAGGTTTCGGATTGTCTTTGTATTTTATTTGGATATACTGTTAGTTATGTAAATTTACTGTTGTATTTTGAAAACCTTTCATTAATATGTTTGATATGGTTTTAAAATTAAAAATGTTTGAGTGGTGTATATGTGAATAATTCTTAAGTGATACCAATGCTTATCATTACAAATACACACTTCAAGGAATAAGAGTGCTCATTACGTTAAAACTGGAGCTACCAATTGATAAATATACTTATTTTTCACTTGTCAGAAGTTAGAATATTTTTTTTTTTTCAAAGAAGTGTCATGATTCCAAGAGAAAGTTTTGGCTGCCCAACATAGTTTGGTTGTTATGAATGAATCACAACAAATAGCTATTTTTGGATAAGAAAAATAGAAAATTGATCATCTTTCTAGATTAGTTAAGAGAGGCAAAATCTAATATAAGATGACTTGTTCCATTAATAAGATTGTGATCGAAATTTAAAGCAAGTTTAAGAACTAATGGCATAGCAGTAAAGGATTGGTTAGTGAGGTACACTAGCTTTACATAAGAATTGCATGACATGTAAGTAAATATTTAAAAGAGAATTTTTTTATTTAAAAATATTTATTGTTAATTTTTAAATAAGATTTTATACTTAATAAAATTTTATAAATAAAAAGGAGCATAAATTACTATTTTTACTACAAACAATTGCATATAAAGTTCGTTTTAAACCGCAAAATCAAATAATTCAACAACTTATTCATTTCGGTGGCGTAAGAAGTCGTTTATCCATAAGCATTATTGATCATATCGTTTTTCAACGCTCAAAACAAACAGACAGACGGCTTATCTGAATAAGTTGAATAAGCTGCAGCTGCCCCAAACAGACCCTAAATGGGTTGGAGAAAAGACTGAAGAGATTAGTAGCTTGGGTTTTAAACTTTGATATTCACGTAGGATTTATTCTAGAAATGGTATAAATATGTTATAAATAAGTGTTTGAAAGATAATGTTGTAAAAGTCAATAGAAGTAGAGATAAAATTATAGTTTTAAAGATTATTGTTGATACTAATTTTTTTTTGTTATACATGTTTATTCTCCTCTAGTAAGTTTAGATATATGTTTAAAAGAAAAAAAATTGAAATGACTTAGTAGAATTAATATAAAAGATACTTTTTGAAGAAAGAATTTTTTTCGGAGGAGATTTAAATGGACATGTTGGCAGAATGGTAGAGGAATTTAGAAATTTTTATGGTAGTTATGATTTTGGAGTGACTAATAAAGAAGTTAAAATTATATTGGATTTTGTTGTCTTATGATTTTATTATTGTTAATACTTTATTTAAGAAAAAAGAGATGAGCATATTTTCACTTATAAAAATGAATCTAATAAAACAAAAATTAATTATTTTATATAAGAAAAGGAGATCTTGAATATTTATAAAGATTGTAAGGTTTTTCCAAGTGAAAGTTTAAATACTCATTATTGATTATTAGTTCGAATTTTAGCATGAAGTGTTGGAAGATGAATATAAAACAGAAGATTGTCATAGAATTAGACAAGGGCACTTCAAAGAAAAATAAAATTATTTTTATGACTAAACTCGAGGTCTTAATATTTGGGATATTTATGAAGAATCCAATGTCATGTGGGATAAAGTTACGAGCACTATTAAGAAAGTTACAAAAGATGTACTTTCGAGAATAAGCGGTAAAGTTCTTATAAATAAAAATAGTTTTTGGTGAAATAATAATGTATAAGAAAGGATAAAATATAAATGTTTTGTTATAAAATTGGTTTAAATGTAAAAATTTAGAGAATTGAGAAAAATATTAAATGACTCATAGGGGTTCTAAGAGAATAATTAGTGATGCTAAGAATTCTATTTTTATTAATTTTTATAATAGATTAAATACTAAATCAGGTAGAAAACAAAAAGATGAGTAAAGTTTTAGTTCAAGCAAAATATGCTCAGGATAAAAATCAAAAAGTGTTTTTCTTAGATGAAAATATTCAACATAGGTGATTGAGATACAACAACAACAACAACAACAACAACAAAGCCTTAATCCCACTAAGTGGGGTCGGCTATATGAATCCTTTTTCTCTATTGCGTCCTATTTAGTGTTAAATTTTCATTTAATTCTAATAAATTAAATCATTTTTTATGCGATAAGCTCAAGTTTTCCTAGGCCTACCTCTGCCTTTCTTAACATAAGTTGTATCTGAATCATCTACTCTCCTAATCGGATCATCAGGTGGTCGACGTTTAATATGACTAAAAAATCTAAGGCGACTCTCTCTAATTTTATCCTTCATTGGTTCGACACCAACCTTATTGCGGATATATTCATTTCGCATTTTGTCTCTAAGTGTAAAGCCACTCATCCACCTAATCATTCTCATCTCGGCAACACTTAACTTAGCATTATGCTTCTCTTTTAAAGGCCAGCATTCAACACCATAGAGCATTGCAGGTCTCACTAACCATCTTATAAAATTTTCCTTTCAGTCTAAGTGGTACTTTTCTATCACACAATAGGCCGGACACATTCCTCCACTTCAACCAACCAACCTGAATTCTACTATTAACATCCCCATCTATATCACCATCGCTTTGAACAATGGACCCGAGATATCTAAATCGTTAACACCTTTTAATAATTTGATCACCAAATTTACACTGTCACTAGAGCTACTATTACTAAAATTACATTCCATGTATTCAGTTTTAGTTCTACTCAAACGAAGACCTTTGAATCCAGAGTAGACCTCAATAATTCAAGTTTTTCCTAGCCTTTTTTTCTCGTCTTATCCACGAAGAGGATATCATCAACAAAAAACATACACCAAGGTACACCCTCTTGTAAATGCCCAGTAAGACCATCCATAAATAAAGCAAAAAAATATGTTCTTAAAGCCGATTCCTGATGTAAACCAACAAATATAGTAAAATATTTGGTCAATCCTTCTTCAGTTCGAACACATGTAACAGCTCTAGTATACATATTTTGATGACTTAAATATAAGTCATATCAACACCTTTCTTCTCAAGGGCTCTCCAAAGAACATCTCTAGGAATCTTATCGTAAACTTTTTTCTAAATCCATAAAAATCAAATGTAGATCCTCCTTATTATCTCTGTACTTCTTCATCAAACCTCTCAATAAATGTATAACTTCCAAGGTAGACTTGCCCGGCATAAATCTAAATTGATTATGAGAAACCTTGGTAATACGTCTTAACCAATGTTCAATTACCCTCTCCCATAATTCTAAAGTATGACATCAAATTAATTCCTCTATAGTTTGCACACTCTTGTGCATCTTTTTTATTTTTAAATATGGGGACCAAAGTACTCTTTCTCCACTCCTCAAACATCTTTTTAGTTTTTGAAATATTATTAAAAGGTTTAGTAAGTCAAGAAACCCTAAAATTACCTAAATATTTTCACAATTCAATTGGGATATCATCAGATCCTACAAACTTTTCACCCTTGGTTTTCCTTAAAACCTCCTCAACTTATTTTTTATTAATGCGACGATAAAAATAAAAAGTTTTATTATTATTAATGATATTAAGATCACTAAGGTCGATCATATTTTCAGCATATTCATTAAAAAAATTTTCATAATAACTCACCCACCTATGTTGAATATCTTTTTCTAAGAAAATAACTTTTTGATTTTCATCTTTAATACACTTTACTTAGTTAAATCTTTACTTTTATTTTCTCTTTGTTTGACTAGTTTATACATATATTTTTCACCCTCTTTAGTATCTAACACGTTATAAAGATCACTAAAAGCAAAATTTTTAGTGTCAAAGATTATTATTTTAGACTCTCTGCGGGCCGTTTTATATTTTTCTCAGTTCTCTACGCTTTTACATTAAACCAATTTTATTAACATAACTTCTTATATTTTATATTTTCTTGCATATTATTATTCAACCACCAACTATTTTTATATATAGAAACTTTTTTTATTCTCCAAATATATCTTTAGCCAATTGTTTAATAGTATTAATTAATTTTTCCCACATAGTATTTGCGTCTTCATGGACATCCCAAATATTTAAATCTTGAATTTTACTCGTTAAAATAATTTTATTTGTCTTTTAGGTACCCCATCTAATTCTACGATGTTGAATCTTAATATTCTTTATTTTACAACTCTTCATCTTAAAATCTAGAATTAATAATCTATGTTGGGTACTTAATTTCTTACTTGGAATGACCTTACAATCCTTACAATCTCGACGATCTCATTCTCATAAGAAAATTATCAATTTGTGTTTTGTTAGATCTATTCTTATAAATAAGAAGATGCTTTATCTTTTTCTTGAATGAAGTATTAGTAATAATCGAATCATATGCTAATAGAAATCTAAAATGATTCTACATTCTTCATTAATCGCTCAATAATCAGTAATCATTTATGAATATTTCGAAATCGTCTACCACTCTACAGACATGTCCATTTAAATCTCATCCAATAAAATTTTTTCTTCGAGAGATATCAAGTGTATTAAGTCTTATAAATCATTCCAGAATTTCTTTAGAGCCTATATCAAAACTAATTTGAGGAGCATAAGCACTTATAATATTAAAAATTTTAGTATCAATAATACTCAATAACATAGGTGATTGAGATATGTTGATAAAATTTTTAATGAAAATTTTAAAAATGAGATTGATTGTCGTGATATTAAATTAATTAATAATAATAATTTTTTTATTTTTATTGTCACATTAGTAAACTAGAAGTTGAGTAGGCTCTAAAGAAAATGTGGTGGCATGTTAGTAGGACTTGATGATATCCCATTAGAGATTTTGGAGATTTATAAATTTTTTGGCTTACTAAACTTTTTAATATTAGTTTAAAATCTAAAAAAATGTTTGAGGAGTAGAGGAAGAGTATTTTGATTTTTTTTTAAAGAATAAGGGAGATGCACAAGAGTGTGCAAATTTTAGAGGAATTAAGTTAAATGTGTCTTACATTAAAATTAAAATTATGGGAGAAAATAATTGAACATAAGTTAAGATGTGATACAAAGATTGCTCAAAATCAGTTTGGATTTATGTTGGATTAGTCTATCATGGAAGCTATACATTTATTAAAAGGTTTGAGGGAGAAGTACAAAGAGAGGTATAAGGAGGAGTGCTTTGGAGTGTTCTAGAAAAGAAAAACATTGATATAACTTATATCCAAGTCATTAAAGGTATGTATACTATAGTTATCACTTGTGTTCGAACAGAAGGAGATTTGACAAAGTATTTTTCTATTTTAGTTGAATTACATGAGGAGTCAGCTTTAAGCTCATATTCTTTTGCTTTAGTTGTGAATGTTCTTACTGGACACTTACAGGAGGATGTATCTTGGTGTATGTTTTTCATTGATGATATCATTCTTGTGGATAAGACTAGAGAAAGAACTTAGAAAAAAACTTGAAATATGGGGGTTAACTTTAGAGTCTAAAGGCTTTCGTTTGAGTACATCTAAAATTGAATATATGGAATGTAACCTTATTAATAATAGATGTAATTGAGGGGTTGTTACAATGGGTGATCAAGTGAGTGAACGTTTTAGGGTCAGTTTCGGGTAGCTGTAGATTATTGATAATCTAGTTGATAAGTCTCTTGATCGACGCAGTGACTCGATAATGATCTCAGATAAGTTAGTCATTTGTTTGTCCGTTCGGAAAACAACTGATTTGCAGTTGTTTCAGGATCAATGATCATTCTGCCCTTGTGCAGTAATCTGTTTACGACAGAACTATCATAGTTATAAATTAGATACTTTAGAAGAAAATAATGACTTCTTAACATTACAAAAAAAATGATATACACCTCACTTAAGAGAGTATAAAAATTACCAATAAAAGAAAAATAATTAGATTAATTCATTAGTCGTATAAAATTACTCTCTTTGTATCACATTCTCCCCATAACAAATTTCCCCTAAGTACTCGCAACAACTTCTCCACAACATAATCAATAGATGTAAAATATCATAATCAACAAGTATTTCACTACAAACCCCCTCTCGTATTGCAATGTTAAGTAGCAATTCTAACAAGTAAGCTAGCATGTCCGACACATTAAAATGGAAAAGAAATAATAGAAAAGAAATAATTTCAAACATGTATACATTGCAAAACCAAAAAAATCCATAAGTACAAGTGGCATAAAGAAACATAAACTTGAACAACATCGCGTAATAACACCTCATAAATGGGAATAACTTCGCAAAATAACCATTACACTGCAGAAATGATAATAAAACTGCGGAATAGCCAATAACACTGCTGAAATGACAATAACTCCGCGGAACAACCAATAACATCGCGAAAATGACAATAACACCGCAGAAATGTCAATATCACCGCGGAATGACCAATAACACCGTGGAAATGACAATAACACCGCGGAAATTGCAATAGAACCGCGGGATAACAAATAACATCGCGGAAATGACAATAACACCGCAGAATAAAACTGACTCGAGCAAAAGGTATTAATAACATCGCGTAACTCACTAATAACATAATAAAACTTAGGTAATAACACCGCAATAATACCTGATAACTACTGGAAAACAACTCGAATAACACCGGCTCAGGCAAAAGGCGCGAATAACATCGCATAACTCACCAATAATACCAAAAAATATAGCTAATAACACTACAATAACACTTGAATATTACCAGAAAACAACTCGAATAACGCCGGCTCAGGCAAAAGGCGCGAATAACACCGTGTAACTCACCGATAACGCCAAAATGACTTGGCTAATAACACCGCTAATAACACCATCGGAGGGCACGAGAGGGCAGAGCCGTAAATAATTTTATTCGAATGCGGGACGTGGTGTTTAACTCGCGGGCGGCGTGTAAGACAAATGGAAACCAACTTATTCCGCAACGCTGCGAAAACGAAGAAAAAAATACATGGGTCAGCTTTTTGAAAATTCCCCGCAGCTGTTCTACTGCTCCAAACGGGCACTTATATATCTTGGTGTGATGGTGATATAGATGGGGATATTATTAGTGGAATTTAAGTTGGACGGTTGAAGTGCAATAATGCATTCGAGCATATTGTGTGATAGTAAAGTGTTATTTACACTTACATGAAAATTTTATAAGATGGTGGTGAGACCTGCAATGCTTTATGGTGTAGAATATTGGCTTATAAAAGAGAAGCATAAAGATAAGTTAAGAGTTGCTAAGATGAGAATGCTTAGGTGGATGAGTTGCTTTATACTTAGAAACAATACGAAATGAATATATTCGTGAAAGTGTTGGTGTAGATCCAGTAGCTGACAAAATAAGAGAGTCGTCTTAGATGGTTTGTATTAGGTATGACTCATATACCTGGGAGTTGGAGTTTCTTGAAATGAAGAGGTGTGTCTCTTCATTAAAGGGACTGGGGGAGCGAGGGCGAGTTTGTAATTTTATCCGTGGGTTTTATCTATAAATAGATATGTAAGCCTATGGGTATATTGGAACTGAACTATTGTAACTCTGAAATAGTGAAATTCGCCGCTCTGCTCCCGAGGACGTAGTCATGTCTATGTCGAACCTCGTTAAATCTCTGTGTTCTTCTTCTCGATTTGCGTTGTGTTTGCCCCGAATTCCATAACAACTGGTATCAGAGCGAGGTTCCGTGGCGGAGGAGATCGACGTAGGACGAAGGAAGAAGAAGATTTTGAGATTTGATATGCGGCAGAGGAGAGTTCGGTTCCAGTACGATAAATTCGCAAATCGGGTTACGTGACAGAGGAGGCGCTCCGGAAAGGAACCGAAAATTTTGGTTCCACGAGGCCTCAGGAGGCGATCCGGACAGGAGTTGCAGGCGCTGCAGGCGGAGTCACGGACCACAGGCAGTTCGGGCGGCGTGCACAAAGGAATCCTGTTCGGCATGGCAGTTTCTGCGGTGGTCGCAGAGGAGGACTAGGAGGCGTGCGGCGGATTTTTCGCCAGTTGGCGTACGTGCCAAACAGGTGCGCCGGTCTCTTGGGCTGCATCGCGGAGGAGCAGCCTCAATGGTACGCACGACAGGCGGTTCACGCGACGGTTTGCGCGAGGCAGAGAGCATGACGATTCGCGCAGCATCGCGACTAGCCGCAGGAGCTCGCAAACAGGCGCGGTTCTGTGAGGAGTTCGCGACGGTTGGAGCAGTTTTGGCGCACAGGGAGTAGTTTCAGTTTCCTCCCTCTCGCAGATGCAGTTGTGGATCGTGCGATAGGAGAACAGTTCGCGCGGACGGTTTGGCAGTTGGCGGCGGTTCTGCGCGCGGTAGCTCCAGGCGAAGCGGAAAATAAGAGTTTTGCGAAGCGGCAGGTTCCAGAGACGATCTGTGAAGCAGGAGATTCGGAGAAGAAGGGAATAAGGAATCTAAGATTTCTAGTAGAGGAATATTCCTCCGGAGGATGAAGAAATTAGGAAGGAATTTTCTGAATCTAGCTGAGGTGCTAGAAGAGAAGAATTCTTATTTCCTCTTTGGCCAGATTTAATTGTTGTTTGGGCACCGGTGGAGCTTGGGAATTTCTTGGCACAGGCGGAGCTCGGGAATTTCTCGCGGTGCAGCGAGACATTGCGAATTTTAGAAGAGTTCGCAAGGGCAGTCTGCGGGTGCCAGGTAGATGGCAGTTATTGTCAGCGACAAGAAGGCGACTGCGCAGGTGGAAGGATCCGCGAATAATTGGTTCGACGGAGGACTTGCGGGCAGAGCCGAGGTGCAGGCAATAGGAAAGACTTCGCGGATTTTGTGGAGAAGGTCGGGGTCACGACCTGAGGTTCCTGCAGTTGGGCAGGCTTGTCGACAGGCGATTGACGCGATAGCCTTAGTAGTAGACGCGTGACAGAATTTCGCAAAGATGTTTCGCGAGGTGGAGTTCGCGATCAGGCGGACTAGGCATCGATTTCGCGAAGGGTTTTGTGGAGGTATTCTGCGAACAAGTGCGAAGGGTTTTTTCGGCGCGGTGATTTGCGATCATCGAAGGATTCAAGGCTTGCGGGAACGAGCAGACGAAGCAGTTCGAATACAGGGCTGCGGTTCGGCGAGTACCTGCGACCAGCGTAGTTCGCATGTTTGTTGCAGGTGAATCACGATAGGTGAATCGCGAGGCAAAGCACAGTTCGCAAGTACGTCGCAGGAGGAGTTGCGATAGGTGGAGTTCGGCAGGGTGCAGGTGGTGAGCAGACACGATTATTTCGTGAACATGAGTTTCGTGGAGGTATTCCTCGAACAGGTTCGAAGGGATTCGTGGCTCGCGGAAACAGCAATTGGCCGAGATACTGGTGCGAACAGGAAGGTGCTTTGGGTGCTAGATGGCACGGTTAACTAAGCTAGATTAGATGGTTTGGTTGCTCAACTCACTTGGTTTAAGAAACTCCATGTAGTATTTCTCCAGGAGTCTGGATATTCGCAAGATAGAGATTTTCTCATAAGGTCCGAATATTTGCAAATGTAGAGATTTGATGAGATGTATTTCTCCAGGAGTTCGAATATTTGCTTAAGGTGGAGATTTGTTTGGTAGGCACATATACCGGGTGAAGCATTTCTCTCAG
This sequence comes from Papilionanthe hookeriana x Papilionanthe teres, assembly GCA_022702705.1. Lineage (NCBI taxonomy): Eukaryota > Viridiplantae > Streptophyta > Magnoliopsida > Asparagales > Orchidaceae > Papilionanthe > Papilionanthe hookeriana x Papilionanthe teres. The sequence goes on from CM040433.1 coordinate 99,367,593, forward strand.
GTCTTGGATATTCGCCGAGGTGGAGAATTGTTAGGTATGGCTCATATACTCAGGAGTTGGAGTTTCTTGAAATGAAGAGGTGTCTCTTCATTAAAGGGGTTGGGGGAGCGAGGGCGAGTTTGTAATTTTATCCGTGGGTTTTATCTATAAATAGATATGTAAGTCTATGGGTATATTGGAACCGAACTATTGTAACTCCTCTGAAATAGTGAAATTCGCCGCTCTGCTCCCGAGGACGTAGGCATGTCTATGCCGAACCTCGTTAAATCTCTGTGTTCTTCTTCTCGATTTGCGTTGTGTTTGCCCCGAATTCCATAACAGGTTTGGTCACATTAAACGTTGGTTGTTTGATGATCTTGTTAGGAGAGAGGTTTTAGATTTGGCTTATGTCATAAAAGGTAAAGGTAAGCTTAAAAAGAGTTGGGCATATTCTATAAAATGATCTTAACATCTTAGAATTAAATGAAAATATGACACTCAATAGGAAACAATAGATAAAAAAGATTATGTAGCCGACCCCATTAAGTGGAATCAAAGTTTGTTGTTATTTGGGTTAATTCCAATATCAGGAAGCTTGATCCCCAAAATAGACTATAAAAATTTAGACGCTTGTGACATGCATTTTTCTTGTGAGAATGCAAGTATTGCTCAAAGAGATAAGAAATTATTGGCCTTCGAGAAATAAGAGGATGCCATCCAAAACATAGACTTAATTCGTTGATGCGAATATGTCTCGATGATACAGATAATTATCGATAAGTAAAGCAGGTAATAATGCCTTCAAGGGAGATGAATAAACAAATCAAGGAACCTGCCCGGAGGAGCTTGTAGTGTGTCAAAATAACTCGTGCATCAAGCGAAGAGGCTAAGTGAGAGTATGGAGACATCGTAGAGCGAGCAGGGGACCAACGAAGATGGATAAGGGTGTAATGAATAGCTGCCCGATTTGGTTGCATGGGCAAAGGAAATCAAAGATTCATAGAACGTGTTGAATGTCACTTGGTGAGCCATCAATGAAGTTACTCAAGTAAAAAGAGTGGATCATTGTCACAATCCGATGTCGACCGATTTTTTTTTTAAAATAAATTTTTAGAATTTGAAAAATATAGTTTTAATATATATAAGTGATTTTTAAAAAAAAAATAGTATTTTAATTTTAAAATAATGATGAGACCAAATAGGTCTCATATATTTGATAGTTTGGATGGCTGAGCGCAATACCACAAGCAATACACTATCCCGAAGGATAGACATACCACTTGATAGTAGACTTAACCACCTAAACTAAAAAGTTTTGTTACATCCGTTTGGTTTGTGAAACCTTTTGTGAGGCCAACAAGTTCCCCTACCTAATATAAGAATTAGATAAGGTTTATTTTAACTAGGTTCTTGGTTCCTTATAGAGGGAAGCTCCTATAGTTAATTACATCCTAAATGACCGAAGTCACCTAAGAAAACTCTCGATTAAGATCAGTGGTTTTGTCTTCAAGATTTTCAAAGTTTAGGTTTTCATGATTGGACGTAGGAAAAATCAAATGAGAGTGGCTCAAGTAGGAACAGTTATTTTAAAGAATCCAAAGGAACGAAGAGTAGGGGAAGTCACAGATTTGAGGAAAATCCCGGTGACCTCCCAACTATCCTAGTATTTGGCTTTATGTCTTTGAAAAGATGTTATTTAAAGTTTAATCCTGCATTTTATTTTAGAATTTGAAACTTACATTCGCACGATATCTGATCGTGCAAATAGCCTAGGAGGGTTTACACCGTACTGTACGACAACCTCGGAATCCTAAAAGCGTTAGGACTTATATTGCACAACAGGATTGTGCAAAAGCCTAAGTGACATGGCGAGGATTTACGTTGTGCTAAACAAACTATCTCGAAGTCCTAGGGGTCGTTATTTAAACTAAAGAAAGATTTTAGTTGTCGTAGACCCATTCTGCTGCTTGTAGATCGTCATCCCCCGTCCGCTGCATCGCCGTTCCGCTGCCCATGAGGACTTGCTTCAGGCTCCATGTAGTAGTTTTAGGTTTTGTGGTTTATATGTGAATGTGCAACATTGTTAAATTTATGATTTACTACTGTGAAACTTCTAAACCAGACTGTATCCTAGGAGTTTTGTAGTTCTAAACCAGACTATATTTTAAGGGTTTTGCAGTTCTCCTAAACCAGACTATATCCTACGGGTTTTGTGTTTAATTTAAAATGTACAAAAAGCTAACTATGTTACAAGTAAATGCAGTAAAGAAAGCAGTGTAAAGTGCGAAAAAAAAAATGAAATAAAAAAAGGCAATATATAAAAGAGAAAACAGCAAAGTATATAATAACAGAGAGCAGTGACATGTATAAGCAGACTATGATGAAGGAATGCAAGTAAAAGAAAGCAGTAACAGTGAATGTAGTAAAGTAGAATAAAAGAGACAAATGCAGTAGAATACTACAATTGTACTGTAGATTTTGGGTCTCTGAGCCCCTCTGCTACTTTCTATTATACCTGTAACTGATGTCAGTATTGCAGGAAAAAGAGCAGGTATAGTGAAGAAATTTAGCTAGCAGGATAAGTATATGTTTATGTATAAAAGGATAAATAACAGGGCCACATATAGAAAACCCGCAGAAGACTAAAATGACCCACAGAGACTCAAAACGAATCGTAGGAACATGACACAAACGAATAAAACAAAAATGCAATGTCACATATTAAAGATTGGGGAAGATGATTTTTATGTGACATTGGGAATGTCCCCAATTGCCAGAAGGATTTGAGTATAAGGTTCAAACTCAAATTCCGGAGCATTGGGTATTCCTTTCGGTTAAGTCATGGCGGCAATTTTACAATTGATTCAATTAGGGAAGCGAGAAGTACCTCTCGGTGCATCCTTATGTCAAGTATCCTAATTAATATGTGAATTGGGATCGAGTGTCTAGCTTCACTAATTGCAAATTAGGTGAGTAGACTCTCACTTAGGGTGTGCTCCTAAACTCTAGGATACCTATAATGTAAACTAGGTGGGTGGACTCTCACCTAAAGTGTGCTCATGAATTCTAGGAAGATTGTGCACTGTTAACTAGGTGTACGGGCTCTCACCTAATGTGGTCCTAAAATCTAGGAAGGCTGCACTGTGGACTAGGTGTACGGGCTTTCACCTAATGTATGGTCCTAAAATCTAGGAAGGCTGCACTGTGGACTAGGTAGAGTGGCTCATCTAGGAAGGCTGCATTGTGGACTAGGTAGAGTGGCTCTCACCTAATGTGTGGTCCTAAAGTCTAGAAAGGCTGCACTGTGGACTAGGTAGAGTGGCTCTCACCTATGGTATGCTCCTAAACTATAGTAAACCTACACTGTGATTTGTGCTTGAAATGATTTAAAGTATTCTACACTTGATTAAGGGTTTTTTCCCAATCAAATCAGAAATTCTCATTTTTGACTCAACCGTTGGAAAGAAACAAAATCAAATATACAAAGAAAAGAGGTTGGTCCACTTCCAAAACTAGCAAAGCCAAGTGGGGAAAACATGGAGTGGATCGGCCTAAAAGCGTTTAAATAATAATCACTTGAAACCCCAAAATGATATCTCTAATGCCTCCAAAACAGTAAATAAAGCATCACCAAACAGTAAAAACAACATGTATATGAGGCCAAACATCGAATAGATGTATCCAAACAGCAAAAACAACATATATATGAGTCCAAACATCGAATAAAAGTGTCCAAACAACAAAAGCAGCATGTATATGTGTCCAAACATCGAATAGATGTATCCATACACCAAAAACAGCATGTATATGAGTCCAAACATCAAATAGATGTATCCAAACAGCAAAAACAACATGTATATGTGTCCAAACATCAAATAGATGTATCCAAACAGCAAAAACAACATATATATGAGTCCAAACATCAAATAGATATATCCAAAGAGTCCTTAAATTCGCTTCAAAATATTGTGCAAACCTCTCTAAATCAGCAAGCAAAAGCCCCCCCAAAACAGTGCCAAAATTGTTTCAAAATGATGTAAAAACTGCCCCAAAACCAGTCCTCAAAATATTCTAAAACAATGGATATGCATAGCTAGGGCAGCATACAAAATATCCCAAAAGAAATTGAATATAGATAACTAAAACATCATATATAACTCTCCAAAAATAGTAAGAGTGTAAGCCAAAGAAACAGTAAAAATGACAGACTAGAATGGCCTCCCCATCCTTTTCAAGTGTTCACAATATGAGCACTACAATCCTTAGGGTTTTTTCACAATGTAAGCAGAACAAATCTTCAAATTTCACAAAAGGACCATGTAAAGCTTTCAAGTTTTATGAAAGAGGCATCCAGACTTTCCAAAATTCCAAAATTTTCAAACAGGATGAAAATTTTCAGATTTTATAAATGTAAAGCACCAAAGTATTTGTAATCCTTCCACATGTTGCAAAATAAAAATCTAAAACTCTCAAGTTTTGTAAACTTAAAGCATTGCCACCCTCTAAATCTTCCAAATAGGATGAAAAGTTTCAGATTTTGTAAAGTAAAACCCCAACATGTTTCAGATTTTGTAAAAATATCATCGAACATTTCAGATTTTGCAAAGAAAGACTTCAACATATTTCAGATTTTGCAAAGAAAACCCAACATATTTTAGATTTTTTAAAAATGCCATCGAACATTTCAGATTTTGCAAAGAAAGACTCCAACATATTTCATATTTTGCAAAGAAAGCCCTAAATATTTCAGATTTTGCAAATCAAGGCTCCAACATATTTCAAATTTTGCAAATGAAGCCCTAGACATTTCAGATTTTTGCGAAGAAAAGGTTCCAATATATTTCAGATTTCACAAATATGCCATCCAATAGTTTCAGATTTTGCAAAAATGTCATCAAACATTTCAGAATTTGTCACATAGGCAAAGCAAGTTTCAGATTTTTGTAAAATGAGTCACCTCTATCCTTCTTTCACATTTCCCAGAAAAATGTACTTTTAGTTTGCGCAGCTCACTCATATGATCCAACTTCCCCAATTCTATAACCATTCTCATTCTTAACATTAAACTCATTTAGTTTTTGAAGTGATCTTAATTCCCAAAATAATATAACCTGGACTTCAGCATTGCATTATTTGGAATACAAGCAATCCTTATACTTTTCAAATCAATTGAAGCAATATCAGGGAAAGAAGTCCCTCCAAATCATCAAGAAATAAAACTTATACATTCACTGATTTAAAGTCAAGGAAGAACTAAGAACAAGTTCTTGCATATGGTGATCTAACTTTTCACTTATCAAGAACATAAGAAGGTGCTAGTATCAACAATAATCAAAAAAATGTGCAATGTTTATGTTATGCAATTTCACTAAAACATGCATTCAAATGATCCAAAATTGAAAAGACAGTGAAATCCGCCAAGTCATAATTAGAAATCCTCATCCATAAAAGTGAATATCACATCAGTAACTAAAGAAGAGAGGGAAGTAGAAAAGAAAACTTACTTTCTATTTATTGAAGAAGGTTAAGAGGAGAAATCTTTACGTCCAGGAGCTCACTTGACCAAGAACGATAGAAGTAAGAAATCTCAAGGAAGAAATTCAGGAAGAAGTAAACGCCACAAAGTTTTGGCAGCACCTCCTCCTTCCCCAAGCTTCAACAACAAAACCGCACTTACCCTAGGTGAAGATTTTTTTTTTAGGCAAATGAGAGATATTACTCCTACCTAACAGCCACAATGGTGGCCAAATCAGGAGAAGGGAGGACGAAATGCGGCATGGAGAAGAGAAAGGGTCGGCCACGGGGCAACTCGAGAGTGGGAGGCTGCTCGGTCGAGCAGGGATCGAGGAGGGGCGAGGCGCTGGGCTCGACCAGGGCTCGAGATCGAACCAGGAGGCGCATGCGAGGTCATCTCGCGCGGCTAGACTGAGCAGGGAGAAGATCAAGCTCGGTCCGCGGGAGCTAGGGCTTGCGAAGGAAGGGGCGAGCCTAGGAATGTCGCGGCTTTGTTCGGGCCGAATGGAGAGAAATAGTGTGCGTGGGTTTAGGGATTTAAGGAAAAAAAAAGAAATGTCATTTTTTTATATTAATTTTGTAATATTTAATATAATAAACTCCCGATTCGCGTACTTTTCACTTGTGTATGAAATCATATCAAATTGGATGTCTCCCTTAGGCAAATTCAATGCTTCGAACGCAATGGCGCAGCCCGTTTCGTCATCTGGGGTCGTTCGGATGAGTTCATCGATTTGCGTGCAATTTACACGTGCGCGAAAATATAGCAATACAGTTATCTTTTTAGGGTAAAATCGACGTCTCGGACGCACCGGCGCAGTCGGTTTTGTCATCTGAGGTCGTTCGAACAGGTTCATTGATTTGTGTGTGTGAATGTACGGAAATCATAAAGGGCGCCCTAAGGCTTTAGATCTTATTAGGAATTCTCTCTGAGCCTCCACATGGTGGTTCTTAACCACTTGACCAAATGACGATGGTCCGTAAATACAATCACTCGATCAAATGGTGATGGTTTAAGACTACCTATGCGAGACATAGCAAGTGAAACAGGAATTGGCTTGAATTTCTAAGAGGGATAAATACCAGCACTAGTCCTCTAAGAGAGTCAAACAGAAAATCCTAGGGCTAGAACCTAGGGTCTAAGGAGAGGTAGAAAAAGACCTCATAAAAATGAGGTCAACACTCGACCCGACCCGGGACTTAGAATTAATCAAGACGGTCACAGACGATCAGACAGTTTGAATTAAATTTTCTATATTCGTCTTTTTTATAGATGAAAGAGCCACTAAAAATTTAAATTAAAGTGTTGAAATTAAAATTATATTGTTGATGTCCGTGTTCTCTATAAATATTTTCTCGTCCATTACTCATTTTCTAATAATAGTTAATACAATTGCGAGCTAAACGAGTCAGTGAAGACTCGTACCTCTAAACTATAACAATACAATGAAAGAAAGAGTAATATGCATGCCGGGAAAGCTTCTGTATAAATTAATATAAACATTTGATTTGCTATTCAAAGAAGTCTATATAATTATCATATTAATATCAATTTATATCTATACGACCGTCACAGAAGACATCATCTAAAAATTGTGTCAATTAAAACACATCAATATTAATGTTCTTTTTCATTTACGTGCACATATATAATAGTGTTCCTCTACTAATACTAACAAGGAATGCTCCATCATAGCCCGACATGTACATCAAAGCATTCATTATAAACATATGTATTTATCGCATTCAATTCAACATAATATATAAGCATACACCAAATGAATAAGTAACTACAACATCGATATTGTATGACCAAAAAAGAAAATAATATTTCAATCAGGATAAATCACACATAACTATCGTGGACTTCAAACATATTTGAGAATAAACAAATTATTACTATTATTTAAAAGTACAAAGACTCGCTTCGATTGCCTAAGATGTTAAACGTTCTCTTCACCTATCTCTAGTGAGAAACTTAGGGAATTGAATAAAAAATTATTATTATTTTATTATATGTTAATCTTATTACTAAAAATGATTTGCCATAATTTGACCCTTTGAGGTATATATTATGTTATTATTATTTTACTAATTGTTAGCGTCATATAATTATTATTTTTTATTTCTTTTAAGCAATTTAAGCTGAATAAAATATTGATAATAATGTTGGTATAACTTTCTAACTATGTAATTTATATCTTTTCTAATAGTCCTTATGTACATACATTTACATTTATATTGCGTAAAAATTCCTTAATTAAAATGTAATTGAACTTAATTAAAATCAAACCCTATCATTCATACTATAACATCCTTTTAGTTAAAAACCTAATTTATTTAAACTGTATTTTTTAATATATAATAATATAATAAATTTATTTTATCGTTTAGAACCTTATGTTTACCTTCGGCTTGAATACCTTTTTGCACGCATGAGTTCTCGCAAGGCTTAGCCCAACTGCGAGATCTTCTTTCTCTAGCTTCTTCGCATGATATTGCTTGGCTTGATCGAACTCCTCCAATCAAACTCCAAACGCACACTCCCTCTCCTCTTCTTAGGGCCCATTTGGGACAGCTTATAAGTGCGGTGGCATTTTTGAAAATGCCGCCAAACCATTTAGTTCGCGCGTTTTTGAAAATGCTGTCTTGCGCGTTTGGGTTTTTTACACTAAAACACAGGCCGCAGTTCGACCCTCGTGGTCGACCCGCAGGCCGCATTTCAGGATAAGCTGCTTATCCTGAAACGCACAAGCTGTCCCAAACATGAATTTAATCGATGCTTGGCAAGACCAATCGCACACAAGGGACCTCCTTCGCTAGAGAACGACTCCGCCGACTCCTCCCGTTTCGTTCTCAGGTAAGTGGTATGCAACTTAAATCGGCAAAAATCTCTTCATCAGCTTCCCGATCTTAACGCTTCTTCTCCTTCTGTCATTCATTTACGCAACCCCTTTTTTCCACCTCTATTCGGCTGCCTGAGTGTTCATTCCTTCTCCTTCTCTATTCAATTTCGATTGCTCGCTTCCTCTTCTCGACTCCTCACTTACCTTCTTCGTCTCTTCGTTTCTCTTTTCCCTTGTTAACAGAAACGGAAATGCTACAATCATATTGATTTCAACCTTCACATGTCAATATTATAGGGATGTCAAAGCGGCTTTGAAAGAAAATATGCTGCTTGATTGCAATGCATGCTTGTACAAAGAGTATGTGACTGGCTAGGTTTTGAGAGATATAGGAGAGTGGCACGTACTCCTAAGACATGCTGAATTCCATCAAGGGATGTGGCATGTATGATTAATTCCTTGTTCTTTGACTTTGTGACGGATGATGGCGTTTATCTGTATTACTTAGTTTAATGTTCTACTCTACTGTGAAGTCATCATTTTGTAAATATAATGAAATTGTTTTACGTCAATGACACTTGAGAGTGTCAATAATTACTAGTTTAGGCCTTGCATTTATCAATGAATTTGGTACCCAGTACACAGAAATTTTGATTAACCAAACAAAATATGTTGAAAGTGAGAAAGGAGTGGTGATATTATTTCAATCTATCGTTTTGGAAATGAGATTCGTATGAAGGATGTGTTGAATAGCACGTGCTTTGGCCGTCAAGCCTTTGCATTTTGTAATGGGAGTGGAGGAATGCACACCATGTTTGTTGCTGTGAGTCCAATCATAGCTAGAATTATCCAAACCCACATGTATTTTCACACTAGTGTTAGATATATGTAAGAAATTATGCAAGTAATTACTATATTCTCAACATTATGTTGATTGATGAATGAAAATGCAGTAGTTTGACTGGTATACATCTGATGGTTGAATTAAAATAGGTAAATAAAGAAGAATGGTATGATACAGTGAGTGATAAAAAGATTTGATATTTGGGAAATAGATCAACTTCATCCTGAGTGAGGCTCCGAGTAATGGTTTGAAATCATTGAAGGATGATAAATGACAGAGATCATAAGCACCTTCATCTTGATTTGGTTTGATATAAATCTCTAATAATCTTCATTTTGCATATGTTCTTATATCTATATGATCCCGAGCTCAATTTGTGTTTTATGGGGGCAAATACCATACCTTTAGTTTATGTCTTAAAGCACACCTTGTGTTGCTTTTCCCCCCATAATTTTATAGCCAAGTCTTCACTGAAGACTAAGGTTTCCTACAAAGTTCATTGTTCTAATTTGTAAAGATTCATGTTTATTTTGATCCTCTTTGTACGGTTGCATGCTTATGCCCATTGATAATGCTGATAAGGTTTTAGCCCCTTCAATGCAAATCTCCCCGCTCAAACTTGAGGATATTATTGGTTTTTTGAATCACTTATGGCCTAAGCCGGAGAAAATATTTTTGCTTCCCTTAATTTTTATAGTAGGACTAGTTTAATCAAATCCATTTTACATCATATTTGGTTGCAGTGTATTATTTGGAGATCTAAAGGTTAATAAAGTTCTTAAATTTCAAATTTTATTGAATGAAGTTCATATATATCATCTTATCAATTCATTTCAACATGTTATTTCTCCTATTTGTGCGATAAACGTGTTGGTCTTTCCAGTCTGGTTACAGTAGATTGCCAATCTATTCTTAACTACTTTGATTCCTGACTTCCTCAGGGATGAAAGAGCAAGCAGTGCAGGCGTCTTCATTGGGGGCTTTGTTTTGGGAGGACTAATTGTCGGAACTCTTGGCTGTGTATTTGCTCCTGAGGTGGTTGAACTTTTGTCTTGCCTTTTTTATATCTGTAGGCTTGCTTAAACTTCTGTTTAATTTCTGCACGGATTCATTGTCATTTCAGATTAGCAAAGTTCTTACTGGAGCTGACCGGAAGGATTTGATGAGGAAGTTACCAAAGTTTATTTATGATGAAGAGAAGGCCTTGGAGGTGATACTATTCTGTAGATACAAGAATCTTATATAGCTTATACATGGTTATGATATCATTTCACCACTGCTTTTCCGTCCTCGATGCACTTTGGATGCTATGCTATTTATACTTATTTAAGATTTGAAGTCCCTTTTAATAATGCTTGGTTCCATTTAGTGTTTGGGTGTGTAGAATGCTAGCGGCTCATGTGTTACCATCCAGATTTTTTAACTCTTAATGCCTATTACATGCTAGGTTGCTAAGACTGAGGTAAACAGAATGTGAAAGTGAAGGCATGGATGCTTAGACTAAGAGTTAGACAACCAGCATAATCTGCCAGAAGCTAACATACACCAGTTGCCACTGCTGATATAGGTCAGTTTGGATGTATACGTTAATGCTAAAATAAAAATCACGTGGTAACAACTAATAGGGTATGTTAGATGAGTGATGGATCAATTCCTGAAGATGCATCTTCTTACATTTAACAGTAAGGTGGATTTGATTCAGTTGAATATCTGGTTTCATGATATTGAGAAGAGACTTCAAGGCATAGAGTTCTATGAAGTGTGCAGTGGACATAGCTATGTGAAAGAGCTCATGATTGATGATAGGGTCACCGTTGCAACACTTATAGACCCGACTTTAAACTTCTTTTGATATTGTCGGAAGAAGAAATTAAAAACAACAAGCCTTTATCCCACTATGTGGGGTCGGAGTCGGAAGAAGATATTACATTGAAAAAATTTAGGCTGATATGACTAACGTGCCTTGATTTTAGTCTTTTTGGGTCATTGGAAAAGCAGCTTAAAATGCAGTTTTGTACAGGCTTGCAAAAGATTTTCTGGATATATCACGAGGTAGATCCATTCCCGATGAAATTGTTGACATTGGCTCCAATTACCGTGTTATCCATCAATTGTCTGCTAGTCTATTTATATTTTTTTTATGGTATTTGGGACTGGGAAAATAGAGGTGCTAACAAAAGGTCAATTGAAGTCTTTTTCCGTATAGTTGATGCCATTGATTCTCAGTATTTTTTAGCACTTAAAAAGTTTTTGTTTCATGTTCACAAAATTGCCAAAAATATTCAACAAAATTTTTTATAGCAAGCCAGCACAGCCATGGATGGTTTTTTCATTACATGGTCTGATGAGAAGAACATTTTTATCATTACATCATTAAATTTACACTGGCACTTTCGGTTTGTTTTTGAATCTGCATTCGTTGTTCATTCATTCTGAGTGTTGTTTGAAGTGCAAAATTTTTTGTGTGTGATCATTTTACGACAACTACCTCCTTTCTTTTGTAATCTTTCATGTTTATGCTATTTATTGTCTTTTGGATGCATTTTTAATCCTCAATATACAATGTTTCCCCTCTCCCATCATCCCCCGCTTACACCACCAACCCCTGCCCCCGGCCAAAACAAATAAGGGCTACTTTCTCAATCCATCTTTCCCATTTTTCTTGGATATCCAATCCTAATATTTTAACTTTTTATTGCCCAATTCTTCCTTATCTGAGTTAATTGCATTCTGTAAAAAAAACTTGCAACTGCTCAAGCTATATTTTTTGCATGATACTTAAATATTTATCCATTTTAATCACCTAATTTTAACTGTACAAGGTATTTTTTATATCCTCATATTTTTTAATAATAGAACTAAGATACTTAAACCTATTGCAACTAGATGTGATGATCTTTGAAGAATATTGACTTGATACTTCTAATTTTATACCCAATAAATTTGTATATCATATATTTGTTTTTTGCTCTACTTATCCCAATTTCTTTTCATTTAAATTATCCTTCACGATTTTGACTTTCCAATTGTTTTGTAGATGATTCGCTGATTTGAGCCTTGTCATTGATAAATAGCATATACCAGAACACCTGCTCTTGATCCTCTGAGCAACCTTATAACCAATACAAAATGTACGGACTTAATTTTATCTTTGTTGTAATCTTAAAATGATTGAAACTCTTTCAATGCATTTCTTCTAATGCTTGTTAAGCTCTATCACACATATTGGAATGTTATAAATATAATTTTCACTCTTTTTCCTTACTAAATATTAAATTAATTCTCATGGCACTAGATAACTTCTCAAAATTTTTAAAAATTTATATGAAGATACTTGAAATTAATGAAATCACATGCTTTTCCCTAGACAATTTTATCTTGTCTATAGATTCATCATATGATGCAGAAATAACTATTGAAAGTTTCTTGTTACCAATGGAATGCCTCTTTTTCAATTTGCCACCAATCATACTAGATAAAACTTTTAAGAAATTGCAATGTCTCCATGTTCTCACTCCGCATCCTCGCTTGATGCACGAGGTTTGTTTTCCTCACTATAGGCTCCTCACATATTTCTCGATATGTTTGTTGTTTCCTCATCTCCCTTCAAGGCATTAGCACAGCTCTTCACTGGGCTAACTTGAGTCTACCTAGTCAAGCATAATCCCTGCTTTACTTCTTGATTGCCCTCTGAATCATCGAAATTTATTCGCATTAGCGAACTAGGTCTTTTTGTGGACGACATCCCTTCTTTCTCGATCGCCAACCATTTCTCATCACAAGTAAAATTCATGTCACTTGCGCCTAAATTTTGATAGACTATTTTGAGGGTCATGTTTTTTGATACTGAAGTTAACCAAAACAAGTAAGCAAATACTATTTATGAAAAAGTCAATAGGCAGTTACAACTGACACATTGAAAGGGAAAACAACAACGGTTAAAACACAAATACCTCTAGAGTTGTATCCAAGGGGATGATGGTCGGTGTGGCGGGATGGAGGTACTCTTTCAGTGATTAGGGAGCAATCGAACAAATGAGCAATGACACAGTACACTGAAGAAGGTGATCAAAGGAGTACCAAAAGCATGTAATTCAAGCTGAGAACCCATGAGAGAGACTCCAACAAAATTAACATTAAAGGTCCAGGACGGTTCCAAGTTCTAAAAAAAGACAAATGACAAATGGCAACCCTGGATAGGAGAATTATAAACTTTTCAGATATGTACCCTATTGTGCGCGGCCCAACATGTTAGAGATGAGACTCTTTTGTGCCACTTCCGAAAAACTAGATAGAGTTATTCAGTTATAAAATACAGTTCCACGTTGTACCAATTGACATACAGCCAGATAGGCGGGGTGAAACATAGCATTGCCTTAAGAGCTTGGTGGGAGGGAAAATCTTATAATGAGATCTAGTTCCCTTCCAAAGAAGAAGAAAAGGCCTCTCTTATGTGATTATACTTCAGTGTGGTTCAACCCTCCGTTGATTTATTGTAGACTTAATTCGTTTGACATATTTGTTTAATAGATACACGTAGCCGAGAATGAGGCGTTGGTGAAGCAAATTACATATTTAATGGTTCGACGGTTACTTTGTGAGAGTCTACATTTATATATACAGATTCAGCTCAGGTTGTGCCAAAAGAGGGTGGATACTTAATCTATCGGGATGTGCTTTGAAATGATAATGCCTGCATGATTGCCTTTTCGTGAAATTGTAATTTTTTTGCCATGTTACCAACTTGACTCTATACTATGAGAAGACCAAAGCTTTGATGGATGAGGTCGAAGCTCCTTTAACCTCGAGAGACTGACACGGGCTTCATTGATACTATAACTATCGCTTGACTCCCACTAACACAGGAGTAAAGATTCTAGACCAGACGCTGGAGTGGGAGTTGCTAGGCCACATGGATCAGTTCTTAACAATAAATTGAGAGTTGACCGACCTTCTTTACATGGGTTTACTGTTTCCTTGTGAGGGGTGGCCCACTCCTAATTACTCTAGAGCTAATTATGTGCTTTTGTCATATTTAAGTTTCAGGTTTTGGTGAGTTTCTGTCGGGATAGCCGTGGACGTCTCCGATTTTTTCCTTCTAGGTCTGTATCTAATGGAAGTGGTGCATCGACTGGATCTTGTCCTTAGGTTGCGACTATCCTCAACTTTCCCTCTTTCTGCATCCTTTCCTTCGCCACCATCGTCACCATAGCTACTGCATTCCGAAAACAGCCCTCCTTGGCTGTTTTTCTGCAGTAGACCTTTCCATCAGTATACCCCTCCCTTGGCTGTTGTTGCAGCTGCTCAAAAAACCAATTCCATTGCCGCATAGCTGTTCTTTCAGCTACATGAAATGTCCCTCTGCAGCCTTGGCTGCAGCCATTCAGAACCACTTTTCCTGCCACCTAGCCGCTGTCACAGCTCTCCTGCACCAACTCCCTGCCACATATATGCTATCCCAATCAACTGGAATCCCCTCCCCCACAGCCTAATGGTTATTCTAGCCACCCAAAACCTCTTCTGGTCGTTGTTTTCCTTGTCCAACCCACCTAATACCTACTTCTTCCTTGCTGTACTGCTTGCTGCTCTACATTCACTACCTTGCCAACACCTTGCCAAGCAGTAACGGCATCACCCCTTAGATATAAGTTTGGTTGTGTTTGTCTGTGTATTTCCCTTTCACTATATTGTTGTAACCGCTTATTTGTTCTTTAGTAATAATATTTGTTTTCCTATTATTGTTTGGATTAACTCTGGTATCATAGGGAGTAATATCTTGATGTTGGAAAATGAAAAAAAAAATTTAGATGCTTTGGATGTATATATACTAGAGGGTAAAAGTTGCACGAATATGCATGGTTGATAAAATCAATGTGGTAGGCATATGAAGAATGCATGGATGCGACAATATGGTTAGGAGTTGTAGTAAAAAACTTGCCCAAATTATAGTTGATTGTGTTGAATGTTGAGGAGATCATAAAGCCAACTCAAAATGTCGTAATAATTTAAATATTAATATGTGTCTCGTTGCAGGTTTGAAGTTTAATTATAGGATTAAGAGATCTAAACAGAAGAAACGAATTTCTATTGTTGGTGATTAGTTGATATTTCTTTTGCTACTTATTTAAAGTGTTATCAATCCAAATCATTTACATTTGCATAACTTGCATTTCTTAGCGGAGTAGAATCAACAGAAATCGAAAGAAACAACAGAGAAATAAAAAAAAATTATGAATTCTCAAACGATAGATATTGCTAGAGCCTTGAAGCATTTCAAGGATGAATACTTAGGAGGCCAGAATACGGTCTATTAAAATTTTGGGAGATCCACATTCATCCCACACAATTCCTATGTACTTCAATATTTAATATTTAAAGTTTACAGTTACATTTATAACACTTTGATATCTTAAGCCTATGCATGAAAGAGTGTTTCACTTTTAAAAAGTTGGCAATAATGGTATTTTTGATGTAATATGAAACTCTTGAGCGTTATGCATGAAAATATTAAATTTCAGGTGTTAGATATATCAATACATAATAATTATGTGGTATGTATATAAATTCCCCAAAAAGTTTTGATTCAAGTGCTCTTAACGTGGTTTTTTGTGAAGGATTGGAGTTATTTATGGATATAGTCAACAAATTTATAGTCTGAACTACCTTGAAAGCTTGTAAAATGATAATCATCATAAAAGAGATAATATAGTTCTTAAGAAATCTAAAACCTAAATACATAAAGAAAATCCTGCCCATCATCAATGTTAGCGGTACGGTTTGGGCATGCTGGCAAGTGCAGCCACCTCAACCGAGCCAGCACAATCAGCGTTCATCAATAACAACCTGTTGCATCACAACTACTCCTTGCCACTGTCTTACTAAATGCTGTGATATATATTTGTATACTTATTATTATTGTTCTCTTTTATAGTCTTTTTCTTCATATCTGCATTTTACCTGGTTTGTGCCCTGCTTCAAGATTTCTCATGGTATCAGATTCCTCCTTACATACTGCCGCTACCTCAGTTCAATGGAACATTCCTCCACCTCGTCACTCATTGATAAAATCCAGCTCAAATTCTTGGACCTCCAGCAATTCCTCCTCTCAAACTCCTAACGAACAACATCAGGTCAATTATTCATACCAATTCTCCAACGACAACTGCCCAATCTGTGGAGCTCAAATCTCAAACTTCTTCACCGCTAACGACTTTGGTGGGTTTTTGAATGGGTCAAATTGATGTCCTAGAAAAACCATCACAGATGTTGCAGGAACAAGTCAACCAAATCCCTTTTACAACACATGGAAACTCATAGACCAAAACGTAGCTGCTACCATCTACTCTACTCTCCCAACGTCTTATGTTCTAAATCTTCCTACCTATTCTGCCATTTGAACCAGCATTGAAAGAGGGCTCTAAACTTCTAACAGATCTTGAGAGATACAACTAAAATATGAGCTATACCACGTCTCAATACAAAACAAAACTGTGACCCACTATCTATTCTGTATCACGGGCCTTGCGGACAGCCTTGTTGCAACCGAGGATTGGTAGACGATGAAAACGTCTTTCCCTACATCTTGAATGTCATACCCGCTGCTTATCAAGCCTTTAAATGGCAGTTGACACTAAGCTTCGTCCTGTAAGTCTTGACGATCTCTAGTTATTGGTGTGCAGTGACGAGAGCTACCTCATTCTATCAATTTAATAACAAAAATCAATCAATCAATCAGATAGCCTTAAGTGGTACTAGCAATCATCAACAACTCTCTTTCTCATGCCATAGGGAACGAGAAACACCACTACGACCAGACGAGGCAGTTCTCAGACTTCACAAAGCAAGGGAGGCCACAGATCTCTTACAATCTGCAAAATCTGTGGCAGCAAGGACACTCCATTTTTCATTATTGGCATCAAACTAATCTGAAGTACAACCTAGCACCCCAAAATACTTCTCCAAAGACTAATAGCTCCTCCACTGAACTCACTCAACTGGTATCTAGATTCAGATGCAACAGCTCACATCACCTCCAACTTAAACCACATATAATAGCCTACAACCTATAAAGATTTTGATCAAATACTAGCAGAAAATGGATATAAATGCTTAAATCAAACTATGAATTGCATCCCTTATCTCCTTCATCTCTTTAATCAATGAAATCCATTACACTAACTCGCTCGTTGCCACACCTTGATTGAAATGCTTTTCAATTCTTGCACATCTTTAATCAAAACCTCTAATTTGTCAGAAATAGCAGTTCACCACTTCACAGAACTTTTTGAAATTTCACTGTACTATTCATGAAAGATTGTGCATTTCGATCACATAAAATATAAGATGATTTTTTATCTTACGGTTTGAATTTTACTTGCCTTTTTCAGTATTCAATTATAGCAAAATGATTTAGCAACCAATCCATCTCCGATATGAAATCATAAGTCAGAATTAATATGATAATCAATTGTGCTCGTAACTTCTTGTCATAATTATTATTATGTACGACACATTCTCTGTCTGCATAAAAATTACTTCTGAAAAGCATAACCACACAATGTAGAGGTAAAATGCATAATATTAACTTGTAAAATGACAGCGAAATCATCATAAATAAAAGGATGTGAGCACTTGAATTGAATAAAATAGTGTCAGACTGATTTTGAATCAGAAGTGTATCTGTAACATTTTTTTTGATTTATTGGCTTCTTAAAACGTAATTGTAAAAACTTAGGCTTTTAGTAGTTGCTCATTTTTGCACTTTGAAATTTCACCCTTTGCTTGATTTGAAGGCTTCCCCAAAAATTGAGATTTGTTGGATTGGCTGCCTTCCAAAATTTTTCTGGGCTGTCCCTATACTTTGAATTATCAGTGGTCTGTTGTCTCTTTCTTTTTTCCCACGGACAGTTCATTTGAATATGCCATAGCTGTGCACATTTCTAGCATTTTCCTGAAACAAACACTGCCAGTGCATTGCTACATAATTTTCACAAAATGGCTTGTCTATCTAAGGCTGCTTCTGCTTATCATCTTATTTAGTTTTCTTGCTTTGAAAGCATTCTCTTTTCTCAAATTCCTTTCGCTTGTTTGCCTGAGATTGCCACTTCTAATTGAAAATTTTCAGCTCATCTTTTATTCTTCTAACTCTTTCAACTAGCACTGATAAATTGCTGATTTTAAATGGTGCTAAAGCCAACCTCAACTAATCTCTGAGATAATGTAGAAATCATTGATGTTTTCCCTTCCGGGTGCTAACATAATGAGCTGCTTCTGGATAAAGAAGTAAATTTTGTCTCATATTGCATAACTGTTTTGGACCCCCGAGTTCGACTAAATAATGTCTTGCAGCTCTAATTTGACTGAAAGCAGAATAAACCAATATTTAAACTTATACAAATTCATCACACTGAATCTGTCGAAAATTTAGCTAAAATTTTTCTCTATGTTACGCCTGTCACCATCTCTCTGCTTCGCCTTCTAGCATGAAAGTAACTAGAACTTTATATTTTTCGGATATATCATGACAAGTAGAATTTTTCGACCTTCAATAGCCAATCTTTGGCAATTGTGGGTTACTAGCACCCTTGAATGAAAATGGCTTGAAAAATTGAAATATTTCAAGTTTTTATCCACCTCTGCCCCCGTTTCAGATATGGGCTCTGTATTGGTTGAGGATATTTCAATGGCAGCCATTTTATCAACTACTTATGATATCAAATGTAATATGCCTTGTAACTAAGTAGCTATGATATCTTTGTTTGTCTTGTTCTGATTTTCATTTAGTTGAAAACATTTTCAAATCTTACTTCTTGCTCAGCACTTGGTTAAGAGGCTGGCCCTCAATATTTTCTGATTCTTTTTCGGGAATATTCATCTTTAGATAATAATTGTGTTATGCATGCATGACACCTTAAATCTAATGAGATACCCACTCTAGGTTAATCAATCTATAACTCTGTATAAATCATTTCATAATTGATCTTATCTTTCATTAAAATCCAACACGTTTTCATCATTTATTTCATTCAATAATCATGCTCTGATACCACTTTCTCACACCCCAGTTGAGCCCCCTTTAAGGATCGGCTGAGGATTGACGGAAATAAACAATTCAGCTAGACTAAATTCTCACAAATACTCATATTGACTTGCAGAATCTTTTGTATTAGAGTAAACATTAATTAGAAATGGTATTAAAAAGTGGGTGATAAGCTAATCTAACCAAATTGCCGCAAACATATGTGATACATTGCATTTCGTAATTCATTTATATACGTATTCAGAGGTGTGAAAAATCTTATTATCAAAACATATAAACTATACGAAACTGCTAAATCCAATATAAATAAAATACAAACCCAAAACTTGACAAACACCAAAACTATACAATATAAAACTATACAAATTAGACCTGAGTACTCATTCTGGTTCTCATTACTCTTTCTAAAAGCTTATAACATAGAGTTAACAACGAGTTCAAAGAAATAATCTAGATTAAAATAAATCTTTATACAAAAAAAAATGTGCATGCTCATATGTAATTGTACATGTCTACACACAAGTCACAATATGCTATAATCATATAAATATAAAAAGAAAAATATACAGTGCAGAAATCAACAGTGTTGTATAAACATGCATGTCATAAGCAAATCGTAAAGTATAAATAAAATCATATTTATAAACTTGTTCATAAGCTATTTATCCTTTGTAATCATAACAATATCATTTTATAAATGTCATTTCATAGTAATGCCACTTGTAAATGTACAAGCCTCAACTATTTTCATGTTTTGTCATATCATGCATCGTCACCTTGTCCCAATGATCATATAAACTATAGATACAGGTTGGGTCGCCGCAACATAACAAATATCAATAGCCCCCCTAGCACCAATAATTCTCTACTTTCTGTCACCGCCTGATCAAAACAGTTCCAATATTTCATCTTCGCCTCAACACCAGGAGTCTGGAATACCATATCATTGCATAGCGTACTTGCAAGCAGTCATGCAATAGTCTACCCATAATATTCTTTGTGACATTTCTTAAATCATAATACTTATAACATTCGTAGACATTTCATATATCACATGTAGGAGTCATAGTAAATGAATGCTTGCATACAATTAGTTCATAAGCATAGTCACATGTATCGTAAGATATTAACATTATATGTATCGTAAGAGAAATTAACTGACATCACATTTCATGCAGACATTCATTAATAATATGTAAGAAGTCTAAATGCAATAATGTCGAATACATAATCACATAAAAATACAAAAGACTGTTTTTATTAAATTAGTACAATATTATTTCACCTGACTTGACAGAGCAGCCCTACGATGAGTTCTCACTCTTGCCTCGAGATCGTCTCTTCGTAAATCACATTCGACACTTTCGACACAATTTTGGCGCCTTTGACGGCTATTGGAAATGATAAAGTACACAAAATCAAGACAAATATTAGAATAGATGATAAATGAAGGACATGAAAATCTCAAATAGAGTTGAAGAGAGTTTCACAATCCCCGATTTCACTCATGTTGATTGTAGCGCCCTAACATGTGCGCGGTTGCTGCGTTGGAGCCCCAACACTGTAACAAGGGTTGCAGCAACCGGGCATGAAGGCTATCACGTGAGGAGCAGAACCGGAGACAGAGGAGGAAATTAGGAGGGGAGGAATTTTCGAAGCTTTGAAGCCCTATTCGACTGTAAGGAGTGAATTAATTGACTTGAGAGTCGGTTGACTACAGTGCTAAAGCATGATTGAGGAATAATTAAAGAATTAACTAGGCTAATAAAACATTTAACTCTGAATTTGATCTCTCAAACCATTCATATTTCATATATAGTGTTTTACATGGAATTGTTCGATTTCAAATATAAAATTTTATAACAATAATTTAGTTGAATTTTGAGGGGTGTGAAATTTAAGGTACTTTTAAATTTGCCTAATTATTTACCTGATTTCTGGAATTTGGGTATTACACTCCACAACAAATACTAACCCCTCTCAATCTATATCTCCATCCCCCGACCCTGCGTCACCCAATACATCACACTACCTGCCTTCTCACCCATCATAACCCCCTCAGCCCACTCTATCTGAACCACCTACTCCTACCGGACATCACATGATCACCAGATCTCCTACCAGCTCTCTCAAATCCAACTAAGTACCCTCAATGCAAGTCTATCTCCCCACCGGCTAATCTTCCTATTTTTGCCAGGCTCTAACAAAGCTCTTCAAAATCAAGCTACTTTGATACTCGTTTCTCTACCCTTCATCACAACATCCTGAGTTGTAGATGGACCTATAAAAGCAAGCAACATGCTAACTTGTATATAGCCAAACACAAAATAAGATTTGTCGCACAAGGATACAAAATAGATTGCAACGAAACCTTTAATTGAGTAGCCAAAATGCCAATCATTATAATTCCACTCACCATTTCTCTCCCAAACAATTGGGATATTCTTCAACTTTATTTCTCAAAGCCGTCTTATATGGCGAACTTCAAGACAATCTTTACCCGGCAACCTCCAAGTTTTGTGGACTCAATTTCCTAATTATACTTGTCTACTAAAGAAGCCATCTACAGACTCAAACAGGCTCTAAGATTATTGTTTCAACACCTCTCTTCATGGCTTTCAATTCAAAAAAGCCAATCCAAGTCTCTTGATCTGCAACCAAAGTGATAACTCTTTAACATATGAATATAAGCTGACAATATTCTTCTCAAACTGTTAACATGCGGCATTCAACTATTAATCCAAAATTTCACACATCATTTCAACATGAAGAATTGCGGCCGTCTCATTCTTTCTGGGCATTCAAGTTTCCAAACACTCCGCAAAGCTACCCACTCAACATTTAAAACTTGCTGAAATCATCTATCCAAAGCAGGTATGGAAAACTGCAAGCCAACATCCACTTTCACTCTCATCCCATCTCCCTCCCACTCTCAACAGGAGCACACCTTCTGTAATTCACTTTTATACCATCAATTAATAGATTCTCTACAATATCACACTTTTCCGCTGACCAGATTTAGCTTTTGCTGTGAACTACCACAGCCAATCCATGCATTAATATCTATCAAATGCTTGCTACGTTACCTGAGAGATATCTTGCAAATGTGCCTTCTGGTTCCGCATGGAAATCTTCACTTAACATGCCTATTCGGATGCGGACTGGACCGCCGATCTTATAGATTGCAAATCCATTGTAGGATACTGTTAATAAATCGGCAACTCCCTTATATCCTAGAGTGTAAAATATAATCAACTTTCACAAAGTCTTTCACTGAGGCTGCTGAATATAGAGCGTTTGCTTCTGCTACCAGGAATAGCAAAGGGCAAAATTATGCTACACAATTGCCCCGGGATAGTCGATGGCAAAACTAATCTACACATAATGAATTTTAATGAGACTTCATGGAATGCTATATGCTTGCATGAAGCAAAATAATCTTTTGTGTAAATTGTGATTTTTTTTTTTCGTTCTTATTTATTGTTATTATTATTATTATTATTTGGAGTAAAGTTGCTTATATTTTTCTTACGTGGAATATCACTGCTAAAATTTTTCCATTTGGTTTAAAAAAACAGAAAACTCGGAAGATATTGACAGAGAAGATTGCACAGCTGAACTCCGCCATTGATGACGTCTCATCACAGCTTCGAGCTGATGATGATCCGAATGGAGCTGTTGTGGCTTCAGATGAAATTGAAGCTTCAGTTTGATTACAGCTTTGCCTGGCAGCATATTCGGATGCCTATTCCTGCTTGGTTTTTATAGTTTCGTCAAGTCATTTCCAGATTTTGTAAGCCACTAAATTGCAGTGTTAATAATGTTAACTAAAGAGTAAAATAACGAATAGGAGGCTTTGAAACAGTATATTACTGTTCTGCATATTTTTATGATTTAGTGCCATGATATGGGATGGGGACACAGGTGTGGTGGACATGCTTTTGGATATTGGAAGAGCATTGATTTAGTATTTATGCGATCTGAACAGGGTTCTCGAGCTGAAATATATAGTTCATTCGAGGGCCAGTAATGATTCTGCTTTAGCTTATTGGTTTAATCTGATCCTGAAAATTGAGGCACTTACCCATTAAATTTGATTTATGTATGGTCAGTCCAATAATCGGAAGTTCTTTGTATTAAACAATTTCGGGGGCTTTTCATGCATGCAATGTAATTATATATTTGCATATCTAATATTTAAAATTTATTATTTATTTATATAACAGTCAAATTTTCATGGTGACATTAAAATTATTATTAATTTAAAATATATAATATAATTATGACTAAGTATCAAAATTTAGATGTCAGATATGTAAATCGATCAGAGTTCTCATGTGTGATATTTCCTTAAATTCGCCTATTTATTTTTGCATAGAGGTGTGGAAGCCGCTTGCCAAAAGCGTATGCGGCGTCAAAGGAGGAGGCCTTCAAGGATGGTTATCAGAAAGGACGTGCAACATACATGCCACTTAATTCCTGTGTATTTACAAATCTAACACCTAAATTTTAGCTTTTACCTGCATGCGACCTTACCCATGCATGATAGGTATATTTCACTTCGTACACGTAAAAATGGTGGTAATTTTTTATGTGTTATGTATGATTTAGAGAGTTATAAATGTAAGAAAAGTAAAGTTTGGGTGTTAGGTATGCGAATGCATAAAATTAGGTGGTATGTATGTAAATATACCAACTTGTTTGCGACTAAGTGATGACTTGAACGTTATCTTAAAAACTCTCGTGTACCACTTTCACGTATTTAGTTGAATTAGACACAGAATGTCCGTCTGGTAATATAAACGGCAGTTACCAGAAGAAAATGAGCTGAAACCCCTTCCTTAGTGGTTCTATAGCACAGGATATAACAAGCATGTCGATACCCACTGTCGAAAGTTGGAATTTTATAAATTTAATGCATGTTTAAAATGTTTTTAATTTTGTTATTTTGTTTTATTTAAAAAATTATTTATTCAATATATATTTTCATAATTAATTTTTTTCTTTTTTAAAAACAAGTTATTCTATTTTTTAAAATACTCCAAATAAAATTGCAAGTTCCTGTAAAAGTATGTAAAAAAAAAAAAAAAAGATAAAGACTGAAACCTCAGATATGTTTTATTTGAAATTTAAATATAAATAAAATAAATAAAAAGATGAAAATGAGAACAAACAGTTCTTACTGTGATGGATTACAATCAAGATGCAAAATGCTATATCATGTCTAAAGCTTTAGAATTTCGTGTGTTAGGCACGGCGGCGTGCCCTTAGGCAGTGGTGGAACTTTGTAAATTTACATTTGGAGCATATAAAGCTTATGTATTTATATAACTCACATGTAAATTTTTGTATACATACATAGCACTTCGATGTTTTGAATTTATGTACGAAAAGGTCAATTCACCTTTATAAAAATGTAATGGTGTTATTTTTTATGTGATATTAAGGATTTGAGTGATATGTGTAAATATGAAAGTTTAGGTGTGAGATATGTAAATACATAAGAATTATTTGTGTACATTAAAAATGTGTTAGCATGAATCTCAAGAAAATCCAATGGACTAGAGACATAAAAGTACATCTAAAGTAGCCTCCAAAAGGAGAACTAGAAGTCCCATCTTCTGAAGATAAGAAGACTAAATTGATCAAGTGTAAATTGCTTAAACTGGGATCCGGAGCTAATCGGGTGTAGGCAGTTCGTACCTAAGGCCAAGCTATGTCAAGTTGATAGAAGGAATCAGTCCAACTCTCGCGCAATATTGCAATCCATCTTATAAGAGCCTTCGAAACTATTCATCAACAGTTCGAGGCTTTTACCATGATACACTCCACGAACACCTTGAATGACTTTTTGCCTAGAGGCGAGCAACATCTCGAATTACAGAGATTCACTCTTTGCTTGAGAGCTTAGTCTCATCCTAGTGAAGGAAGTTCCTCATTTAGGGATCGATAGTCAACAGCTGGACCAGAGAACTCGACTAATTCAAGTTTGACCAATTCGAAAACATCAGAAGTCGACTGACAGTCCCAACTCAGCTTAGTTGGACAAACAGACCTT
Source organism: Papilionanthe hookeriana x Papilionanthe teres (assembly GCA_022702705.1). NCBI lineage: Eukaryota > Viridiplantae > Streptophyta > Magnoliopsida > Asparagales > Orchidaceae > Papilionanthe > Papilionanthe hookeriana x Papilionanthe teres. Next base: position 99,392,873 of record CM040433.1, read on the forward strand.
CCCAAACCAAGGCACGCTGATCTCAGCTGGCCGAGTAATAAGGTAGCCAAACTTTAGGCTCATTTATGTAAATACCTAAATATCCTCTAATGCCCCAATTAAAGTAAGCGTAAGCATAAAATAATACACATTGTACCCTCTTCTCCTATAAACAGTAGCATCATTTCTTTAATAAGGACTAATTAAAAATTATTTTTAATATTCTTTACTCTGCACTCTACTTTGTCTATCTCTATCTCTCTCCCCTCTATTTTACTCCCTATCCCTTGGGTGTGACTCCCAAATAAATTCAGATTCAACTTTCTATAAGGTTCGATAAGTGTGGAGCATGCTAATGATAAGAAGAGGAGCAATGCAAGTAAAAGAAATCCATCGAAGAGATACCACTGATCCTCGAATATTTATGCTTACGATTTAGATAGTAAATTTATGATTTATAATATGGGATACTACACAAGTATACGTATCGTTTATCAAGTAATATAAGACTTTCTGATTAATCCCCGAGATATCGAAGCCACAGAGAAATGTCTAAAACTTTAAAGAAATAAGAAAAATAACTTTTTACTTCTTCAATTTATTTTTGTAAGTATGTTTTAAGTTATTAATTTTGAAAAGTTGTATTTGATATTTTTAATAAAAAGTTCAGCAGGTTAAAATTATCAATACTCTAAATACGATATAAAAGCTATGAGAATCAAATATCATTTTTCTTCTTCAATGAATCAGTAATAATTATGGATATTTATGTTGTGGAAGTATTTAAGTGTATTGTGACAAATAGGAGCAATTATATTCTTTACCCTTACTTGGTTCTATAAAGAAAATTGATTAATTTGAAATTTTGAAATTTTATTGATGGGTTAGGCAGGGAAGATATCAGCTCTCACTCTAGAGTTCTCTTTATTCCCTCCACCTAGGGGCTAACATCTCATAAAAAAAATTTAAAATAACAAATCAAATTAGGGGGCTTTAGCCTGTCACTCTAAAGTCCTCTAATTTTACTCCTCAATAAAGCATATCTCCTTATATATATTTGAATTCAATCATATGGACTACAATTCTAAGCCCATATAATTGCATGTGATTCTTTCCAATTGTTGATTGAGGAAATGTCGCATTGGATCTTACATAATCTCACAACAAATTTTAAGATCTTAATTGGCCACATCAAGAAGTAAATTAAGTACAAGGAATTGAATCATCACAATTTCTTCCAGCATTAAACACTTATACTTTCCACAACATACTTCCATAATTTAATTACATAATCATCTAAGAAAGAAAAAAATAAAGTAAACTACTCAGATTTCATGAAGAAAACACAAAGATAACTTGATTTGAAAGCATAAACCATAATGAAAACACAACAAATCTTACTTAAAAACAAAGTGTAAAAACAAAAATAAATACTTATATGAAAATCCTCTTCACAAGACTCTGGAAGTTCCCTTGAAATTTTGCTTTCCACAATACAACTCTAAAGAGGTTGGCGCCCAACTCTGATAACTCAAATAAAAACTGTAAACTTCAATAAAAACTAGATACAAGGATGAAAGAAAATTGGTGAGAAGAAGGCTTCACACCAACCCTTTTTCCTTTCTTACTCTCTACTCTCTACTAACAGCTATAGAACTACATTAAGAAACTCTCTAAAAGCAGAAGAACTCCAAAACCTCTAACTCTTAACACAATTTCAACACACATTTGTAAATTATGAGGCTTTATTTCTATATTTTTCTAAAAGGTGCCTTGGTGTCTCTTCAAATCATGTCCAGATTCAATATATTCACCAAAAGATGCATCCCTTCAATCACATTTACTGCCCAAAGGAAGTTAAGGAAGTCACCACAAAAAGTTGCTTCAAACACCCCTAGAAAATGATGTTAATTTTGATTAAAATTTGATTTTTAACTGTGGCGCTTAAGCGTTAAAGGCCAAATTTCTCAAACTTCATAATTTTACTCTAAATTTGATCCTTTTTCGCTCATTTCATCATAATTAATCATTTTCATCATACCTGCAAGAAAAACACAAAATACTTTCCCTTAAAGTGCAATATAATCAAAAATAGGTATAAAAATATGCGTAAAAACATTATATATTTTAGGTGTATCAAAATCCCCCAAACTTAAAATGTTACTTGTCCTCAAGTGAGTCTTAATCATAAAAATTTTAACATGCAAATTATGTAAATAAGTTTCTTAGGAAGGTTTCAAAATTTTGTTCTAAAAATGAAATAATCCAATTTAGAAAAAATTGTAGTAAATAAGACCAATTTAAAGTTTAGAAAGTTCTTAATTAAAGGATAATGAAAATATAAGTTTCTTTCTAATTCAGAAATAATTGTAGATTTTTCAAAATATAGGATTCAAACATTTTATTTTTCTCACTTAAAAAATTTTAATTGAGAATAATTTTACTTACTATATTATAACATTAAGTTTTAGATTTTCTCGAAACTTATATTTTAAACTTTAGGCATGAAACCAATTTTTGATTAGACCCTTAAATCCTCAAGCTTCTTCTTCCTTTTCATATCCTATTTTTCACTTTTTTCTCTTTTTCTTTTTCTTTTTTTTTTCTTTTTTATAAGGCGAAGATTACTATATCTGGATAGACCTTTAATGATTTTGAATTTCACCATTCCATTTAAAATAAAGGTATGATATGTATCTTTCACTTAAAAATCATAAAAATAGCGTTGAAAATTATTTCTTAATAAAAGAAATTTAAGATTTGAAAAATAAAAGTCAAATCTTCTATTCATCCAAAAATACAACATTTTTTACTAAAGATAGTTTAACTATATTTAACATTTCTTTATTAAGAACATTTTAACTTTAAAATTTTCATTATTACTATAAATTTTAACTAAATTCTTTTATTCATTTCTATATTTAAAATTTTGTTTCTCTATTATAACTTCGTATACATAATTATTTTCAATCGAAAACCAATTTTATTTTAAGTATTCTTGAGAACAAATAAAATTTTAGGTTTTTGAAAAATTTAGTTTTTTAAATTTTCCCCAAATTTTAATTTTTAGTTAGGATAATGACAATTAAGCTTAAGAAATGATACATGAGCGAGAATTAAAAACTAAAATAACCAAGTATAACAGTTTTAAAGAAAAACAGGAGTAAAAAGAAACTAAATTTAGTTTTTCATAAAATAAAAATTTCAAAAGACTTCTACAGTAGTGGAGGTTTTCAAAGCAAATACACACCAACTTAACATAACTAAAATCACAACAATATTAGATAATAACTGGTAGTAGCTTTTCAAAAGTTTTAAACATGCAATTTTCAAATAGTGGTTTTTAATAGTGTTCTACATTTCCTAACAGATTTGGAATTAATTTACACTCTATTAAAAAATTCAAACACTAAATACACATTTAAAACATTTGCTACTACACAAATATCACAAACTACAACATAAAACATTAATTTATCACATAAATATCTGAATGTGCATAAAAAGAAATAGTCTAACTATGCTCTATACAATATTAGAGTTCATATCATAAGTACATCACACAACAATTAAACATCACATCACATATAAAAACATTAAATAAAAACATATCAACACATAAGAAATCACAAAACAAAACAAACTCAGCACAACAATCCTAATCATTATCCTCATCATCATCTTCTTCATTCCAGTCTCTGGATAGCACATAAGGTATATAATACGGATGAGGGGGCATCTCAGCACTGAGATCACCTCTAATCATTGTATACATATACTGCTGATAATCTCCTCATATTCATCATGTTTAATAATATACCTTTCAATATTTTCAATCTTACCGTCCATATCTCTAACATGCTCTTGGGTAAGACTCACTTTCTTCAAAATCTACTTTAATAATCCAGTCTGTGAATCACTAGATGATGATGCTTGAGAAGTAGTAACACGTGAAGTAGAAGCAGCATAAGCGGAAGCAGCGTAAGCTCTAACAAATCCTCCTCTCCAGCCAAACTCTGAATGCACAGTGTAAGTGCCAACATTTACACTGGTAATAGATCTCAATGGCTGAAGAACTTCCTCCCATGTTTCAAACTTCACACCAGACCGCTCATAAATCAAAAGAATTAAGGAAAGAAATCCCATACATGTAGTAGTAGCAGATCTGACACAGTTTATCACATAATAAAAAATAATAGCCCCTATGTCAATAGGCTTTCCTTGCTGAATACAATGGTTTAGAATAGCTCTCTCCCTCTTAACTTCACTAACATGAATTGAAGGCAACAGTTTAGATGAGATAAAATAATGCCATGCTTTTGAAATGACATTCAACTTAGAGGCCTAAAAATTTACTCTTCTTTCATTTGCTATCTTCCAAAAACCTCTTCCATCAGTCAAAAAATATATTATCTCATCTAGTTCTCCTTCAGTAGGATGATAATTAGCATAAAAACTAAACAATGCAGGAGGCAAGCGGTAAAAGGCATTAATTACCCCAGGTGAAAAATGCACTTGTTCACCTCTAACCATCACCAAATTCTCTTCTGTTGCAGGCAACTTCGCATAAAACTCTCTGATCACAGAAACAACAGTGACAGCGGAGAAGTAACAATAATTCTCCTAATTCCTTCTAGTAATCATCTCTTCAATAACTTCTCCTGGTTTACTAAACACACGTTCCAGATTCAATTTTCGCGATGATAGTGCGTTGACATATCGATCCTCTGCTCTTGCACTAACAAATTTGTTGGCATCAAATTTTGCCTTCTCTTTCAAGCTCTTTGACTTTGGAGCCATCTCTAAAAAAAATTGCAAAATTTCACCATAAATTCCAAAATTAAACTAAACTTGCTAATTTAACTTCCAAAGGTAATTTCCACTAAATCAAAGTAATTTTTCATGTTTGTTTCTCAAATTTCACCATAAATAGTGATTTTAAGATTTTTCAAAAATGTATTCAAAATACATGGTAAAAATAAAAAAATTTTACTTAGGAGTAGTGCTCATACCTCAAGGAATTCAAATCTGACAAATCTTGTTGAAATCGGCTCTTAATTGATCCAACCTAAAGATGCCCTAAATCATTTTTCGCGATTTTCAGAGGTTGAGGGTGACGAAATGTGTTAAAATTTTTTTTGGGTTTTTAACTGCAGAGAACTGGTTTTCGCTAAACGGCGCCTATGTTCGAGGCATACGGTGCTTAGCTGGGAAATCTGGCGCCTAAGTGCTTAAGTTCTAGCGCTTAGGCGCCAGTACCCTGATTTTTACAAATAATTTAAAAGTGTACTAAACCCCTTGGTAAATTACCCTAAATATCTTTAAATAATCATTTCTCCCTCATAAACTCTTCTAATTCTCCAAAGAAACTTAAATTTCCATCAATTCTAAACAAATTTAACACAAACACAAATTTACATTTAATCAAAACTACTACACTTAAAACAAACTAAAAATTTATATCCAAACATTTTGGATGAAATTTCCCAATACACAAAGATTCAAATACATAAAAGCAAGGATAAATTTACATCATTAAGATGTAACAAACACACATTAAAGTTAAACAAAACACAAACATATAACACTAAACACAAAACACTTAACACATAAAAACTATAGCACTAGACTATACTAAAATTAATTACAATCTCCATTAGGTGGAATATATTCAGAACCACCATTAGTTCCATTTGAACTATCTGGAATATAAATCTGATAAAACGGGCGATGGTTGAAAACTCTCACATCTTCTTCTTCTAACAATTTATTTTTTAGAAACATCGCCTTATCCGCTTCTTCCACATGACTTATATGACTGAATTGAAATTTAAGTTGCCATTCCATATGCGTTAAATGAGCATTAGTTTCATTTACCTTTGCTTCAATTAATTTCATGTTGGCTTCAATCTTCACAATCCTTTCTACAAAACCTTGAATATTAACTGCTAGGAATCCACTGAATAACTCTTGCACACATTCACTAATAAATTTCTTCTTGTTGGTTCCTCCTTCTTCTTAATTTAGCTCTCTCAAGAAGACATTGTTACACTTAAAATACTCTTCTTAACACTCAGGAATGAAAATAGGAACTCGGGCAAGTGTTTCTCTTAATTCAGGGCCTTTTTATAGACATGGGAAGTACTAAAACCGACCCTAGACGTTTTAAAACTCCAAAATAACTTCTAAAACCACTTCCCCACGATTTTGGCTTCTAGAAATTCATTTATCATGTTTTTCATAACTGCAGCGCTTAAGCGCCAACCAGGCGGCGCTTAGCTGCTAGTGCTCATTTTTACACAGGCCTGTCAAATGTCCAAAATTTTCATTTTGACTCCTTTAAATCATCAATTAATGTCAAATAAACACCACTATAACCTAGTCACTCCAAAATACTATCACATAATCATAAAAAAAACAAACAAAGCACACAAAGCAAACATAAAGCAAGGAACACCGATAACTATGGGTTGCCTCCCACAAAGCGCTTAGTTTAATGTCTTCAGCTTGACATACCCAGAACTTATTCTGAGTGACCCAACATCAGATTCTCGTCAGGTTTAAATTAATTGACTGAAAAATAAGGTTTAAGTCTATGACCATTAAATTTCAATATTTTTCTAGTCTTAGGACCTTGAATGTTCACAGCTCCATAAGAATAAACTTTTATCACAATAAATGGACCCATTGATCCACCTGATATTTATACTTACAATTATGATATGAAAATTGCCAACAACAACAAAAAAATTATCCCGCCGGATATATATGCTTATGATTTTGATATGAAATTTATGATTTATAATATGGATACAACGCAAGTATACATATCGTTTATCAAGTAATATAAGACTTTCTGATTAAGCCCCGAGATATCGAACCCATAGGGAAAGTGAAAAATCTTTAAAGAGATAAGTAAATTATCTTTTTACTTTTTTAATTAGCTATTGAAAGTATGTTTTGATTTTGAAAATTTTGATAGTTGATTTCACTCTTTAAATTTTCTTATAAAAGTCAAACAAGAAATTAAAATGATAATAACTGTAAACGCGGTATGAAAAACACAATTTAACTAGAATATATTTTTCTTTCCTTAATAAAGTAGTAATAATTATGAAAGTATTGTTGTAGAAGTATTTAAATTTGTTTTGATAAATAGAAGCAAATGTATTCTTTACCCTTACCTTACTTAGTTCTATAAAGAACATTGGTTAATTTGAAATTTTATCATTTTGAACATGGTTAGGCAGGGAAGATACCAGCTCTCACTCTAGAGTTCCCTCAATTCCCTCCACCCGGGGGCTAACTTCTCATAACAAAATTCAAAACTTCAAACCAAATTAAGGGCTTTTAGCCCGTCACACTAAAAATCCTCTAATTTTAGTCCCCTTTAAAACATATTCTAATATATTGCATTCAATTATATGTACTACAATTTTCACCCATATAATTGCATGTGATTTTTACTAACTTTTATGAGACAATACCGCATTGAATCTTACATAATCCCACCACAAATTTTACTGCTTAACAGGCCAAATTAAGAAGTAAATAAAGTTTATAGAATCAATCTTCACAACTTCTTCCAACTTTAAGCACATATACATTCCACAACAATTCTTCATGAATTACTTACTTCTTCATTTAAGAAAGAAAAAGATAAAGTAAACTACTCAGAATGCATTGAGAAAATACAAAAATACATTGATTTGAAATTAAAAACCATAAGAAAAACAACAAACACAACAAGTATTAATTTAAAACTAAATGTAAGAACAAAAGTAAACACTTATCTGAAAATCCTCTCCACAAGACTCTGGAAGTTCCTCTGAAACTTCGACACTCTACTAAACTACTCCTCAAAGCAGGTCTCCCAACTCTGTTGACTCAGAAACAGACTTCAGACTTCAATAAAAACTAAACTAAAGAAAAGAAAAGAAGTGGGAAGAAGAAAGCTTCAATCCTACCCATTTCTCTTTTCTACTCTCTACACCTACTCCTAATAAAAAATCTGTAAAAAATCTCTTCAAAATGCAATGGAAGAGCCCCTTAATCTTTCCTAAGACTCTTTAAAAATTAAACCAAAAGGTGACCTGGTGTCTCTTCAAAATGTGTCCAGATTCGATGTATCCACCAAAGAATGCACCCCTTCATTCAAACTTGTCGCCCAAAGGAAGTTATGGAAGTTACCACCAAGAGTTGCATCCCATCCCCTTTGAAAATGGCGCCAAATTCAAGTTAATCTTGATTTTTAATTGTGGCGGCTAAGCGCAGGCCCAGCGGCGCTTAGCCGCTAGTGCCCAAGTTTTCATTTTTCATTTTTTTGCTCTAAATTTGATCCAATTTTGCTCCTTTCATCATAATCACTCATTTTCATCATACCTGCAAGAAAAATATAAAATACCTTCTATTAAAGTGTAATATCATCAAAAATAGGTATAAAAATGTGCATAAAAATTACTATATATTTTAGGTGTATCAAAATCTCCTAAACTTAAAATGTTACTTGTCCTCAAGTGATAGTTAATCTCATAGAAAAATTTTAATAATAAAATTATGTAATGAGTTTCTTAGGAAGATAACAATATTTTGTTCTAGAAATAGAATAGTCCAATTTAGAAAAAAATTCAGTAATTAAGACCAACTTAAAGTTTAAAAAGTTCTTAAGGAAAGAAAAATGACAAATATAAGTCTCTGTTTAATTCAGAAATATTGGTAGATTCTTCAAAATATAGGATTCAAACATCTTATTTATCTCACTTAAAAATCTTTATTTGAAAATAATTTTACTTACTATATTATAATCTTAAGCTTTAGATTTTCTCTGAACTTATATGTTAAACATTAGGTATGGAACTAATTTTTGATTAGGCCCTTAAATCCTCAAGCTTCTCCTCCCTTTTTACATACTATTTGTCACTTTTTCTTTTTCTTTTTCTTTTATTTTTCTTTTTTTCTTTTTCTTTTTCTTTTTTTTCTTTTCTAAGGCAAGGATTACTGTATTTGGATAGACCTTTAATGATTTTGAATTCCACCATTCAAGTTAAAATAAAGGTCAGATATATATCTTTCACTTAAAAATTATAATAATAGTATTTGAAAATTATTCTTCAATAAAAGAAATTTTAAGCTTTGAAGAATAAAAGTCAAATCTTCTATTTATCCAAAAATATAAAATTTCTTACTAAAGATAGATAGCTATATTTAACATTTCTTCACTAAGAAAATTTTAACTTTAAGTTTTTCATGATTACTATAAATTTTAACTAAATTCTTTTATTCATTTCTATATTCAAAATTTTTGTTCCCCTAATATAACTTCATATACATAATTGTTCTCAATCAAGAAATAAGATTTATTTTTAAGTATTCTTGAGAACAAATAAAATTTTAGGTTTTTGAAAAAATTTTATTTTTTAAAATCCCCCCCAAACTTTAATTTTTAGTTAGGATAAAACATTTAAGCATAAGAAATGATACATGAGTGAGAATTAAAGACTAACATAACATGCTTGCAAGAATTTAAATATCCTAAATACGCAAGTATGACAATTTAAACAACAGGAGTAAAATGAAATCAAATTCAGTTTTTCAAAACATTTTCTTTTTATAACAAGAAAAATAAAAATTTCAAAAGACTTCTACAGTAGTGGAGGTTTTCAAAGAAAATACATACCAACTGAAATCACACTGATACTAGATAGCAAATGGTAGTGGTAGATTTTTGTAAAGTTTTCAAGCATGTAGTTTCCTAAATAATAGTTTCTACAGTGTTCTCTAATCTCCTAGCTGTTTTTGAATTAAAGTACACCCTAAAAAATACTCTAGTACAACATACACATTAAAACATTTACTACCACACACACTACACTCAAAGCAACATATAAAGCATCAATCCAACAACAATACATCTGAATATGCATAACAGATAAATAGTCAACTACAATCTGCATACTATCACAGTTCACATCACAACACAATCATCAAACAAAATACTAGACAAAGTACACAATAACATAGCACAACAACACAACAACTAAAACAAACAACATACATATACTCTTCATCCTCCTCATCATCATCATCCTGCTCGTTCCAATCTCTGCATGACACATAAGGTATGTAGAATGGATGAGGGGGCATCTCAGCAATCTGATCACCTCTAATCAGTCTATCCAAATAATGCTGATAATTCTCCTCATACTCATCATGTTTTACAATATATCTCTACAAATTATCCTTCTTACCATCCATATCTTTCATATGCTCTCGAGTAAGACTCACTTTCTTCAAAATTTTTCTTAATAAATCAGTCTGTGAATCAGTAGATGATGAAGCACGTGAAGTAGTAGCACGAGAAGTAGATGCATCAGAAGCAGAAGCAGAAGCAGTAGAAGCCCTACCAAATCCTCCTCTCCAGCCAAATTCTGAATGTACAGTGTAAGCTCCAACGTTTACACTAGTGATAAGTCTCAAAGGCTTAAGTACCTCTTCCAAAGTTTCAAATTTCACTTCAGACCGTTCACATAATGAATGAATCAGGGAAGAAAATCCCATACCTGCAGTAGTGGTAGATCTGTCACAATTCACATTATAATCATAAATGATCGCTCAAATATCTAAAGGCTTCCCTTGCTGAATGTAATGGTTCAAAACAGCTCTTTCCCTCGTCACTTCACTAGTAGGAGTTGAAGGCAACAATTTAGAAGAGATAAAATAATGCCATGCCTTAGAAGTGACATTTAATTTGGAAGCAGGAAGATTCACTCTTCTATCATTTGTTATTTCCATAATCCTCTTCCATCATTCAAAAATCCCATTATCTCATCTAACTCTCCCTCCGTAGGATGAAAATTAAAATAAAAAAAATCATAGCAGGAGGCAGTTGATAGAAAGTGTTAATTACCCCAGAAGAAAAGTCCACATCTTGCCCCCTAACCATCAACAAATTCTCTTCTTATGTAAGCAAATTTGCATAGAATTCTCTAACAACAGAAACAACAGCAACAGCGGAGAAGCAACAGTAGTTTTCCTAGTTCCTCCTAACAATCATATCATCAATTACTTCTCCTAACTTACTGAACACTCTCTCAGGAATCAATTTACGTAACTACAACGCATCAACGTATCGTTCCTCAGCCCTAACACTAAAAAATTTGTTGGAATCAAACTTCGTCTTTCCTCTCGTGTGCTTTGAGTTTGAAGCCATATCTAAAGATTCACGAAAAATTTACCATAAATTCCAAAATCAAACTAAACTTGCTAAATTATCTTCCAAAAGATGTTTCCATTAAATCCAAGCAATTTCTTAAGTTTTTCCTCAGATTTTTACCATGAATAGTGATTTTCAGATTTTCCAAAATGTACTCAAAATACATGGTGAAAATTAAAAAATTTTACTTAGGAGTAGTGCTCTTACCTCAAGGAATCCAAATCTACAAATTTTTGCTGAGATCGGCTATTGAACGGTCCAAATCAAGGATGCCCGAGATTCTTTCTTACATGAAAATGATGCGTTGAAGATGAATAGGGGAGTTAATATGGCGATTCACAGGTTTTTAACTACTGGGAACCAATTTTCTTGAACTGGCGCCTAAGCGCGAACCCTTGAGCGCTTAGCCGCGAAATCTGGTGCTTAGCCGCCAATACCCAGATTTTCACAATTAAGGTATATGCTTTAAACCACTTCGTTAATCACCTTTAATCTCTTCAAAATAATTATCTCTTCCGTATAAATCTTCCAATATTCCAATTCAAATGTTTAATATTCATCGATTCCAAACAAATTTTACACAAACACAAACTTATATTCATTAAAATAAACATAACACTTAATACAATCCTATAATTTCTATCCACATACATAGGATGCAATTCTCTAGATACAAGAGACTTAATCTCAAACTGATAAGTTTACATCTCTAGAATGTAACTATCACATCATAAGGCGTAATTTAAACTCAAACATAAACACTAAACACACCAAACAAAATACATAAGAACACTAAACATATTAAACAAAACACATAAGAACACAAAACATATAAGAACAAAACACACTTAATTCCACTCCCCATTAGGCAAATTATATCCAGGACCACTATTATTCTCATTTGATTCTTCTGTAATATTAATCTGATAGAATGGACGATAATTGTTCATTCTTATATCTTCTTCTTCAATCCATTTGTTCTTCAAAAACATCGCCTTATCCGCTTCTTCCATGTATCTTGAATGACTGAATTGCATCTTGAGTTGCCATCCCATGTGCTCCGGATGTGCGTTAGTTTCATTGATCTTTTCTTCCATTGAAGTCACTCGGGCTTCAATTTTTGCAATCATTTCTGCAATTCGTTGAATACTAACAGCGAGAATCCATTGAATAAATCTTTAGCACTGTCACTAATAAGCTGACTCTTTTCAGAATCTTGCTTCTTCTTAATCTCATTCTCCCAGGAAGACATGATGTACTTAAAATACTCTTCTTAAGATTTAGAAATGAAAATAGGACTTGGGGCAAGTGTTTCTCTTAAATCAGGTTCTTTTTATAGACTTGGGAAGGCTAAAACTACCCCAAGTCGTTTTAAAACTCCATAATAACTTCCAAAACCTCTTCCTCGTGATCTAGGCTTCTAGAATATCATTTTTCACATTTTTTGTAACTCCGGCGCCTGAGCGCCAACTAGGCGGCGCTTAGCCGCTAGTGCTCAATTTAGCACAGGTCTGTTAAATGTCCAAATTTTATTTCTGACTCCTCTAAGTCATCAAATAAGGTCAAATAAACTCTATTTAGTTTAAAAACTCCAAATTACTACCACTAAAAACATAAAACCAAACCAAACAAAACAAACAAAGCACACAAAAAAACACAAAGAAAAACACACTGATAATTATGGGTTGCCTCCCACAAAGTGCTTGGTTTAACGTCTTCAGCCTGACAAATCTAGAACTCATTCTGAGTGAACCAACATTAGATTCTCATCAAACTTAGATTGCATGACTGAAAAATATGGTTTAAGTCTATTTCCATTAACTTTAAATATTTTTTCAGTCTTAGGATCTTGAATATCCACAGCTCCATAGGAATAAATTTTCATCACAATAAAAGGACCCATCCACCTGGACTTAAGTTTTCCAGAAAAAATTCTTAATCTGACATTATACAACAAAACTTTCTATCCTGGCACAAGATTTTTAGTAATAATCTTCCGATCATTTCATAACTTCATATTTTCCTTATAAATCTTAACACTTTCATAAGATTCATTCCTTATCTCTTCAAGCTCATTTAATTGCAATAATCTCTTCTTAACAACATCTTTCAAATTATAAATGAACTTTTTAAAAGCCCAAAATGCTTTATGCTCAAGTTCAATAGGTAAATGACAATCTTTTCCAAAAATCAGCCTATATGGGGACAATCCTATAAGGGTTCTGTAGGCAGTCCTTTAGGCCCACAAAGCATAATCCAGTTTGATTGAAAAATCCTTTCTATTTGGATTAACAGTCTTTTCCAATATTCTTTTAATTTCACGACTGTATAATTCAACCAAACCACTTGTCTGCAGATGATAAGCAGTAGCAATGCGATGATTAATATGATATTTCTTTGCTAACTTTCCAATAATCGCATTTCTAAAATGACTTCTCCCATCAGTTATGATTACTCTTGGTATTCCAAATCTGTAAAATATATTCTTTCTTAAAAACTTTGCAACACTTTGAGCATTACATCGAGGTAAAGCAATAGCTTCAATCCATTTGGAAACATAGTCTACTGCCATCAAATCATAAACATTTCCAAAAGGTGGTGTAAATGGTCCCATAAAATCTAATCCCCAAACATCAAATATGTCAACTTCCGACATATAATTGAGGGGCATCTCATTTCTCCTAGAAATATTGCCTACACTCTAACATCTATCACAATTTTAAAATAAACATTCACATCATTAAAAATTGTAGGCCAATAATATCCAGATTGTAAGATTTTATATGCAGTTTTATCACTTCCAAAATATCCCCCACAATCAGAATCATGACATTTTTGAATAATTCATAAGTCTCTTCCAAAGGTGCACATCTTCAAATTATAAGATCCTTTCCTTGTTTATATAAAAATGGGTCATCCAAAAAATAAGTCTTAGCATCAGACATAAATTTCTTCTTTTCTTGATATGTCAAACCATAGGGTATAATATCACTGATAATAAAATTTACTATGTCCGCATACCACGAAACACGCCACTCATTAACAGTGAACAAATTTTCATCAGAAAAATGTTCATTAATTTCTTTAACATCACTGAGAGGATTTTCAATTTCAAGCATGGACAAATGATTAGCAATTTGATTTTGATAACTCTTTCTATCTACTATCTCAAAGTCAAATTCTTGCAAAAGAAGAATCAATCTTATCAGTCTCGGTTTTGCATCTTTTTTCTTCATTAAGTATTTGATAGCAGAATGATCAGTATGCGCAACACATTTAGTTCCAATTAAATATGATCAAAATTTATCAAAGGGAAATACTATAGCTAATAACTCTTTCTTAGTAGTGGTATAATTAATTTGAGCTTCATTTAGAGTTTTACTAGCATAATAAATAACTTTAAAAATCTTATCATATTTCTGACTCAAAACAACACCAATAGCATAATCAATAGCATGACACATTAATTCAAAAGGTTTTTCCCAATTTGGTGAAATTATTATAGGTGCAGTGATTAGTTTTTCTTTTAATGTTTCAAAGGCTTTGAGGCAATCATCATCAAAATTAAAAATTGCATCCATTTCCAGCAAACGACATAAAAGTTTTGTAATCTTTGAAAAGTCTTTGATGTAACGCCTATAGAATCCAACATGTCCTAAAACCTTCTAATTCCCCTTACATTGGTTGGGCAAGGTAAATTAGATATAACTTGAATTTTTGCAAAATCTACCTCCAAACCTTTTTCTAAAATCCGATGTCCCAAAACAATTCCTCCTTCTACCATAAATTGACAGTTTTCCCAGTTAAGGACCAAATTAGTTTCTTCATAGCATTTTAAAACCCTAAATAAATGTTCTAAACATGATTCAAATGAAATTTCAAACACTGAAAAGTCATCCATAAAAACTTCAATCCCTTTTTCAATTAAATCACAAAAAATAGCCATCATACATCTCTGAAATGTAGCAGGGCATTACATAAACCAAAGGGCATTCTTCTAAAAGCAAACATACCATAAGGACTGGTAAACATAGTTTTCTCTTGATCCTCAGGAGCAATTTGAATCTGGTGATAACCAGTATATCCATCCAGAAAATAAAAGTATTTATGCCCAGCCAGTCTATCTAACATTTGATCCAGAAATGGGAGTGAAAAGTGATCTTTCCTTGTGGCAAGATTTAATTTTCTATAATCAATGCATATTCGCCATCCTATAACTTGTCTTATTGGTATTATTTCATTCTTGTCATTAACAAATGGTCCTCTGATCATTAGGAACATCCCATAATTTTCTTAAGGACATAAACATTTCCTTGGTCATGTTATTGAATTTTCCTTGAAAACCCCTATTTTTCATTAAAAATAATTACATAAATAAATTAAATACAGAAAAATCACATTTTCTCCTCTAATGTCTTAATTGACATGTAAGTGAGGTCACATAAAATTTCAATTTCATTTGAGCTTAGTTTAGTGAGTTATAGAATTATTAAGCTTGAAGGGCAAAAGGGTAATTAAAAAATTTCAACCCTTAATTAAAATTTTAGGGTTAATCAAAAAGGGGAGGGTAAAATATTTGATTTTAAACTGATTTTGGATGATTGAAACTTAAATGATTGAGGGTAGAAACCTACTGATCATTTCTAATATAATTAAAATAAAACTTTAATTAATCAAATTAATTGAAATTTTGGAAGAATAATAGAAATTGGAATTATTAAAGTAGGGATATTATTAAGAGGATATTTATTCTTTAATTTAAAAATCCCTAAATAAATCACATCAATGATACTTAATTCTTAATTAAAAAATTAAAATAATAATCCAAATTAACAATTAAAACTAAAATTAAACTAAAATTAAATTAAAATTAAATTTAAACTAAATTAAAAATTAAATCAAATTAAAATTAAATTAAAATTAAACTAAACTAAATTAAAGTAAATTAAAATTAAAATTAAATTAAATTAAAATTAAATTAAATTAAATTAAATTAAAATTAAAATTAAATTAAATTAAATTAAATTAAATTAAATTAAATTAAATTTAAAATTAAATTAAATTAAATTTAAATTAAAATTAAATTAAATTAAACCAAATTAAATTAAAATCAAAATCAAATCAAATTAAGTTAAAATTAAAATAAATTAAATTAAAATTAAGTTGAATTAAATTAAATCAAAATCATTTAACAACAAACCTAAATGAAATCATTAAGAATTAAATCTAAAATAACTTGAACACTATTCCAAACTTAAACTAACTTTTATAATTAAGTCAAAATTGAAATTAAATCATTAAGTTTAAATCATTAAAATACCTAATAAATTGATTTTCCCTTTTAAAGCTCTTATTATTATAACTCTTAAATGAAGTATCAAGTGAAGTGTTACTTCACTTATAGGATATTCAAATGTCCTAGTTCACTGAGCAAGGGAACAAAACTTAAACTCCTGGATGATTAATTCACATGTGCAACTAAATTTACTTGGACTCAAAACAATCCCAGAAATATTGAAAAGATGTTTAGGACTCGTCCTAAACACTTCCTCAATATGATGAGATGTTTTAGAAGAACAATTGAATTTAGTTGTTCTTTGATGAAGAAAATCATCCTTAAACCAAACCAAGAACCTAGACGTCATAGGAGATGACTAGCAATAGGATTAGGAGTTTGGTAGACAACCAAAACCCTTCCCTTAGCTTTACCTATGTATTTGTTGAAATATTTAAATGCCTTAACATGTGTTTTAAGTGCAGCTTGGGATGACGGGAAGACCCTCCAGTTACGCTTTTATTTTATTACAATTTACTTACATGTACTGTACTCTACTTTTCTTGCATGTTAAATAAAACTGTTGAATGAAAACCAAAACCTTTAGGATAGTCCCTAAACTGAAACAAAAACTAAATTAAAAGTCATTACAAGATAAAATTCACCGCCACAACATTCCAAAATATAAAATAACTCAAAATTTAATCACAAACAGAACAACAAAACTACAATTGCAACTAAATTAAAACGTCTCGTTGAATGATCGTGAATACCTCGGATGATGTAACCCACGTGTTGCTAACGGGATTTCCCACGGTCTAAATGAAAGTGTGGAACTCATTCAGTTGAGTTTAGCAAATTCATCTGGACTAAGTGAATTCAATGAAATAACGGTGCCGGGATGACGGAACCGTGGGATCTTAATCGGTTCTGTTTAAATAACTTTAAGATTTGTTTTAATTAAAACACTAAAAAACACTTGGATTTTATGTTTTTCTCTAAACCAAAACACTTCTCTCATCTCCTGATTGTCACTTTCTAAAACTGAACCTCTGCAACAATAAGGAGCTCGGAGCATGGTGGGCAGCACGGCCATCGTCATCAGCAAAACTCGGATCTACTTCAGCAAAACTTTCTTAGAATTAAATAACCAAGCCATAGAACTTCGTGGTAGTTTTCCTAGTGCAACATAAATCCTCAACCCTTTTGTTAGGCATTTGCATAATCATGTTATGTAAATTAAGCCCTAACCGGTCTTAGGACTCCGAGGTAGTCGTCTGATACGTCATAAACCCTCACATCTTCGAGGCTATTTGTATGATTATGTCATACTAATATAAGTCCTAATTAAATAAAATTTGCAGGATTAAAACATTAAACAAACTCCTTAATTGAAGCCAACAATAGGATAGTTTGAGAAGTTGCCAAGATTCTTCTTGGATCTTCGGCTTCTCCTACTTCTCTTTCTTTGGACTCTTAAAATAAACTTGTTCCAAATTTGAGCTGATCCCTATTGAAATTTCCAAAATCCAATTGTTTGAAAACTTTAAACTTTTAAATTCTTGAGAGCAAAACCACTAATCATTATCGAGAGTTTTCTGAAATGATTCCCGTCATTTAAGATGTAATTAACTATAGAGGCTTG